>JAAONU010000011.1:57811815-58308839 GCA_012932295.1 Cyclina sinensis | reverse complement strand
ATACATTGCTTTAGATTTGTAAGAAAATGACAATGTGTGGCATGTGAACTCCACTTACCCCTTTGTGTCCAAAATGAAAATATATTTAACATTAAGTTTTGCAGTCCTGTATGTTTGTTGGCACATAAAATGGTTTTAATTATTGAACTTTGATTTGTAGGCATATAAACTGATCTCTGCCGATCTTTTAATGGTCACCTGACAATAAAATGTTAACCTTGTTTGTACAATTACACAATAAAACATTCAAGACTCCATAATAGCCTGGGTGTGGGTAGTAAGAAAATGAGGATGCCAGTAATCTGTCAGTAGTTACAGGCTATTTTATGCTGTGTGATGAAAAAATTGGCATTGATTTATTATAAAGATTCTGATAAAACTAATGACAGAGGCAAAAGGTGCAAATATTTTGATCGTTTTGAAATTTTTGTTGGAGATACTGAATTTATGATTGAATTAAGCTTTCTTTTTGTTGGAGATACTGAATTCATTATTGAAGTAAGCTTTCTTTTGTTGGAGATACTGAATCATGATTGAATTAAGTTTTCTTTTTGTTGGAGATACTGAATTCTTCTTTTGTTGGAGATACTGAATTCATGATTGAATTAAGCTTCTTTTTGTTGGAGATACTGAATTCATTAAGTTTTCTTTTTGTTGGAGATACTGAATTCATGATTTGAAATAAGCTTCTTCTTCTTACTTTGTACAATGACAACTTTGGTTGTGGGAATCACGGGAAGTTTCTAGAGTCATTTGACAAAAAATTCTCAGGATAACAAATTCTTAGTCATTTGTAACTGGAGTATTCTGAAGTAAATGTAATGATATTTATGTATGTTTCAAAGTACCTTGCCAGTAATTTAGTGGCTGTTTGAAGGACTGATTACTTTGAAATTTCTGACCAAGTTTTAATTGAAGGTAGAAGGTATTAATGTCATAAAATAGATTGAATATTGGCTGATTGCAGAATGTGTATGTTGTATTTTCCAGGTGTTGATTAAATAGTGACACAATTTACATATTGAAGAAATTTTAACACTTGTCACATGTCGATGTATTTTGATTTCTTGTTATTTATGCCATGTCGGAAATTAGGAAGTAACACTGGAATGGGATAAAAAGGTAATCTTATGTGCGTGATTAAAATACATGAATTGATAACAGTATAATTAATCATTGCAGACAACCAGCAGGACCTCAGTTATCAACGGCGCGGCGTGCAGCCAGACAGCGCGCAATGATCCGACAGCAACACAGGGGAGCCGACTCTGATGGTGTGGCACAACTCTCAGACGAAGCACCTGTATCAGGTAGTTATATAATGTATTAAAGGTAGTCATAACTATATTAATTTGTTTTTTTTTTTTTTTTACTAAACTCATTGCTTGAAATCAAATCCATTCTCAGCCAATTTTGAATGACTTTTTAATGATATTTTTATATTTAATGGTGCTAACGTAAAATAATAATATTTGAAGGTGAATTGGTAAGTATTGCTTGGAAAGAAGGTATCGGGAGTCCAGTGTTGTTGCTTCTGATTGTGTAGAATATTATCAAAATGTTTATACAGTTGAACCTGTATATCTGGCCCCTTGTGATAAAGCATTTAACTTTTCAATGAATACTCCTTAATAATGCTGTCTCTTGCATCAAAGTGCCATGGTTTTATTTTAAGCTTTTGAGTTGTATAACCTTGCCACAGTTAGGATCATTATAAAATATGACTGAATGAAGGCTGCTTTCCATATTATTAATCTTAATTGAAAGGCACTGAATTTGAGTCTTGATCTGGGTGTAAACTTTGATAATAATAATATTACTGTTCAATATGTAACAGAAATTTTAGTATAGTATTACTTTATGTTATGCTGTAATACTATTAGCTGTCTTAAAGGAGCACTGAAATCTGATTGATCTAGGAATGTAGAAGTGATTGAGTTCCATTGATCAGACTCTTACAGAACAATTAAATGTTGTCATATCATTGACCCGCTAACAAGATCTTCAGATAACAACCTCTCATAATTGGTTAATATTAAATCATAAAATATTTGCTCTGCAATAGACATAATTGATAAGCTAAAACAAAATTCCTGCTTCAACTGGGATCAAAAAAGATATTAATTTAAAAGATATTTAATTAAATTTAACTTGATACTATGACTGTAGTAAACAAAGCTTGTCCCATGTTGAAGTTAGGATCATTAGTAGACTTTGTTACACCATTAACTTTTGGTCATTTTACTATGATACAAAATATTGCATAATGAATTTTAGAACTATTTAAAAATAATTATTTACCATCTAGTAATAATTTCTAGTAATAATTGTTAGATACTAATTTTGCCAGTACTGCTTTAATCTTCTGTTTATAAAACATCTTCCATATATAATTTCGTTTTTCAGGTGATAGAGATTTTCTCTGAATGGTTTTCCTCGCACTGCGAAATAAGTTCTTTCACATAGAATATGTTGTGTTCATTTATCAGACTTGTCCAATGTGAAGTTATCACTTGATTTAGGCAACCCTGGTCCTTTTGCAGTTTTTAAATTTGAGACAAACTATTATGGCATCAGAATTTATGCTTTGTGGCTGGGATTTGAACTGTTGTCTTCTGAATTTATAATCAAAAGCATTAACTAACAGACCCAAGAACATGTTTTACTCCATTCTTTGTCCATACTTGTTCCATGGTATAGATAGCATTATTCAATCAAAACAAGTTTGGGTTGCCTTATATAAACTTTTCTATAACAGATACTATCATCAGCAAAATGAGATTTCAATATTTGATTTATGATGATACAATAATGGAGGTATTGTAATGGAACTCCATTAAGAAACCTGTTTCCCCAGTACACCTCCCAATAAACCGATAGTTGAGACTGCTTTTGAAAATATCGCTGTCTCAATTTTCAAATGGTTGAGAAAATCTATATTTAAAAAAAGGCCCATATGTATTGGCTTTCTGCCATAAGGAGTGATTCTAATTGAACAGTGGCAAGACATTTGTAATTCTTTTACAAACAGATACGCAGGAATTTGAAATATCATAACCAGTATTGAGTATAACAAAAGTGTGATTAACTGTCTTTTAATTCAAATAATTTGACTAAATATGTATTGACACTGAAAAATATTTATAACCCAAGTAGACCTGAGGTTGTAACATTGTATTTTTATTGTAACAACATTTATACAAAATTTTAGCTAGAACTTTTAGGCTGAATATGGAAGTGGTATGCTGAGCACAGCTCAGGGTGAGCTTTAAGGATCCTTGAATGTCGGTTTTCTGTCATCCTTCATTCACAGTTAGTTTGTTAACACCATAGAGGTTACATTTTTGACCTAACTATCATGAAACTTGATTAAAAGGATTGTCTCAATAAGATCTTGGACAATAATGAATATTGGTCATGTCAGACTGAAAACTAGGTCACAAGGCTAAATCAAAGGAAAACAGTTGTTAACACTCTAGAGGCCACATTTTTTGGTTAAAATGGCATGAAAATTTGTCTGAATGTTTGTGTTGATTATATCTAGGTCTAGTTCGAATATTGGTCATTTTGGGTCAAAAACTAGGTCACAGTGTCAAACCATAGGAAAACCTTAACACTCTAGAGGCTACATTTTCTTTCCAAATGTATTAAAAAATTGTCAAAATGTCTGTCTTGATGATAGCTAAGTCAGCTTTGAATATGGGTCATTTGGGGTAAAAAAACTAGGTCATCACTTCAAAACACAGATTTACCTTGTTAACACACTAGAGGCCATTTTTTTGTCCAAATGGCATAATGTTTGTCTTTATGATATCTAGGTCATGTTTGAATTTGGGTCATCTTGGGTCAAAAACTAGGTCATCTCTTCAAAAGTTAACATACTAGACATCATTTCTTTTAGTCCAAATGGCATGAAAACTTGTCTTGATGATCTAGGTCGAGTTTGAATATGGGTCATCTTTTTACTAGAACCAACCTTATCCCACCATGAGTTCCAGAGTTATGGCCCCATAGCAATGGGATGCAGGTGAGTGATTAAGGGCCATAATGACCCTCTTGTTTAAAAATCTCCATTTGCTTGTTAGAGGATCAGAAACCATTCTGAAAGGTTAGATGTGTTTTTCTCTTAAAGTGAGAAATAAAAGAAAGTGTTTTAATATTTTTGTCTGTAGACAAATAAATAGGATCATATGCAAAACTTGCATCATAAAACACCCCTAATGTTATAACTTACTCAGTACATTGCTATCTGCACCCCTTTATTGTCTTAAGATTGTTCATTATTTCTTTGATAATGTGAAAAGGAAAAGTCATGGAAGTCTCATCGAATTCCAGTATCTGAAAGGAAGACATGATATTACATAGAATACTTAAAATTCAGGTGGCTGATATATCCAGGTTTCTTTACTTTCTTCATAGTCTTGTAGATAACATCAGATACCAGTATTGACATTTAAAAGGTTCAGAAAAATACCTAATCTGTAGGATACTAGGGTGAAATCTAAGTGAAGTTTTATGCATTTTCCCAATATAGAATTGTTTTTCAAGCAGTGTTTTAAGTTTGGTCAAAGAATGTTGTTATCAACTTCATGAAATCAGGTCTTACTTTAATGTTTCAATAGTACCTGTGTATTTTATTAATCTGGTTTGTAGTTTACAGCTACTTAAAATATCTTATTTGGCTGTAGCTGAAAAGTAAATAGAATCAATTTGAACAGTGAGATTTAAAAACACGAAATCCTATTTATTCTACCCTCGTTGCCCAGTAGGGTGGCTTTTCAGGTTTAAAATCTACATTAGTACAAATTTGAATGTGATTTGTATTAAGTTAAAATATCTGTACATGCAATATGTAATGATGTTGGTTCGGTTAATTACATTTGTATAAGGTGTTTTAAAAGGTATTATTTCTGTATAAATGTCATTCTTATATTGAAAGAGGCATAAAGTAGTAATTTTTCAATCTGGAATTTGAGACGAATGTTATAAGGGGAACTACTTTCTGAACATTTAGTCCTACCCCCAGTTTCAAGATGCCGTCATTGCATTATAATAGTATTGATTCTAGCTTGGTATCTAACAGTTTCTATTAAAATAGTCCTCTAAACTGTTTTTACTTTGTTGTTGAAGTTGAAACAGTTGATACTGGTAGCCAGGAGAAATGACCACCACCAGATGAAATGAGTTCCAGCTCAGTTTTGGCTTACTGAAGAAAATTGTTTAGCTTTTACCTCATCTTATAAGCAACCAGTTAGTTTTGGAATTTTTAAGTTAGATAAACTCTTCAGATGCTTAATATACAGATTTATCATAAGAATATCTAGGTCAAGTTCTGTTTTGGGTTTGATCGAGCAATTTTTGACAGAGTTATGCCTGGCTTGGACTTAGAAAAATTCCAATTATTTGCAGTTTCCGTTCATTTTCTTTGCAGAGATTGCACATACCGAAATGAAATTTATTATACAGATTTATCATAAGAATATCTAGGTCAAGTTCTGTTTTGGGTACAATCAAGCAATTTTTGACAGAGTTACGCCCGGCTTGGACTTAGAAAAATTCCAATTATTTGCAGTTTCCGTTCATTTTCTTCGCAGAGATTGCACGTACCAAAATGAAATTTAATATACAGATTTATCATAAGAATATCTAGGTCAAGTTCTGTTTTGGGTACGATCAAGCAATTTTTGACAGAGTTATGCCCGGCTTGGACTTAGAAAAATTCCAATTATTTGCAGTTTCCGTTCATTTTCTTTGCAGAGATTGCACATACCGAAATGAAATTTATTATACAGATTTATCATAAGAATATCTAGGTCAAGTTCTGTTTTGGGTACGATCAAGCAATTTTTGACAGAGTTATGCCCGGCTTGGACTTAGAAATATTCCAATTATTTGCAGTTTCCATTCATTTTCTTCGCAGAGATTGCACATACCGAAATGAAATTTATTATACAGATTTATCATAAGAATATCTAGGTCAAGTTCTGTTTTGGGTACGATCAAGCAATTTTTGACAGAGTTACGCCTTGCTTGGACTTCAGAACTATTGTCCTATCCCAAACATTTGCAACCTCAAAATGAACTTTACCTTTTGTTTTTGTTCATTTGTATGAATACACTGTTATTTGTTGGGTTTTTTTCAATGAAGTTCAATCAGTCAATTTTTATGATTTGGACTTTTATAAGATAGTAAGGTGGTTGAGAACAGATTATGGTAAAGACAACCCACACATGTATCAGGTTTTATCAAATGTTTGGCCTCCATGACACCTTTGTCAGTTTAGGATTGTATGCTATGGTTTAATTTTCATAGATTGTTTTGTATCATTACAAAAAATTGTTTATTCCAACAAAACAAAATGCTAATCATCAGGTTGTCATAAGATGGGGCAAAGGGTCTGTTGGTACTGAATTTAAACAATGCAAATCAGAAGGTTGCAGGTTTCATCTTTTGCCTTCAGATCATTTTGGCAATCCAGTCCTCTTAATTTATGCAGACATAACATTGATTTCTGTTATTAGGACAGCTTTGGTTGTTTGTATGGCTCTCTGAAACCTTAAATAATATCTCCGATAAAAAATGACACAAAACACTATTTTTTCAGTGAGTAAGAAATCCCTAGGACTAAACAACAGTCAACAGGCTTGCATCATTTGACTGGTTGACACATTGACAGCTTTCACTACATAAATTTCAGTAGGACAAAATCCCTGTCTAGACTTTGATATACAGAAATGACTTGTATTCAGTTTGATTTAAGTTTATTGAAGGGATGCCAATTTTACATAGAATATTAAGTTGAATATTAAGTAGCCAATCCCTGACAAGGTAACTGTAATCAACACATACATTAATTACGTTTTTTCAGGTGCAGTGTTGCATGCTTGGAATTAGTATAAACAGGATTGTTTTGCTCTAATGTTACACAAGAAAAATAGTGAAAACTTGGAATTTATTAATAAAATTGCTTTTGTTTTTAATGCAAGGTTCTTGTTTGCATAATTGTGTATTAGGGATTATTGTGTTCTAAGAAACATTTCATCTCTTCTCGAAGGATATCTATTGCATGAAAATCAGAACACAGAGTTGAAATTAAATATTGATGAAGTGTTGATGTTTATCTTATGCATGTGATGGGTTTAAAGGATTAGACAAAATACTATCATAAATTATGTATAATTGTGTTTTCAGCTTTAGTGAACCCTGTTAAGCTTTGCTGTTCTGTCTTTTGGTAGAAAAGAGAGAATAGGTTTGAAAAACAATTGTGTGTTGTGATACAGAAACAGAAATACTCATAGTCCTAGTGGAAAAATTAAATAAAAAGAAAGTTTGAATGGATATTTGGTTAAGCAGGAATTGGTTATTTCATGTGCTATTGAGCTATTTGTAACATGTGAGATGCCACGACCCTCTCATCTGTTGACAATATTTTAGCTATTTATTAGTTATTAGAATGTGAAATTAACATGAGGCCCCTTGTGTCATTGCTATGCAGAGCTTCTCAGATGAAAGAAATAGTGGGGGGGGGGGGGGGGGGGGGGGGGGGGGGGGGGGGGGGGGGGGGGGGGTTCTTGTAATTATTTATATTTAAAGAAGGAATATATTTTATTTTCATTTTTAGCTCTAATTATTGTGCCACTTTAGTGAGGTATGAAAAACAATTGGGAATACCTGTAAAATTGACCTGTTTTTTGTGTAAATATGGGAAATCACTTGTACTGATTGCTATTGTTCTGATACCTTGTAAAATCCATGATGGGGGTTTTGTCCACCTTGTAAAATGCATGAGGGGGGTTTTGTCCACTTATACAAAAATGAGCAGGGGGGTGGGGGGGGTTATGTCCATCGGGGGTGGGGAGAAGGGGGGTTTGTCTGGATACCACAAATCAGCTCTCTAATCAAGATTTTTAATGTCTCTTGACATAATGTCATGTGTCAAAGTTGTTGTGTCATGCATTTTTCCTGGTTATAAGGATTAGGTCAAATAAGACATCAGTAGTTGTTGCCCTTTGAACAAAATGAAATATTCTAAAGAAGTCATTTTAATGATTTTTAAGTTCACATTCACACAGATTATTGATTTGAAAATGAATAATCTTTAAAGTACACAATATTAAGAAAATGGCTTGAATATTCTAAAAGAAAAACAGTTGTTAGGTAAAGTCCTGTAGACTAGAAAGGCAGTTATTTTTAATACCTATAATATAAGGGACAACAGGAATACTTGTATTTATTTTGTGTTCCTAATCTGCCTTTTAAAATGGTTGTAAACCAACATGAAAGTTATCAATGTCATTGATGATATATAATCTATATAAAGAGCTGTGTGGAATTTTACCTTGATATTTGAATAGTATATCTTTATTTTTCGGTGTTTGGTTTAGTGGGACCAAAGGTTAATAACAAAGTGTCTTATGTACTTCATTATTTTGTTTTGTGTTTATTCTTGTTTTATGCAAGTAACTGGATTTCTGTATGGATTAATTTGGTTTTCACTTGTGACATTGCAGGTTATATATAATAGGTTGAATCTTGCTGAAATTTTAAACTGAGAAAATGTGTTCAGACTGCTAGGATTGAGCATGACACTGTTGTATCACCTTCGTCATGTGTGACATGTAGGATAACAGCTATGAAGTGAAATCTTAAATATTAAGAAACTGAAGGGAGGGAGTGTAGCCTGTATCCAACCTAGTGTTTGCCACTCCCATTTTGATCTTTCACATTTTTTTGTTGGCTTCCTTATTTTGAACATACCTAGTATCTAGAAGGAAACCACTCCTACTTGTGCAATGACACTCCTGCCTAAACAAAGTGTTTTGGCAGGTAAATAGAACAGGGCTCTTCATAAATAAGTGGCGAAATTGCAAATCTTTAAAGATAAATTTATAAGAAACATCTCTGCTTTCTGTTGGCTAGGGAAGTATGGCAAACACCAACATAGTTTGCAACTCAACCCACTAGATATTTTAATGTTTTAGGTTGATTTTAATTTTACATTCCTGATTTGTAACCAGGATATCCTTATTTTTGTCTGATCTTTTGAGTTTCCTGTTAACTTTATACCTTATTGAAATCAGTTAACATTTTCTGAAAATAACTGAACTTAAAAAAAAAAAAAAAAATTAAATTTCTTACAAGTCCGTTAAGAAGTTTGAAGTCTGTGGTGTGTATGTTGCTGGCTTGTATGTTTTGAAAAAAAAAGTTGACTTCAATTACCAATTACATTAAATTTTAGCTTTGCTGGCAATGGTTGAATCTCTATTTATTCCTATGATGCATATTGCATTTCACTGCACATTGCTGATAAAATTGCTAATCTAATTATTGATTTGTTAAAAGCATTTGATTATATGCTTTAGAATAAACATACCATGAAAGGATTTTAAAAACAGTGAACCTATTGAATTCCTATTCAAAATGTAAATGAAGGAGTGTATACAGAGATGTATGTGGAATATTATTGGCTTATAACTATAAGCTTAAGGCATTTGCATCCCTGATAATAATTCATATTATAAATGATAAATTTGACAATAGTAGTTGTATGTAAAACTGACTAATTAGACATATCTTGTAAGGTCAAATCTGTAATAATAATAATATAATACTACAGTTGGTTCAAAAAGTTAATTAATTTTCTGAACTAATTCTTTGAATAGTAATAACACAATTTTCTAGATTTTTTTCTGTACTGCTTAGATGGTCTACTTTTATGTGATAATTAGAGTAATCAAATCAAAAGACCAGGATACAGTAAACTGAAACACCAGTGTTACAGCCAGAAATTGATGGCAATTTTCTGTCACACTTGGAATCTGTCATGTCAAAGAGTAATTTGAAAGATGGTTGGTTTTATTTTGCATCTCAAATTTTAGGAACTTTTGAATTACAAAAACTTAGAATATTTCTAAAATTTTGTATATCTCAAATTATCACATAAATTTTCTAATTATTTTTTTTATCATATTTCTGTTGTAATCACCTTTGTCTGAAATGATATAATTGATATTAAAATGAAGCTATAGTAAGAATTTCTTAGGATCAAGTCATTCAGGGAATTTTACTATGCTTCTTTTTATTGAAGTGAAAGAAAATTTTGCATCTGATGTTATTTTTAAGGATCACTTTTGTTAGCCAGTTTAGGACAGTGCTTCTCTTAAGTGCAAGGAATAAATATCCAGCTTTAATGTAAAAAGAAATTATTAGGAACCGGAAAAAGAATTTTGGTAGAGTTAAAGAGGGGGTAAAGAAACATTTTGACTTATTATGGAAGTAGTTAGGGCATGCAACAATGAAGCAACAACACTGGATATTACTGGGCATTACTGCAGTAGGTGTGTGTGCGGTCTTACTATACTTCCAACATAGACGCTTGAAATGTAAAGGTAAAACAATATTATCAAATTGTTTTTTGATTTTCTGTATGGGAAATTTTAATTTTGACTGTAAATCATTTAAAATTCATAACTTGTATCATTTAAAAGCTTTAATTGGACTTGTTATCTTTTGCTCAAAGACCGCAATGTTGTTTAACATTAACAAATAAATATATAAACATGTTAAATATTGCTATCATTTTTTTTTTCTTTTTGCAATGTATTTACAAAAGTTGAAAATATATATTTTTCTGGGATTATCTCAGAAGACGTCATTATTTTCTCAGTCAATTTTCTTTTGTGGTTAAATGCTAATATTTTATTCAAGACAATGATCTGCCTTTGGAGATAAAGAGATAAAGTGCTAAATCGTACATGCAGTATGAACTTCCATGTGTATTAGATTAAGTTGTTTCAGGGTACTGTATGCATTTTGTTCATGAGCACTACAGATTTTTTGTAGCATTTTGATATATTTTGTAACACTCAAAGGAAGTACCGCACGATAGGCAATTTAATGTATATTTCAGGAACACAGACAAAAACTTCCAGTCGCCCAAACTCAGGATCCCGCAGGAGGAAGCGACCTGCCAACAAGGCCTCTGATAAATCAACTAAACAATTATGTAATCATTCCTCAGATGACTATGACAGTTCAGAAAATGACAGTGTTTATTCTGATGATTCCATAGATGCAGTAAGACCAAGAATTTTTACAGGCAGTGATACTCACAATGGTCAGTTGTTCACTAATGGGGAAAATGAGGATTTAGTTTTTTATACAAGTGGTGAAACAGCAGACATGCTTTCTCGACCAAAAAAAAAGCGTCATGGCCAACATTCACCTGGAAGTGCACACCAGAGGCAGGATTATACTGAAGTGGTAGATGGGCCAGATGGCAGAAGGACTGTTGGGATTCAAACATTTGACCATAGCTTGAGGTATAGGTCAACTGGAAGTGCCAGAACAGATTTATCTGATTTTGAAGTTAGTTTTGCTAGTGAGGGAAGAGGTATGGTCATGTCACCTCTAAGTCTGTGGAATTCCAATGAAAGGTCAGGGAGTGAATCACATAGTGATCGAAATTCCACCTCTTCAGCTGGCATTGTTAAACATCTAAATGATTTTGAAAGAAGTATGCCAACAACACCAAGGACTAACACAAGTTTGTTTTCTGATAGAAGTAACTTAGAAAAAGGTCCAACTGAGGTCTGGTCCTCCAGTTCCTCTGAATTACGACCTTTACCAAGTTTTCGAGATGACCTTTCTTACATCATTGAAACTGAAGGAATGAGCCCCGGAGCTTCATCACTAGACTACACTGAAGATGAACAAAGTCAACAGTCTTCAGTATATATGAGGACTCCACGGGAAGGAGAACGTTTGATCCCAAGGCCAGACTGCAGTACACCAACAAACTCAGGAAGGATAGTGAGCATTTCTTTTCCAGAATCTCAGTTACAACAAGCAGCTAAACTTGAAGCTGACACACCTGTTAAATTTCAAGTGACTGTTCATGAAGACAACACCAGTATTGAATACAATGTAGGAAAAACTGAGTATAAGACGTATGCATTGAGAAATCATAATGAGCCAAATATAATACCCGATAGAATTCTTGTGAACATGACTGAAAATACTAATTCACAAAGTCAGGAAAACTACTCAACCCAACATAGAGAGGAAATAACAATTTATCAGCCAGATAAAGTAAGGTCACCAGAAGACAGTTTGGTTCTTGAGAAGTCCTACAAGTCATCAAGCTCTTCAGAGCGTGATATGGAGATCAACAATGATGAAGTTCAAAAAGATGACTTTAAAGAACAGAAAGATGAAACTGAAGAGAAATCTAATTATTACATTCCATCAACTGCTATTGTCAAAGAACCAGTGGTGAAAAAGAAGGGAATCAAACTTCAACATTCCGGTGTAGTAGAGGCCACAAGCTACTCAGGTATAACTGAAGAAGCTGGTAGCAGTGGAAACATGCCAACTGAGTCTGGTCCAGCTTCTGAGGAAACCACTGGAGCAAGTCTTAGTGAATCTGAATATACCTCAGACTATGGAACTATAACTTCAATAGATGGGAGAAAAGGACACATGTCCTTCGCATCAGATTCTGAGGATGGTGAGTCATTTGCTATCTCACCAAGGCCATCAAATACTGCAGAACAAACTGATGCTAGAAACCAGAAGGGCAAGCAGCAGACAGAATATTTGCCAGTTCATAATGAGTTTAATAATTTAAGTCAAAATGCTGCTACCTTTATTCCTGAAGAAGGTCAAAGTATATGTTCTACTGCAAATATGGAAGATAATGTTACTGTCATAGGGATTCAAGAAAGGCCAGTTATTTCTCAGGCAGTCATACTTCAAAATGATTCAACAGATGCAGATAAAGAGGATGAGGTGTATACACTTAATACTGAGCCACCCTCTGATTTCGGGTATGACAGTATGAAACAAGTAATTGTTGAAGGTCATGCACAGAAAGGTGATCTGGTTGATGAAGAGATGGAAACTGACAGTAGTAGTGTTGACACAGTTAGACAGGTCCAAGCTGGTGAAAGTCAAAATTTTTGTTCACAAGAAACATTGGATGATGTTAAAAACTTGACTGGCAGTCATGAAAATGTTGAGCTGAATGAGACTGATCCATTACAGTCAGAGGCTAAAGTGCCAATGCTTGATTTGATGCAGTCACCAGTCTGTTCTCCTCCGAGACAGCAGAAACTATCTTGTAGTTCAACAGATGATACATATGTGTCCTTAGACCAGTCAGAAAGTAACACTTCAACATGTTCTTCTGATTACAAGACACCACAGCAGTCTCCAAGGGAACATGTATATGACATAATATCTCATGAAGTTGATGATGTTGTCATTCCAGATTACTGTAGTGTGTTTTCACAGTCAACACCAAGACAAAAAGCTGAAGAAATAAATCTTGACCAAGCACCTGTTCTAACATCATCCCCAAAGCAGTCACATGATGTTAGAACTGTCTCTGTTAACACAGAATCTGTACCATCAACAACTCTGTCTGCTCCACCAACTTCCTCTAAAGTCAGGCATATGTTTTCAAAAGACCCAATTCATACAGAAGCATTAAGAAGAGATTTAGAAAAGAAAATAGCTAAATTGCAGCATCACGTGAGAAGCTTAAGTGACTCAGCCATTAGTTCTGACTTCACCGATGGAGATTCTTCATCTTTGTCACCTCGAGGAAGTCGTGTTTATGATGACAAAGTCTTTTTGGGAGAAAAAAAGTTAGCCAAAGTTTACCGAAATACACAATCACCCACTAGAGTAAAACAGGTGCTAAACTTTGAGGGTGCTCCATCTACAAAAGTACCTTTTAAAGATTCTGGAAATGTATTTGATGATGATGATAATGAAAAATTAACAGAAGCACAGATTCAATCTTTAACGTTTCAAGAAATTTTCTTGCCTGTTACATCTCCTGTTGGAATTTTTCCTGAGAGGCTTATAGATGCTTTACTTGCGATAAAACCCCAGCCTTTGCAAAGGTGCCATTCCTTGGACAGTTTGTCATCAATTATAAATTTAAAACCACATTTGTCAAGAGCTGTCAGGGAGTTTCAGTCAGTTGAAAAAATTTCGAGCCCTACTCTAAAAACTGCTGAAATGATGGAAACTGCTGAAAATGTTGATAATTGTAGAAATACAATGGTTTCATCAAATGGAGGTCGCCCTTTGTCTCCAGGAGAAATTGCTTTAGACCAGGAAAGTATAGATGACATGTATGAGGAAATGGAGAAAGAAAACATTATCCCAGAAACAAGATTGCCAATACAAGGAAGGCAAAACTTTAAAAATTCAGAAAAGTCAACTTCAATGTCTGTCCTAGGTGACAATTTGCCAGATAGAGAGTATCATCGTTCTCTTTCAGAAGGAAACATTGATGACTTTGGTGATGATAATGACAATCTTGATTCTTCAAATGACAGTATTACTTTTGTTTTTATAAAAGATAACCGCACCAAGCCAACAGATGTGACTGAATCAAATAACAGTGAATGTTTGGATGATGGGGAAAGTTATGATCCATGTGGAAGTGGTGAAATGTATGAATCTGACAGTCAGTCATCTGATAGCATACAAATGAGTCCAGGTGAATATTATGATAGGGATCAACCTGAGGAAGATCTGAACATAAGTGGGAGGGGTAACCCATCTCCACACAGTGAAGACAGAATTTCTGATGTTCTAAGTTTGAGTGGAGATAACCGAGATGTTGATGAAGACCAAGTATCAACTCATACTGCTAGTGAAGAAATAGAAGAAATTATTTGTCAGAATGAAAATTTTGAACAGTTTCATGGGTCAAGAGATATTGGTATTAGTTGCCAAACTGATTCACCAGTAACTTACACTGACACATCAGAAAGTTTTGTGCAGAGTAGAGGCAAACATTATGATGAAGACTCGGAACCATTAAGGCACAAATTTGGTATTGATGAATCTGTTTTGCCCATTCCAGAACGGTCTGTGTCAGCTGACAATATTCCAAAAAAATTAATGCCTCTGAAGGAAATTATGAGGTCACGGTCAACTGGAATGTTAGATGTAGGTGTAGCAGATGAACAGGAATCAGAGAGTGGAATTTTCCCACCTGCTCTAAAGGCAGATGATGACCCAACTGAACAGTCTGTTTCTCTCAATACTATGTCTGATGGTGTGTTGGATAGCATTTCACAGAGAACATTTTCTGACATTGAACCTTCACTTTCAAATCAGACATCTGGTGATATAGAGTCTGAGAATTCCAATAGTGCAGATAACTCTTCGGCAGTCGTGAGATCCATTTGCAGCAGATCATCCTCTGTAGAAAGCATAGAAGAAGATTTTATTATAGACTTTAAAACCAACTGGAAAAAGCCTGAACATAAACATTCAGTAAATGGTTCAGCAAGCTCTGAAGGGGAGATTGAGGCTGAGCTTATAGAAGATGAACAACAACAGATAAGAAAAGTCTTGGAAACTGTTCAAAAGCTTATAATGCCCAAACCAGCAACAATTGATAGAGGCATGACCACAGATAGTGAAACGGGTTCTAATTTAGTGTCTGTCGGTATACAGGCACCATCACCAACATCTGATTTACAGTCAGAGCACGCTCAGACTGTACTGAGACCTGACCAGATCATTTTGCCTGCTCTTGCCGCACCATTCAGAGCACAGTCAATGGATAGTTTTGGTCTAGGAGCAAATGGACAAGGGTTAGAATTGTCAGAAGGGTCAAGAAATTGGTGCACACTTGGTGAACTCATGATTGAAACAACTCAGCTCCTGAGAAGAATTAACGACAGGCTTCCAGAACAAGACAGGAAAGGATCAGTTAGTTCTGATGAGAGTCAGGCTAGCCAAGTCATTTTGAAGAAGTGGCAAGAAATTAGTATACAGACAGGTCAATCCATTGAGAATCTCACCAGTATTGGTTGTCAGACTGAAGGAGATGATACAGTTACAGAGACAGTTATTGAGAATAAGGAAAATAGTGCAGTGGCAACCCAAGTTGATAGAAAATTAAAGATGAAGCCATTAGAAAAAAGTGACACAATAACACATGAAGTATTACCATTTACAGCATGTGAAATTTATGTTCAAACAGAGGAGACTGGAGATATGTCTAGAGACGAAGAAGGGTTCAGTAATGACACAGATGATAATGTTGGTAAGCAGAAGTCTGTCTTGGCAGAAGCTGTTGTTCCTATTTCGCTTTCTGAAGGTGAACAACAGTCAAATACAAGTAAGCAAATTGAAACTTCAGTGACACCTTTAAAGAGTGATAATCCATATGAAATGCCCAGTAAAACCACAGCAAAATTCATACCTCAAGTAAAAGCTGAACTAGGTTTTGAGCAGAGGAAAAGTGAATCTGATGCAGTGGCAAAAGCTGACTCACCAAGAAGGCAGGAAGCATCCTCAATTAGATCATTACAGTCTCCCACTAGATTGTTACCAGGCTTTACTTTACCAGATACACCTGAAATTGTTGAACTACGAAAGGAGCATGCAAAATTAATGGAGAACCTTAGAAAAGCATCTGATGATAGAAGCAGTAGAACAGAAAGACTTCAAGCAAGAAAGAAAACAGCAGCTATAGACGACAGTCAGGAAAAGATGCCAGTAGAAGGTTCTTTAACAGCACCAATATCAATGTTGCAATGTAAGAAAGTTGAGAAAGAGTCAAGTGCGGGACCTATGTCAAATGTGAAATTCAGAGGGCCGAATAAGAATGATCCAGAGACTGACACTTCATCTCAAAGCGGTAATACTGAAGAAACTGTTAGATCAGATGATGAGGACAGAGAGACCCTTCCAGAAAAAGAAGTAGATGAAGAGACAGTTAGGTCAGACACTGATGATAAAGAACCTTCAAGAGATTATATCCAGGATGTTATCAGGTCAGATGGTGAAGATGAAAAAGTAAATTCAGACAATGAGAAAGTATGTGATGATGAAGACGATGAACAAAAACATTTGAGTGATTCAGAAAGTCCTTCTAGCACTCAAGAATTTATACAAATAAATATTCAGGCAGATCCCAATACAGGTGTTACTGTAGAAAATAAGAGGTACAGGGAACTTAGTCCTGCAAGAAAACCAGGTAAAAGTAAAGACAAGATTTTAGATACGAAAAAGGTGCCTGTACATATGAAAGAAGAACATACTTGGGCAATAACTGGTGATGAATTCAAGACAGTTTGGGAAAGAAGGCCCGAGTCAAGAGCCAGGACAGAAAGTAATTCTTCTAAAGACACAGAAGAACCATGTGAGGTTGCAGTTATGCCCCTAGAAGACCAGACCATGGTTCCATTGTCCCCAGAAGAAAGGACTGTACATAAGTACAATGAGACCAGAGCTTCACTTAAACAGGTTCAAGACACACATGCAAATGAAAATTTAGGCAGCAGCAGAAGTGAAAGCAAAGAATCACTTAATTCTGTTATTGAAGAAACTGTAGTTCCCCGGTCACACTGCAGAGACCTGAGGGTACCAGAATTAGTTGAGAGTAAGTCTTACAAAGGTGAGTCAGAAGAAAGGGACAGTTCCAAAGATTCAGTCTTTTTTGAAGAGACTATCATTCCTGTGATTTATAATAGAGAAGAAAGACTGCCTCAGTCTTTCCTTAATGATGAAGGTGAGATCCCTGAATCAGAGCCAGAGTCAGTGACTGCAGATGATCCAAGGGAGCGGGGACCTAAATTACCAAAGCAAATAATTAAATGTGAAACAAGTCCAAAGTATAAAGTGCATATCCTTCGAGAGCAACAAAGACAGGCTGCAAGTCCTGAGCTAACAGATTCATTAGAACAAGGTCCTGAAGATGAAACCAACATTTTAGAAAATACTGACATACCCACACAAAAGTCAGATGTATTACACACAAAATTTCCTAAAAAGGTTGATTCAGCTGAAAAATCAAATAAGCTATTAGCTCCAGGAAAAGACGTGCCAGATCATGCTTCCTTTATCCCATTTAGCAAAGAAACCACAGTGCCACCACGATTTGCTGATGATGCAACTCAGATGAGTATAGAGTTTTCAGATGATTGTACCCAAACAGATACAGATTCTCCTATTGAACCTGTGATAACACCTACTTCTGAGACTAAAAATAAAGCATTGCCTAATAACACAATTACAGATACAGGAGATCCTTCAAAGGAACAGTTTGGAAAACCAAAAGGTACTACTACAGAATCACCTGACACACAAACAACCAAAGATATGAGAGAAGAACTTGAAGATCTACAACATGAAAGGCAGCATATTATGGATCTTCTTGGTCTTTCTTACCTTCCAAACAGTCTAACTGTTGAATTACTTGAAGCTAAGTTAAATCATTGTATAGGTCAAACCGATTTGTTATTGGAGAACCTAGAAAACAGTATTGAGCCAGAAGAAGCAAAGAAGCCAACAGCAGAACAGAAGCAAGCTAAAGATTATATTTCAAAATACAGAGCAGATTTGAAAAAATCAAAGGAAGATATAAAAGAATGCAGGGAACAGTTAAATAAAGGGAGAGGTAGAGGGCTAGGTTCAGGAAGGGGCAGGACCCCTTTCAGGAGGAGGGACATCTATCTCCAACAGAGGCAGGCAGAAATAGATGCATTTAAATTGGAAAGAATGAGGGAGCAGCAGGATTATGAAAGGTCAGGGCATGCTTATTCTTCAAGACATACTACACCATCAAAAGCTAATACACCTTTGAAAGGAAATACTCCACTTAGAGGGAATACACCCTTATATGGAAATAGCCCAGCTCATACTCCACGATCTGATCGATCAAGAAGCTCTAGTCCATCATACTCACCTAGTTACATGAATCCAAAAGAACATAAAGCTCATTTGGTAGACCTGAGGAGACAGCTGATCAAAGATGTTGTGGAGGAAGAGAAGCAGCACAGTCGGTCATGCTCGCCAACTTTTCATACCAGTCCAGCACTAGTGCCGAAACAAAGAAGTCCGAGTGAGCAATCTCTTGGGTTCTCACCAAAAGTCTCAGTCTCTTTGTCAGATGTTCCTGGAAGCCCGTCATCATCACCAACATCACAAGGAAGTAAAACATATGTTGTTGTTCCTGGTTCCAGTTCACTCAGTCCTGTAAGAAGACCTGCTTCATATGATCCTGTATTCATTCCACCAAGAAGTCCATACAGTAGTTACCAGAACTCACCTGACAGAGCTGGTGTTGGTAGAAGAACATCGCCTGCAAATCTAGATAGGCACATGATGTCTGAGAGCCTCTTCTCACCACAGGAGTCGCAGCAAATCCTACAGGAGATAGAAACCTTCAAGAAACGTACACCAAACATATCAGCTCCAATTGAAGAACTTCTTAGACGCTCATCATTTTCCTCCACAAGTAGTCAAAGGTTAGTTTAATTTAGATAATTTTCCCATTTTTAAACAAAACATGATTCATTGAAACTTTCAGCCATTCATTATATGCAGTTGTTATCATTATTTTGTCTTTCTTAGGTAATTACTCCATAATTTTTAGTAATTGTTTAAAAATAATAAAAGAAAGACTCTCCTAGGAATATTATGATTTTTTAGCATAGTTTTGAGTTTATAAAACTTGCATGAATTTTTTCAGGACTTTGTTGCGATACATGACATTGTTCAGTTCAACATTTAGATGGAGGTATCTGTGTACACATTGCATGTTGCTTTAACTCTGTTAGACAGTTATGTTATACTTTAGCTTTTGCAGCATTAAGAACACTTCTATACTGCTCTCCAAAATTATGTACCTGTCAAAAATTAAGATTTTATTTCCACTCTGTCTTACAAATACTACTGGAAGTTTTAAACTCAGGGTTAAACTAAAAAAGACTAAAATTAGGGTTTACTATTTAACTGTTGTAACAGATATGTATGTTACAGTTTAAGCATGTTGTGTTTGTTTTTTGTTACCAAGACATTACATGTAGAAGTATAATCTGTTTGCCATTCAGAGTCAGAGTTTGATATGATTACTTGTTGTAACAGTTGCATTAATATCTTCTTATAATGTAACATGGTTGTTCATGTGAACGTTATTTTGGAGAGCAGTGTAGTTTTTATTTGCAAAATTAGAACATTTTCATATGACAATTACCGGTGTTGTTTTTGATAGTGGTAAGTTCTTTGAGTAAAGCACTGCACTAAAATATTTGCAGTTTAAACAGACAAATATTTAGAAAATTCTTATTTCCTACATAAATAATATACAAAGCTTAGATTTTTTTGCAACAAGCTATTCCCCACATAAGTAGAGAGATTTAGATGCAACATTAGAAAATAAAAACCCAAATAAGCTCTATATTTACATAAACTCACATTATATTATATTACTGTGTATTTAGTTAATGCTTTTAGTAAATTCTTATTTTAAACCAGTAGACGTTTTCATTTTGAGTATCACTTATAGTGTTATTAAGAGCATTTTCATCAGCAAACTAGCACATGCACTTTTAAGTGTCTTTTTTCTGGTAAAAAGTTCTGAAGAAGTATATATAAAATCAAGTTTAGTGTTTTATTGCATTCAGGGCAGAATACTTTTTTATCATGAGTTTTGTTTGCAGCTAATTTTGTTGTATACATCATGTTTTATTAATGGTAAGATTATTTACCTCATAATAAATGTGCCATAATAGTTGCAGCAAGCAAAATATACTTAAAACCATTAAATTGGCTTGCATGAAAACTAGCCATTGTTTCTGACTGGTTTACCATTTCAGTCCTATTTTCACTTCAGAAGCAGTTCCTCAAGGCCAGATATTCCAAATCTTTCACCAAGGTCACAGTCTGACACAAGGTTGCCAGGAAGAAACATCACATCACCAGTTGCTAGGCAACTGAATAATGTAAGTCTGCTGTTCCTAAACTTTCATAGAAGACATCATATCTCTTAATGATTTTGTTATATTCGATATGATGGAAGTCCACTCAGTAGTTTAAGATAATATTTACATCTGTTTAAATGCATAAATCATTACTTATAAACACATATCATTGTTGCATATAGTTGTGCAATTTGTTTCTGTGTTGAGAGTAAATTTTTCTTTTTATTCAAATACAATTACAGTACCTAAGTATAATGTCTAATACATTATGTGTTGGGAGTATATTATAATTTTTCTTTTAATTTCAGCCTCTTTCTCTGAACCTGGATTGCCTGCAAGATGATGAAGCAGGTCCCTACAGCCCCTACTCTGCATATGCTCGTGAGCACCTAATTCCAAGTGAACGATCTCCACCAGGGGGGGTCTTACGTGGAACATACGAATTATATCAGGATAGGTCGGACACTTCCTCAATTCTTTCATACGACTCTGACACATTTTCTGATTCTGGTCAAAGACCAAGACATAATACATTGGATGAGGATAAAATAAAAAGGTTACGACCTATTCGAGCAGAGGATATTAAAGCCAGGATTAATCGGCATAAACGATGATCAGGATTGAAAAAGTGCTAGTTCAAATTATTTCCTAAAATTGTGTTCATTATTAACCAAAAGGTTCATACATGGCTGTTTTGTGATAAAACCAATGTAGGTTTGGTTTCAAGTGTAAGTTTTAAGTTTTTATCTGCATATAAACAGATTATGATATGCTAGTTGTTCATTCTTGATCGATTGAGTCTCGTTAAAGTGGTCCATATGAAGAATGAGAATTAACAAAAGATGTCCTTTAATTAAGCCAAAGGTGACAGAGGTGCTTATACACCTTAAGTAGATCAAACTTGATTAACTGGAAACTTGTGATAGCAAGTGACTATAAATAATTCAGCAGAATGTTGGAGGTTTTGTGAACTCCAGACTTGAGAAAAAACTGACTGTGATAGTTATGGTGCCAAATTGTGTTAACTTTGTGATATTAGATTAGTTTAATTATACAACCAGATGAACTTATATCAAGTGATCTATAGACCTATTACCTATAGACGTCGTCAGGAACTCGTTCTATCAAATCCCTTGTATTAGATGAAATATCAAATCTTAACAGAGAAAATACACTTGTTTAAGTTATTTCTATTTTGAATCACTGTCACTTCTATCAGTTTTCTTTGAGACTGTCAGTTAACAACTTTCCTGACATAGATACATTTTTAAGTGTCTTCAGAAGAGTCTGTTTTGAAGATAGAGAGTTTGTACTTCCTAATGTTTCAGTTACGTATACAGTGCAGTCACACTTGTTAGTTAACATTCGAAATAATGGAAAGATGGTATGATTTGAAATGGAATATTTTCTTTGTAGCACAGTTCACATGCTACCCCTCTCCATTGTGTGTATTATGTTCACAGAATTATATTAGGACAAAATTATCATTTATTAACACAAGTGTGACTGTATATGAAGACCTTACATCAGATTTTGAAGCACATGTGCTGTATACTTTTACAGGTTTTATTTGATAAAAAAATGCCTAAGCAGCTTTGAAGATGAGAAATCAACTGCTGTTCCCATCAATCAATGTTGTTGCCTTTCTTTATGTCATTCTACAACTGAAGTGTCAAAAGTTTACATTTTTGGAGTTACTCTATCTGAAAAATATATATTTTGAATCATGAACAGACATTATTTCTAGATAAAAATATATTCTTTTTGCTATATTTTAATTGTGGCCACAGTACAAAGGAATTGTCATATTTCTCTATCTGCATGGGTGAAAGTTTCTCAGGAATAATCCTGAATTCAAGATTATAGCTAATTTTGGGCCTATATGATACAATAGAGAAAATGTAGATTTTTGTACAAACTATTGCATTTGCAGGATTTTCAGTTTCGTTTACTTTCACCCATGTATCTCTATATATAGTGGAAATTTTCTAAAAATCTGAACAGTTTTTCACTTTACAAAATTAATGACACATTTAGAGTGTGCATAAATTGACAGAAATTGATCAAGTTCACAAATTTTGTGCTTGTTTTAATGTACATGTATGTGATGGTTGATTCATGAGTATTATGTTCAGTGAATTTGCTGTTGAATATTTTATTTTTATTATCAATATATTTATTGAAAATATTTGTTTAATTTGACACAACAGTTAATTGTCTCACAAATATATTAGTGCAGCTAGCATTTTTATTCTATATATTTATTAATCTGTGTTTAACCTTTTTTTAAAGATTTCCCGTTTAGTTTTGCTTTTGCATGAAATACTGGGCCAGACCATTAATCTCTATAAAATTAATCTGTCAGAATTATCTTCTTTCAATTAGTAGCCTCCCTTGAATTGTGGATATATACTGTTAATGCTGTAATTTGTTCGAACCTATAATTATAGCAGCTATACACAAAACATACTGTTTGGTCTTGCCATGTTAGAAATTGTTTATCTATTATTCCGTCCATTTATTTTACAATTTGATTTTTTATGTATATGTGGTAAGAAAATAAAGTCCTAATCTAGATTGTCCAGGGAGAGTTTTAATATGCAAGATGATCTAAAATCTGAATGAAAACAAATTGTAATGTTTTCACCTCTAACAAAAGGGACATGTATGATGCTGGGATGATTTTTTACGTCAGTTGTGGTGAAAACTTATTGTAATCACTATGTCAATGATACCACCTATTATTATATTATATCGAAACTACACATTGTAATTTCTGACAAGTTTTGACCAAAAGTGACCCAAAAATCACCATCGTAGCACTGACTTCATGCCATCTTTGCGCTCTAACTGGCCAGACATGGAAAGTTCTACTGTGTCTTATTTCATGGCCATGGAATTGTTGGTCTATAACTGGTTCTGTAGTAAGTGCATACAAAGTCTGCATGCTTAAATAACTTGCTCAATTTTTTTCTGAAATTGGTCAGGCGAGCAATTAGCACCATTTTTATTTCATACATTTGCCATTCCAAAAGTTGTGTCAACTTTTTGAAGCTCTGTTTAGTATGATTTGAAATTATTATTTATATATATAAATATGGACCATAATGCTGACTGCGTTTGAAATTAGTTTATCTGCCATTTGGCTTTTGTATGTTTACAGCTCATTTTACAGCTGAATTATGTTGTAGTCTGGTTTTATTTTCACCTTTTTCTACGTGTAAATATCCAGGCAGTCAAACTTTCGATACATCACAATACCTTTCATTGTAAAACAATTCATTTTAGAATTCATGGTAAAATGTTATCAATTACAAATACCCGATATTAATTTTTTATGTTGAAGGATCTTTAGGTAAGAGAAATTTTCCTTAGGTCTTGGTTTCTGTACAGCTGATTTTGAATCTTACCTTTGAAATGCCATGGCCAGTTTGGCCACTTACATTACAAGTATTTCAAGGATTTAGGAACATGTTTATAACTACTTTTGTAGATTTTTGCTATGACAATAACTGATTGTATAAAAGAAATTTACTTTGGTTGTATATATCTATCGGCTGATATTTATTCTTGTTTTCCCAGTATTTTTGTAAAGGTTTTGTTTTGTATAAGGATTTGCTTACATTATTTTGTTTTTGCATTAAATTCTTTTTTGTTTTATAGCATGGCTAATTATATTTCTGTTTTTTTGTGTATTTAAAAAAAACTTTTAAGAAATTAATGATATTGTTGAATGAGAAAATATTTATAAACTTTGTAATGAAATATCAGATTCAGATGCTGTTTGTTTTTTATTCACCTTTAGAATGTCAAACTCTTTAAAGCTATTGGTAATTTGTATTGTTGGGATTCAAATTTTCTCCTTTCTAAGGAATTTCAGCTAAAGTTGTGATACTAGAAGATTTCCTTGAACTTTTCAACAACAGGCAAACAGTGGTCAAGTTATGATCGAGGTTATCAAAGCATCGTTCATTGAATAGACATTCATTAACATGTTCAAGATGTCCATTCTCTTACATAGTCCAGTTAAAAGCAGAACACATATTTCAGGAGGCCACCAAGGTCAGTGAAACAATTGACAGACCAACTGACTGTGGCAGGCAGTGATGACAACCACGTTATGAGCAAACACAGATCTACAGGACAGTTGTACAAGCCTTTCCTCATTGGCCTTGTTACTATATATATCGGGAGATTTTCGTTCATTGGCCTTGTTACTATATATATTGAGAAATTTTCGTTCATTGGCCTTGTTACTATATATATCGGGAGATTTCCGTTCAATCCCCATTTGGATTTATCTATGAGTTGAAAGAGACATTAAACCTGAGCACTCTTGTTCACTCACTGAGTTCACAAATCTACAATACTGGTAGGAAAATTGAGACATGAAGAAAATGAAGTCTCATAATGATAAAAAAAGTTTTTATTTGATATCAAACACAACCTGAAAAGCAAGGGTAAAGGTGATGTCAACTTGTCTTTTGAAACAGTAAACAAAAACAAAATCTGAATTAATGTATGCGCTGAACAATTAATAAAACAAGTAAAAATAGATAAATACTTAAAGGATTTAATTCCTTCCCCAGATTTCTAGAAAGAGCTTTGTAGACACTTTATTAAGTTCTTAGATGCAAATAAATGTAGTAATTATACAATTACTAAATCACTTTGACCTAAAATTCAACAGTGTAGACCTTGACTAGACTAAACCAATGTGTCACACTAGTAATGGTCTACAGTAGTTGAAATGGTAAAGGCAAACACTACCAGCAGAATCAAGATTTAACAAGAAATACAATACACATACATGGAACAAAGAAATTAAAATCCAAACAACAACAACAAATTTTTGATTTCAGGAAGGTATTACAGATGCTCAAAAAGCAACAGTCGTGAAACAACCGCAGCTCTAAACAAAATTCTAACAAATATTCTAACAAGCAGAATGTATTGAAGCAATTAAACAGTTGCCAAGTAAAAATAATCAAAATGGAATGGTGCAGAAATTTAGAAGGTTATGTGTTTAAAAAAATGTATTAACAAATTTAATATAATGAAAATAGTTATTGCATGGGGGAAGAACAATGTCTATAAAACAATATAACTGCTTAAGATACAATGTTACATAACATCACACATTACACACATAAACACTGCAGCAACAACTAAATAAAACAATATCCTTAAAAACAAAAGTGATACAAAGGAATAGTACGAACAAATGATTCAAAGATATGAAAAGAATTTATGTTATCCATAATCATTAAGGTGGAAATGAGTTCAAAGACTCAAACCACCTCTTACACAATTCAAAGCTAAGACATCTTATGCTTAGATTGATCTGATAAGCTCACTTAAAATTGCTGAAACATAACCTTTATTTGACATCAAATGAAGGAAACATGTATAAACATGATTTGGGCTTCATAAAGTAAAACTATGTATTTATCTTTTCACATAAAATATTGTGTTAAATATACAAATATCACAAAAATATACTCCAATTAAAATCTTCCTGGATCTATATAGGAGGATCACTTTTATTTCATGTCAATTTCTATTTCCAGATCTGTTATTAGATATACTTGGATCTTTTATTTCATGTCAGTTTCTATTTCCAGATCTGTTATTAGATATACTTGGATCTTGTACTTCATGTCAGTTTCTATTTCCAGATCTGTTATTAGATATACTTGGATCTTTTATTTCAATTTTGACAACCTTAAGCTCACATTAGTATCACATTTCTTCTAACACTATGATGTAAAGGTAAGTTAAACAGACATACCCTAACATTAACTGTTAATATACTGTATATCTATTTTATTGGGTTCTTTGCTATACAATGAAAAATAATTGATAATTTAAAGGAGTACATATGGTCAAAATATTTTCCTCTAAGCATATAGACAGAACATGTTCATTTGGAATAAACAGCAATCCACTCAAGTGTTACAACTCTCTATATAAAGATTAATACAGTAAGTTAATCTGTCGTACCAAGAATTTCTGACTGACAACTTGACATCAGGAAATAATTCATTAAATTATCATTCACACTTAACATGTTTTTAAAGAAAATGATATACTCTATATTTTAGTGTATGCCTCTTGAAGAGAAAAAAATAAATAGAAAATGACAGTTTTCATCAACATTAAAAATAATTCTTATACTGAAAAATAAAAATCTTACATGTTTTTGATTAGCTCCAATATGTAAAGGCATAGACAATTCTCAGGATTTCAGCTCATACATTTTTTCCCCATTTTTACTTTATTCTTGAGAAAATATTAAAATGTTTCCATATGATGAAAAAAAGCATACTTGTATCAGTGTTAAGGTGACAACAGGATACAAGACCCACATCCCAAGATTTTTGCAAAAATGTTACAGAGGAAAACAACAAATGTAAGACTTGGAAAAGATATAAACAATAATAAACAGTTGATACATGTATTTCTCAAAGTCCTGAATAAATGAGATAATACCAAAACAAACAACTTTGAATGAAGCTGGAAAAATACATATGCAAAAAAAATATGAAACAATATGGCCTCTACTAGCTTAATGAAAATGAAAAATATGACTTATTAATTCTGGTGTGATACTTTTGGCAGTAATAATTCACAAATATTTACTTAAATAAGTAAGCAATGAAACTAGGAACAATAATTCATGGCTTTTAGTGTAATACCTTAAAGCATAAATTTTTCAAGAAAAACTGAGCATTTAAAGCAACAGACCCACAGACTTATCTTAAAAAAAACCAATTATCTGAAGTCAAAGACAGTCAAAATACTACTTGAAATCATATATGGCTTGAAAACAGAAGTAAAATGTCAACCATGGGTTACAAAACTATACCCTTTGAGTCAATTAAATGATAGCTTGAACAAAGCCCTGTCGAGTTGCTTATATAAATTTTAAACAAAATTATTTCATAGTTATGATGATATACATGAATATTGTGATCGCATGAGCTCAACATGAGTATTTTTGGTCAAATGGCCAAGTCTTTAAACTTAACACCTATCAATATATAAGAAATTAGAAATACATGTACAAGAATATGTGGATTAGAAATGACAGTATTGTTAAAGTGTATACAGATTTTTGGCCTGTCAAGACATTTAATGAAGATACTGGATTAATTTGATCATTGTTCCCTGAGCTGTGTTTAAGGGATCTGGAGTAATGTAGTTCCCAGCCTTACAGACAGCCTTTATGTAATTGTAAAACATTTAAATCCCCACATTTCTGAAGCAGAATCTTTCAGACCAAGACAAAATGCAGACAGGTCAAACATCTTAAAACGGAGTGACAACCAGCTAGGCATGCTATCTGTTTAAAAATCTGAGTAACAAAGGTAAAAAGTATATAACAAAAGACATAGCAAACAGGTAAGAAATACAAGCAAGTACACCAATGATATGTAAGGTATAAATCAGGTAAGCTATAACAAGTGTGAGGTAAATTATTATAAAACAGCAGGATGGAAAGTAGATCAAATATTGTGCATTTGATTCATAAAAATCACAGATTTCAGATAATAAATGCCATTTACTATTATTATCATTCTGTTGCATAAGTATATGAAAGGATAATCATATATGTCTGTGTATGAAATACATGAATGAGTATTGCAGAAAATCAGGTAAAAAGCAGAATTATTGAACACAATTATACATGAGATTCAATACTCACAACATTTACAAATGCTGTTACTAACATTTTCCTAAAGCTATTTTTTGTGGCAAAATTTTAAACTGAAGCCACATCTGATAAATTAATATTAAGTCAAAAATTGACAATATTAACTTACAAAAATATCTTTAATTAAGGGTAACGAACAACTTCTTTTACAAAAAATAACAATTTTTTCTCATGATTTAATAAAGGCCAAATTTTCAGTTTTAGATGTTCAAAAAGAATTGTTAGAAATAAGGATATGAGGATTATGCCTAATGAAACATCACTGGCTATTATATAATATTTAATTCATTACACAACTGGCATTATTATGCTTGTGCTGTCTTCAATATAATAATTATTATGCTGTATTTTTTATGCCTATACAAGATGATGTCTTGTTTGTTCTGAATTTATAATCTGTTTTTCAGAGTTACCTCCCATAACCAGAGATCTGATGGATCATCTTCCCTGAATGAAACTCTCCATGCTCCAAGAACAGTAAACAAGATATGACTGAAGTGTAGAAAATTCCAGTGCAATATTTTTCCCTCTTTCTGGAGTTCAAGCACCTTTCTATCACATTTTCACTTTTGGAATGTTGAAGAATTACCTGCCAATGAAGCTGTCTAAGCTATAATTATTGCACTACTGTCTGTTACTGCTAAAATTGCACTCAGTGTTTTGCACCCATGCATTATGCACTGGTAGAATTATCTCCCCTTACTATCTACAGAAAGATGGATCTTTTCTGCACATTCCAATAAACCATATAAACATGGTTCTAGTTTTATCATTGTAGTTGTTAAGTCCAAATTTATCATTCTCTGGATACCACTTCATTGCTTCTTTATGGTCCTGAAAAAGTCATTAAAATATGTGATAAAAATTCACAATGATATTAGGTAAGTACATGTACCTAATGTGAACAACTTTTTGATAAGAAACATGCAAACATTTCTATAATCAATTATTTGAATTCAACTCCTTTGCACTTCCTGTTTTTTGTTCTGTTTAAGAACTAACCTTGAATACCCTCAATCCTGAATAACAAAAGGAAAAACAACTGAAATTCTCCTTTGTGAATATTTCATTATTAGTCAGTAAAAGTTCACTTCAGCTTGTTTGTTGCTAACCTTACTAGATAAAAAAAGAATTTTTACAGATAAACATTTTCATTATTATCTTTATGGTTGTAGATATTAATTCACTGATAAACTTTGCTATTAAAAAAGAACCAGAATCTAATCATTCTATACCCCTACACTGTTAAAATTCTGAATCAGACATGTCGATCAATAAGTGTTGATATGTCTCGCATTAAATAGAAAATGTTAAAAATTTACTTATTCAACAGCATACCGTGTGGACCTTGATCAGACTGAACAATTGTCAACAATGTCGACCATGATAAAACTGCACAGAGTGGCATAATGATGGCCAATGGTTTTTAATGTGGACCATGATCAAACTGCACAGATGTGCATAATGATGAACATGGTCTTTGGTTTGAACCATGATCAGACAGAACAGAGGTGCATAATGATGGCCAATGGTCTTCAATGTCGACCATGATCAGACTGAACAGAGGTGCATAATGATGACCAAAGGTCTTCAATGTCGACCATGATCAGACTGAACAAAAGTGCATCATGCTGGCCAATGGTCTTCAATGTTGACCATGATCAGACTGAACAGAGGTGCATAATGATGACCAATGGTCTTCAATGTCCAACCATGATCAGACTGAACAGAGGTGCATAATGATGACCATGGTCTTCATTGTCAACCATGATCAGACTGAACAGAGGTGCATTATGATGAACATGGTCTTTAGTTTGGACCATGATCAGACTGAACAGAGGTGCATAATGATGACCATGGTCATCATTGGGCACTAGCTTTCAGCATGACAATACTTAAGTACATACAATTTCTTGGGGGAACAATCTTTTACAGCTCCCTCTATTGATATGTTCTAGGTAGGCACTTTTGAAGTCTGCCTTCTTTGTGGATGATAAACATTGGCTACATAATGAACATTTCTGAAACAAAATTAAAAAAAACTTCAAAATGATTGTAAGTATTGAAGTCTGCAAAAACTCCAACAAAGATACTTTTAAAACTGATACAGAAAGATACTACAACATTTTTATGTAAGTAAAACATTTTTATGTAAGTAAAAAGACAAAAAAACTGTTACCTGATTTGCTGATCTTATAAAAAATTTCTGTTACCATATGAAAGATTACTCCATTTGAAAGAAATTAAACCAGTTGCAATTCATAAAATTCGAATAAAATACAAATTTATTTATCCATACTAAAAAGATATGGATCTAAACCTACAGAAGTTTTATTCCCAAGGTAAACTTGTTAACTTAATTAAAAAGAACTGTCACTGAAAGATGACAATGCCCTTAAAGTGGTTCTTTGACCACTGAACTGAGGACCAGATGGAGATAACTGTAGTTCCTTCAAAATAAGTGGGGTTTTTTTTACAATCTGACCTCAAGGTGAAGGTCATTTAAAGGTCAAGTTTAATAAGGATATACCTGTATGTGACCAGATTAAGATAAATTGTAGATACTTCAAAAGAAGTGGGGTTTTTTCCGATTCTTCTTGGCGTTCGCTTTTTTTCTTTTTTTTCTGATAATTTAACCTCAAGGTCATGTAGGGGTCATGGTAAAAAAAATACATACATTTGAAAGTTTTTTCCCAAACTAATTGTTTGCAAACATAAACTTACTGTGTTTACTAATAAAGGAGTTATCAACAATATTAAGGGTTTCTGACAACTAGACTTTTGCAGTCAACTTCATTCAAATGTAAGTCAGTGAGAAGGTCTTGTCCAAAGGGGTGTTTCGTTCAAGTATGAAGTAAATCCATTTACTAAAAATGAAATTACAGGTAATATTTTAGTTTTCTGACAATTGGGACCTTTGAGGTCAAGGACATTCAGGGGTCATACAAATATATATGTCAGCGGGAATTTCTTGTCCAAAGGGGTGTTGTGTTCAAGTATGAAGTAAATCCATTAACTAATAGTAAGTTATGAGCAATGTTAAAGTTTTTGACAGCTGGACCTTTAAGGTCAAGGTCATTTTGGGATAAAGGTTCAACAAATACAGGTCAATGGGAAGGTATTGTGCTAAGGTGTCTTGTGTTCAAGCATGAAGTAAATCCATTTACTAATAAGGAAGTTATGGGCAATGTTAAAGTTTTTGGGCAGAATAATGGATCGAAGGACAGACAGACTGACAAATGGACAGGACAAAGGCTATATGCCTGCCTTCAGGGACATCAAAACAAAAGCACATAAAAGTCATTTGAATATATTTTTGTCGTGGAAGAACTGACCTTGTTTTTACAGTTCCCAAAGCATTCAGTTTGTGTACACCAGTCAGAAAACACGGCTATATCCTGGTCAGAAACTAGCATCTCTTCAAGCTCTTTACTGCTGCAAAAATAATATCAAGAATGATCTAAAAGGTATTATCCTAAAATTCTGTGTACTGTTTTCTTTACAAATGTGAATAAAACTGAATTATTATCCAATGTCGAGGGGTCAATAAAAGAATTCTGAATGCAAAAGATTAATTGGCTGCATTAATACTAGTCTTTACACAGAGAGTTGTTGTTGTTCCAGTTTTGGGTGGATAGCCATTAATTTTATTCCAAATGGACACTGTGAGAGTCTTAATGCCTAAAAGAGAAATTTTTGAACATATATTCATCTTTAAATTATCAATTATATTTAATTCAGTAGAGTGTGAGACAATAAAATAGATATGAAGTGAATCATTTATTGTGAGCTATGTCCCTTAACACACATTTCAAACAGCATTTTTGTGGAATGTGAAATATAGCACAACTTAACTGGTTAAAAAAGAAAACTTTTGCTAGAGACACATAGATTGTTGTGTTAAGCAAGCCAGACTAAAGCTCTTACAAGCTGAAATTATAACACAGAATAATACAACTTGCAGAAACACAAAGTGGTAATTACAGTCTAATACTAGATGGTCATACAATTTTATTTTTTTTTTTTTTGAGGCCCCAGACTAGAAGGTTGCACAATTAATAAAACAATTTACATTTATCAAACAAAATTATTTCACAATGCACTAAAAAGGGGTCATCTTCAGAAAGAGAAAATATGAATCAGGACCTAAATAAACAAGAAATGTTTGTAAAACATACATGCCCCCCAGCAGCACCTAACTGCTTGTGGTTGGGCCAAAGCGTTCTCTAGTTATTGATCAGAAAACGTTTTTAGGATCAAGGTCCCTGTGGCCTTGACCTTTGACCTAATGACCTCAAAATCAAAAGGGTTCATCTACTGGTGATGACCAACCAGCATACTAAGTTTGGTGAACCTAGGTCAAAACATTCTCTAGTTATTGATCGAAAACCGTTTTTAGGATGAAAGTCTCTGTGAGCTTGACCTATGACCAAATGACCTCAAAATCAATAGGGGTCATTTACTGGTGATGACCAACCAGCATACCAAGTTTGGTGAACCTAGGTCAAAGCATTCTCTAGTTATTGATTGGAAAACGTTTTTAGGATCAAGGTCCCTGTGAGCTTGACCTTTGACCTAATGACCTCAAAATCAATAGGATTCATCTACTGGTGATGACCAACCAGCATACCAAGTTTGGTGAACCTAGGTCAAAGCATTCTCTAGTTATTGATTGGAAACGAAGTGTCTTCCGACGGACCAACCAACCGACCGACATTTGCAAAACTATATGCCCCCTCATCTTTGATGGGGGGCATAATTACAAACAGGACTTTTGAATTTCAACCAATGTTTTGATTAAATACAGTTTAATCAGGTTATACTAAAGAGATACACATTTTTTTTTTTACATATAAATTTTGTCCACCCAAAATATTTCCTTAGAAGTTTTACAGAAGCACACTCTTAATGTGAAATAATAATTTTTTTTCGTTATAACTGTTGATTTGTCTGTGCAACAGACAGAAATATAACATCATGATGTCATTTTTCAAAGCCTTAAAAAAAACTCAAAATAAACACTATCTATTTCTTTAGATAAATAATCATTCTTTCAACTGATTTTGTGAAATGTCTAACCTTGTATGGAATTGGTTTTCCACCATTGATGCTACACCAGCCACTCTGAGTACATTGTAGATCACGTGCTCATATAACCTTCTATTACCTTTGAAATGTCCCGTGGATAAGTTTGGGGACATATTTACCTGTAACATAAGAGTCAACAATCTAAAACAAATGATATTACATATTTTATTTTCTTAGAACAGAAAAACAGGATAAATGTTCTTTCAACTATTAACATGTGCTGTTCAAGACTTGCCTCAGAAGTTCTGACCAAAATGATGGAATGCTCTCCCAAAGAACATTAGGTGCCTATCTGATGAAGGGTGTTTCAGGAAAAGTTTGAAGACACATCTATTCAGCCTTTTTCGCAAGTGTTAAATCTATGTGACTATACAAAGTTTCAATCTATGTGACTGTTCATGCGTAAATATTTTAGAACAATTTCTGTGAAGCACAACAGAATATGCAGTATACATTTTTGCACTATTAAAGAGCTCCTTTAATTTGATTGATTGATTGATGACCCAGCCACCTTTACTAACATACCCATTTAAAGCTGACTGAATGAATTTTGGCATATAAGGCAATGGTGTCTTTTCCAAAAGAAGGCTACAAACTCTTATGTCATGTAATTCAAGGCTAAGACCTGAAATCTGAGGGAGATATCCAAGTTACTAAGAGACATCATGAGACATCAATAAACTTTTGCTGCAGTTGAATACACCATTTAATATCATGCTTTTCAGTGGTATACTGAACTATAGCGGTAGTTTATATTTTGATAAACCTTGCTTTTCAGTGGTATATTGAACTATAGCGGTAGTTTATATTTTGATAAACCTTGCATTTCAGTGGTATACTGAACTATAGCAATAGTTTATAATTGGATAAACCTTGCTTTTCAGTGGTATACTGAACAAAAGCGGTAGTTTATATTTTGATAAGCCTTGCATTTCAGTGGTATACTGAACTACAGCGGTAGTTTATATTTGGATAAACCTTGCTTTTCAGTCATATACTGAACTAAAGCGGTTGTTTATATTTTTATAAACCTTGCTTTTCAGTTGTAAATTGAACTAAAGTTGTAGTTTATATTTGGATAAACCTTGCTTTTCAGTGGTATACTGAACTAAAGCGGTAGTTTATATTTTGATAAACCTTGCCTTTCAGTCGTATATTGAACTAAAGCGGTAGTTTATATTTTGATAAACCTTGCTTTTCAGTCGTATACTGAACTAAAGGGGTAGTTTATATTTTGATAAACCTTGCTTTTCAGTCGTATACTGAACTAAAGCGGTTGTTTATATTTTAATAAACCTTGCTTTTCAGTTGTAAATTGAACTAAAGTGGTAGTTTATATTTGGATAAACCTTGCTTTTCAGTGGTATACTGAACTAAAGCGGTAGTTTATATTTTGATAAACCTTGCCTTTCAGTCGTATACTGAACTAAAGCAGTAGTTTATATTTTGATAAACCTTGCTTTTCAGTCGTATACTGAACTAAAGGGGTAGTTTATATTTTGATAAACCTTGCTTTTCAGTCGTATACTGAACTAAAGGGGTAGTTTATATTTTGAAAAACCTTGCTTTTCAGTTGTATACTGAACTAAAGGGGTAGTTTATATTTTGATAAACCTTGCCTTTCAGTCGTATATTGAACTAAAGCGGTAGTTTATATTTTGATAAACCTTGCTTTTCAGTCGTATATTGAACTAAAGCAGTAGTTTATATTTTGATAAACCTACATGTACAGTTAAAGTTTCTTCGGACATGACTTATCTTTCACTTGTGATCAGCAGATGGCCACTCATGAAATTATCACATCTGATGTTCTCTCCATGAAATACATTTCATTTTACTCAGAAACAGACAAATACCTTTTACAACATATTTTAAAAGCATTTCATAGCATAATGTCATCTGTTATTTTCAAGCTAACTCATTTACACAATGGCAATACATCAAAGTACAATCTAAATTTTATAAGTCACATACCTCCATAAGATAGACCTTGAGATTTTCATCAAGGACGAAGTCAAACCTAACAAGCTCAAAAAAGTTCCTACAAAGAAAAAAGAACAAAGTATTTAGATGTTGTATTTAAACAAGAACTGTCACTGTAAGATGACAATGCCCCCGAAGTGGTGCTTTGACTTTGAGCTGAGGACCAGTCGCTCAACGGTCAAGGTCAAAAAAGTATAGGTCAATAGGAAGGCCTTGTTCAAAGGGTTGTTGTGTCCAAGTATGAAGTAAATCGACTTTGTAATAAGGAGGTTATGGCCAATGTTAAAGTTTCTGGACAATTTGATCTTCAAGGTGAAGGTCATTTAGGGGCCAAGGTCAAATAAATATAAGTCAGTGGGAAGGTGTTGTCCAAAGAGGTGTTGTGTCCAAGTATGAAGTAAATCCACTTACTTATCCCCCCAAGGAAGTTATGGTCAATGTTAAAGTTTTTGGACAATTGGATCTTCAAGGTGAAGGTCAATCAGGGGTCAAGGTCAAATAAATATAGGTCTATGGAAAGGTCTTGTCCAAAGGGGTTTTTTGTCCAAGTATGAAGTAAATCCACTCACTAATAAGACAGTTATGACCAATGTTAAAGTTTTCGGACAGACTGACTGATGGACGGACGTCCGGCCGAAACTGGATAGAGGGCCTTTTCTTTTGTTATTTTCTTTTGTTTAATAGAGGGCCATTGGCCTCTTATTCTATTGTTATGGATTGAACTCTATTGTTCTCTTTTGTTATGTTTAAAGTTAGATGGCCCCCTATTTCTTTTCGGTTGTGCGGACTGACGGACGGAATGACAGACGGACAGTTCAAAAACTTTCTGCCTCCCATAAAAACAGAACATAATACCATTAAATATGCATCATTTTATAGATGAAAACTTGAAATCACTCCACTGCTAAAGCTTTATACTTCTTTTGTGACAACAATTATCTGAAGAGGGAAATTTTCCAATCACATCTGAACTGTTTTACAGTTTGCATCTACTTTGAGAAAGCAACAAATGATACCAATTTATCACTGTTTTGTTGTTTTAGACTTTGGACTTCCTGACATGAAAACAGCCAAAAAAAACATTATCAAATATTAGAAAATGGTTATCTGAAGTCTCAAAGCTGATGCCTGTGCCCCAAATAAGTAAACTTTTCCTGAAGCATGTTAACAAGAAGAGAAGAATAAGGCTGAGAGATTTGAGTTTGTTTACCCTTGGTACTGACTGAAGCCATATGACTGAACATAAATAAAGCTATAACTCACTTGGTGGTTTTATATTTGCTTCCTGAAGTTATCAGTGTTGTTTGTTTCTGCAGATATACAGCTCGGATAGTGTTGTGTATATCTGCCCAGACCTTGCTTACATTTACACCTGAAATTTACATTATGTGTATACCAATGTGATATTAAGATATATCAAACATATTTCAAATGATAGCTCTGAACACACAGGTATTGTCAATCGATTTTTATACATGTTTTGAACATTTCAGTAGCAGTAAAAGAAGCTAATTTCATGGAAGAAAAGCTCTTCATATGTAAAAGTTTTACCTTGGTTAATCATGTATCTATTAAAGGCCTCCTGGAAGCTGTACTTCTGGTTGACATACATGTCCTTGAAGGAGGGAATCTAAAAATGTACATGGAAAAAAACATAGAAATAACATAATTTTTGTGTTCAAAATGTAAATTTATGGTGCTTAAAACTGAATTATCACACTGTGATTCAGATTTTTCAAAACCAAACTTTATTCTAATAGAAATGGCATTAAACTTTATAGAATGAAAGATGAAAGTGTAAGGTTGTTGATATTATGGTTTTCCCTTTAAATGCTTTTGATAATCTTAAGATTAATTCTACATCTCAAACTTAAGTGAATGAATCACATATCAGTTCCTGAAACTAAGACAGAAATATAACGGACTGGCATATAAACATTACATCTGACCTACCTCCCACATTGGTGTGTAAGAATCATGCACAACATACTTGTCCACATCATCAACATTAAACGGATAATAGTTCTTGGAACAAAATCTGAAAATTGAAAAAATAAACATGAAAAAGGCAATTAATCTATTATCTAAATACCTGCCATCAACATAATGACAAGAAATATCATAATGCCACTTTTCAAAATACAACCAAGATATACAGCCATTTTAAGTTACAGTAACCTTGACCTTGCTCCAAGTGATTCCATGCACAATACTACATTTTGTCTCACACAGCACATATCAATGCAAATGGTCAATGAAAACTCAAGCACAAACTTTTTTTTTTTCATTTCAATGAACAGTGATATACACCTACTGACCCAAAAGGAATCTGTATCCTCAGATTAACTGCCTTTACAACAAGTTTCATCTCTATACCTCTTTCCTAACTTTGATCTAAGCTGGTGACCTTGCACCTGAACTCCCTTACCCCAAAAGCAATCCCAACCTACAAATGTATATCATCATTCTACCTACCTATGCACCAAGTTTCATCCCAAGAACTCCCTACAAATTAAAGTTATTAAGCAGAAATGTTTCCTTTTACATACATGTGCATTGTAAGCTAGTGACCTTAGACCTACAACCCCAAAAGCAATGACAAATAGTGCCTTCACACCAATTGCCTGCATACCATCTTGAAATATTTTTCCTTAGCAAAGTTACTGTGTTGAAACTTTTCTGTTTGATGCCAATCCCCTCCTCCATTATCCCCCTGAAAACATACCCCAATCTTATAACAAGGTTTAATTGAAAACTTAGTTAATAACAAGCTGAATATAAATAATAAAATAATATATATCTAAGAGTATAAAGAAAAGGTATTTCATGATTCAGGTTAAACTGAAATCTTACGAGACTTCAAGGGTTACTACTAAATAAAAGTTCACAGTTGTGACTATCTAATAAATAGCTGTATGTGGAACTAAAATTGCCAAAAGTCAGATATAAATATACAAGAGTGAATATCTTAAATCAATAACATTTAATATAATAAACATTTTCTGTTATTTGTAGAAGAGTTGTTACCTGACTAGAGCCTCATCCCCTATAATATACACTCTCAATGGATTCAATGATGTCATCACTGCATATACTCCTATATCAAATTTTCTGAAAAATAAACAGTTGGCAAAATATACATATACATGCATGAATAATCTATTCCATTAATGAAAGTGACTGTACGAGGAAAGCAATAAGAATGAATGCTTCACTACACTTAATTATACTGGTATTTAAATATACTGGCAAGAGCTTTTCCAACATGTATTTTTCTTAACAGTTTTACTTTTCAAAATATTATTCTATTACTACCGCTGGCAAAACTGATTAGAGTTTACACTGTTAGGTAAAGAACAAGACTCGTCGGTACACCTGTCAAAAATCGATTAAAGCGCCGTCTAATGTGTTTCTTTCAAACTCCGCCTTTTACCTGTCAAAAGTGTCATTCTAGTGTCAGTCTGTGTACGAAATGGAAATGCCGTTAGGAAAAAAATCATATTGAGTGAAGATTTCCGGTAGCAACGCAGCAACAATTACGACACAGCAACTTTGGCACCACCCAGGCACATGATTCTGGCTATGGGTAGACTGCAAGACACAGTTTTATTGACAGGTATTCTTGAGAAAACTGCCTCGCTGGATGATCAGTAAAGTGACAGTTTAAGCTACTGAAATAAACATCGTAACGGTGTCACTTCTTACCGCTTTTCGAAAACATGAAACTCTAATCAGTTTTGCAAGCGGTAGTAAGTGTCTGAATGTTTGTAAATCAATCTTTACATAACATGTACCATCCATGACTTTCAGGCACATTTCTCTAACACTCCCATAATTTGAATGAAAACTGTTGGTATTTCCTCAGAAAAATTAGGATTTACTGAAATGTCCCAATGTAGTACACAAAACTGTAGAAACACACACCTTTCATCTATAAGGAATGGTTTTGACACAAACTCTTGAACAAAAGAGCCTTCTGATTCAAAGTCCAGCTCTGAAAATGAAACAAAGATGATGGCAATGAAGTATTCCACTGTCTATAGCTTTCTGACAAATTGTTTATTTGTGATAATTAATTTAAATTGACAATTAGATACTGCGTATTAAATTTTCAAATTCTGCTTTTCCCCAATTCTGAACATTAGTGTTTTAATCTGGCATAATAACCTTGCTAGCCATATTGTGCATGCAATGAAGAGCACAGTTTACTATGTACATGTTTAAAAGACATTAGTGGTATTACATAATGTTCAGTCCAATGGCCTGTCTTGTGCATGACATATTCTGAAGAAATTTGGTAAGAAAAAATACATGAAAAAGATGTCTGATAAGCCAGGAAGGCTCTCCCTTCAGATACCACTGACAATCTATAATTATAATCATTTCATTATTTACTTTCCCTTTCCATACACCCCAAGTGCTACCTTTTATTTGTTTGATTCTGACACCTCTGTGATTGTTGTTTTTCTGTACCCACTTGGTCTCTGGATTCTCCTCAGCCTGTATATAGACAACAATGATAACAGTACACCTTACAGTAAACAGACAGTAGATAACAGTATTTAAAACACTTTTACATATATGAACAAACAAAATATCTTATCATATGTAAATCTATTATTAAGTATGTAAATAATAACATTTCACATAAGATATCATAACACTTAATGATACTGGTCAAGTTGATGTGCAAAAAAAAATGTTTTAAATCAATAAATATATCATACCATTTTATCTTATGTTATCTTATTATTATTAATTTTGTTCCCTCATTCTAAACATAATTGGTAAGGTGTGTCTTCATGTATAAATCACATGTATCATCTTACATATTTCAGCAATTTGTCTTTATCTTTGGGTATTCTGAATGCTTTAGGGAAAGCATCAAGCTGAAGGGTAGCCAAACTGCCTTTGTTTGTAATATACCCTGAACCTGGGAAGTGGTTCACCTGAAAGGTAAAAAGATACATTGGTTATCATGCTAGGACTACTTTATAGGTGATACCATTGCCAAAATATGTATTTATAAATTAGGCTAGTCTAACTAAAACCCCCAGTTTAATAAATGCTTTATATACATTTTCTGATAAAATATTACTGGTATATTTATACCTGATTTAAAACATTTAGAACACATACAATATACATATATAAGGAAAATGTGTCAAACAATCTAACTGCTGAGGAAAGGTGCCTACCCTTTGATGGGGTTTTAGCCGTGTCATGATTTTTGCCATGGTAACAAAAGGGTAGTCATGTACCCATAACACATCCCAATCATCCTCGCCATTAGAGATGAAAAACCCTAGACGTTCAAACACGGCTCGCACATGGTCTAAATATCCTGTGTCCGGCTGCAAAGATAAGAGCAACAAAAACCTGCTTCAACCATTCTTATCATCATATATTGTTCTAATATACAAACATATGGATTTATTACAGAAAATAGATGTATCAATGAACATCTATTGAAATACTGAGTTTTGTCATTTCTTAGCAGAAATTTTGAAAGTTGATACAGACAGATGCAAATACAACCACCAAGGAATAACATGATAATGGTTACATTTAATAACCAGCTTTAAAGAACTCTAATGGTTTGTTTTGTTCTTCCATATTTCAGACCTCAGTCTGAGCAATACCATTAGGACAAATATGATTTATATAGAAAATATCATACAGTGAGAAAGCTATTAAACATTGATCAATCACTTCCTGTGGTTGAAAAATGCCACTATTTTTGTAGTTTCCATAACTGCTGAGTAAATAAATCAACATGTTAACACTATACGATTGTCATTTTATTGAGCTAGAGACAAATGGTATAACCAGGTCCAAGTGTTAAGTCCAGTCAGGAGTCCGTCTTGAAAAGACCAGTTGCTGAGCTGCCAGGATGATAACTAACTGACTGTTTGCCGGACACATAGCATAAAGTATTAGGGAGCAGAGATGTCTCATAAGCCAACAAGGCTTTCAGTAGGGTTGACAGTATGGTTAGCCAGCTCTTTACTCTCTTTACTTTTAAAGTAAATACATACACTATGCTAGCAATAAGAAATAAACTTAGTTGCTGAATTTTCCATTTTATCAGAATTTACCAGAAATTCTAAAAAGAGGTGTCATTTTCAAACAATATGGTAAATATTGACACAGCATACATGTTTTCCATGGATCCAAACTACTGGGGCATTTTTGGTTGCCTTCCCACCATGTCCTTCCACAAGTGCTCCTGAACGGTCCTGAGTGTGTAAGATGTGCTCTTCCTTTAACTGGCGTAGCTCATAAATGTTTAATCCTGTTATAAGTAACCCTACGCCCAGTACAGATCCTATCAGAATATTGATCTTGGTGAATCGAAGTGTTTTCTGTTTTGGTTTGAACATGGTATCTGCAGGACAGCTCTGTAAAAAATAACACTTAAATTGTATAACAAGAGCACCGCTGGGCAGAGCAGTATATGCCCGAAGGGTGATTTTTCTAAGTAAGATGCATAACTTACGCTTTGGAATTAAATCATGTGCTTTAAATATTGAATATTTTGTTTTTGCTTTAAAATATTTGGATTTTTAACATTTTATAATTTTAGCGTTTTATAGATCTTTATCATATCTGAATTTTAGGTTTTATAATTTGTATAAAAGTCAGTCTTTCAGCAGTTATGATGTTCATACTGCGATGCATGGTTATCAAGTTATGGTGCAGAAATATTGATTGTTTAGTTGATTGTCACTTGACCTTTTATGTACTTACCCCAGTATAGGGGTCATGTAATCAATGATGGCAATCATCCTAAGAAGTTTAAAGTCTGTATGGGTAGTTGCCAAGTTATACAGCAGAAATGCTTTTCAGTGTTTAGGTCATTGTGACCCTGACATCTGACCTACTGATCCTAAGATGTATGGGGGTCATTTTCTCAATGTAATCAATCATCATATGACATTTAAAGTCTGTATGACAAAAGTTTTACAGCAGAAATAGTTTTCAGTGCTTAGGTCACCGTGACCTTCACCTCTGACCAACTGACCCCAAAATCAATAGGGGTCATACACTCAATGTTTGCAACCATTACACGAATAAGATACAGTTTTAAAATTTTCAACTTAAAAAATATCTATTATACATTACTATGTACTGACATGAAAGCCAGAGTATGATGTCTTCATCTGCCAAAGTTCACACTATCAGACACTTGGTACTAAAATCAAACATTAATATAATTATAAAACACTAAAAACAGCATAATTCATATTGGATATTCTTTATTTTTCTAAACCTATTTTAACTATCCAATCATTTCGCACATGTGTACAAAAAAATCCTTTTTTTTTTTCTTCTGTGTTTAGTTATAATCAGCCTCTATAATCACTAATTAAAATTCTGAAATGTGTGGCAATGTTCTAAATGAATTGTTAAACACTCTTTACATACATTGTTCATCTTCTTGATCTGAGTGTTGATTTGTGAAGTTTGAAGGATGAAAGTCATAGTGATTAAAAAAAGTATAGAATTAAATGATTATTTAACAATGTTCTGTACAATACCAAATACATATATATCCATATTGCACAGACTCATCTAAATACCGGTAAATATGTATGTCCATATTGCACAGACTCATCTAAATAAATATGTATGTCCATATTGCACAAACTCATCTAAATGTATATCCATATTGCACAGACTCATCTAAATATATATGTATGTCCATATTGCACAGACTCATCTAAATAAATATGTATATCCATATTGCACAGACTCATCTAAATAAATATGTATGTCCATATTGCACAAACTCATCTAAATGTATATCCATATTGCACAGACTCATCTAAATATATATGTATGTCCATATTGCACAGACTCATCTAAATAAATATGTATATCCATATTGCACAGACTCATCTAAATAAATATGTATATCCATATTGCACAGACTCATCTAAATAAATATGTATGTCCATATTGCACAGACTCATCTAAATAAATATGTATGTCCATATTGCACAGACTCATCTAAATATATATGTATGTCCATATTGCACGGACTCATCTAAATAAATATGTATGTCCATATTGCACAAACTCATCTAAATGTATATCCATATTGCACAGACTCATCCAAATAAATATATATGTCCATATTGCACAGACTCATCTAAATAAATATGTATGTCCATATTGCACAAGCTCATCTAAATGTATATCCATATTGCACAGACTCATCTAAATATATATGTATGTCCATATTGCACAGACTCCTCTAAATAAATATGTATATCCATATTACGCAGACTCATCTAAATATATATCCATATTGCACAGACTCATCTTAATATATATCCATATTGCACAGACTCATCTAAATATATATCCATATTGCACAGACTCATCTAAATATATATTCATATTGCACAGACTCATCTAATTATATATCCATATTGCACAGACTCATCTAAATATATAACCATATTGCACAGACTCATCTAAATATATATCCATTACACAGACTCATCTAAATATATATCCATATTGCAGAGACTCATCTAAATATATATCCAAATTGCACAGACTCATCAAAATATATAACCATATAGCACAGACTCATCTAAATATATATCTATTACACAGACTCATCTAAATATATATCCATATTGCACAGACTCATCTAAATATATATCCATATTGCACAGACTCATCAAAATATATAACCATATAGCACAGACTCATCTAAATATATATCCATTACACAGACTCATCTTAATATATATCCATATTGCACAGACTCATCTAAATATATATCCATATTGCACAGACTCATCTAAATATATATGTATGTCTATATTGCACAAAGTCATCTAAATATATATGTATGTCTATAATGCACAAACTCATCTAGATATATAACCATATTGCACAGACTCATCTAAATATATATCCATATTGCACAAACTCATCTAAATAAACATGTATATCCATATTGCACAGACTCATCTAAATAAATATGTATATCCATATTGCACAGACTCATCTAAATATATAACCATATTGCACAAACTCATCTAAATATATAACCATATTGCACAAACTCATCTAAATATATAACCATATTACACAGACTCATCTAAATATATATCCATATTGAACTGAGTAATCTAAATATATATCCATATTGAGCTGAGTAATCTAAATATATATCCATATTGCACAGACTCATCTAAATATATATCCATATTGCACTGACTAATCTAAATATACTGCGGTATATCCATATTGAACAGACTACTGTTAAATGACCTTATTAATATTCATCACCTTAAAAGATGCTTCTCTCCATGATTACTTTATCTGATATTAGACTTAAATTTTGTCCACCTCATAGTTTAAACTAGATTCTTTCAATTTCATTATCTTAGATCCTAATTATACAAGATCAATTAAAACTGTAATTAATACATGTAATTCATGATAGAAATGAGGAAGATTTCTCTGTATATTAATTACCAGTAATGTAATATTGTGCTAAATAGCAATGCCATGCAAACATCTGTCACAAACTTTTAAATAATGAATTGTCATGCAGTCTGGCTCAATATTTTGTCACAACTTTCATTTTATGTGTTATATTACACTTAAAGTGACTGACTCACAGAATTTAGGCAAATTTTTTTCTTTAAAATTTAAGAGAAGTTAATATACTATGGAAAAAACATATTAATATTATGCTTCTATACACCATGAAAACTGAAAAAAGAAGTTTTGACTTAACCAGGATTTGAACCCATGATCTTTTGGTCAGTAAAATATTGAGTGATGATCTACACCACTGAGCCACTGAGACTAGTTGTAAAGTTTCGTCAAAATTAATGTTATTATAACTAAAGTATCTACCCAGTGACAAACGGGGTAAATTTTCTACCAATAAAAGTGTGTAAAACTTTATATTTTTATGTTTTTCTGTAACAAAAAATGAGTCAGTAACTTAGTTTAGATATATGTTCTTCACAAATACAAGAATTTCAAGATGTACAAACATTTTCTTTTATTTTCATTGTCAGCCCATCTGTGAGTCAGTCCCTTTAAGGACTGCATGAGCTTTTCCTGGCATGTTAGCTACACAATCACCAGAGGATTACTGGTCTTGTTGTCATTTTCAAATGGCAATGATTGAGCAGTTAAGAAGCACAGGTCAAGGGGTTACAGTGCCACACTCTTGACCTGCAGGTCATTGGTTCAAAACCAACTAGGGAAGAGCCTCAAGTGACTTTTCACATGCCAAACATTTGGTGTGAGTACTGGTTTCAATCCAGGAAGCAGTCACTGAGAAGAATAAATATAAGTTGGGGTCAATCAATGTAAAATAAATAGATTTTTCAAAATAGTGCTGATGATAAGTGTAGCTGCATTCCTACAGTAATCCTACTATTACTATTATTATAGTATTTGTCATATTGTAACCTGCAGAGAAATTCTCATCAATGGGCAGCAAATATCTGAATGAACGAGTGTTACAATTTCATTTGTTCTGCATTTGACACAATATTTTACTCTCTTTAGAGCACAACTAATTCTCAGAAACAGTATTTCTGATAGGTAGTTGCATGTTACAACTGGTTGGTATAAACTGAGAAATGAAGATTTCACGGCGAAATGGGCAAAATGGAGATTCAAAAATCAAAATACTGATAAAGCTCTCATCCATTTTTAAAAACATAGTATTTAAAAAAAAGACAATGTGTTGTAAATATTTTTTGTTTTCAGACCAGATATCAACAAAAAAAATGTTTGAAAAATGTTACTTATGCTCATGCTTTGGCGGAATGAAGAAGATCAACAGCAAAATGGAAAAAAGTACAATAACCTTTCTAATAAAATGTTGAATTCGCATCTGGAATCATTATATGTGTTTAATATAGTGGCTTTCATATATTTCAAATGCCATTGTTATAAGAGTATAATTATATCTATTTCTTTTCTCCATTTTTCCTTCAATCATCTTCATTTTGCCACAGAAAGAGCCAATCTTCCATGCAGTGATCTCCCCTTACAGGATTAGATCTCTGCGGTCACAACATTTTCGTCAAGATTTTTGACGATATGATTTTTTTCAATTTTTTTTTTTTTTTTTTAAAAGTAAACACAGTTTTGCTAATGTTTCAAGACTCAAGGTGTTAGATGTGAACTCAAATAAGAAATAATTTCGGAAACATAAATATTATGAGAATAATTTTTAATATCGCACTGTATATTTCATGACAATATGACCGCTTTTGAAAAAAAATCATTCAAGTAATCAGTACTACTGTACTAAAATTCTTTTTTAACAGAAATGAAATTTTGTCAATCATATCGGCAGACTTGACACCAGAGCTCAAATTATAGAGCCGCCGTTTATCACAGATGAAACAAATTTAACGGTTCCTTTGGCGTATCCGCCATCTTGACACAATGATGTGATAAGACCATCATCACGTGATTCGTGTGAAGGCAGTGGTTACTGAGCATAGCGTAACCAGTGCGCGGAGTTTGAGAAAGAGCATGGGTCAAACTGACATTTTCCAAAAATATTTTTCATTGATATCTAATATGAAAACATAAAAAATTTATACAACAAATTATCTTGGTTCTTTAATACTAGATGTCTTTAAAAATGGGTAATCAATACTTTTATTTGTTTTTATCTTCATTTTGGCAATTTTTCCACAAAATCTTCATTCCGCTGTTTATAACAACCCTGTTACAATTAGTACTTCAGGCTATCCTTAAAAATTTGTTGGTAGTTGACCCCAGATTTTGATGGTAGGCAGGTAGGTTTTTTTCCACAGATATGTAACTATCAGTAGCGCAAAGTACAAACATGCTTGTACTACAGATATGTTAACATATTAGCTTAAACTTGCCTAGTATAGTCAGCAGTACTATACTAGGCTTTACAAAAGACTTTTGACAGTAATAAGTTATGTTGAAATGTCAACCAAATCCAGTTTTTTTTTTCACTATTTCAACTTATTTGACATTTAGTTTAAAACGAAGTGTTTTTCATTTACCTTCTTTATCTGTTATCAGCTTCGATTAAGTCATGGCAGTGTATTTCATTAATTCCAGTAATTAATTCGTAAAAAGATTACGACTGTGTATCCGAAAATACTTGTCCGAACTACATTAATTTAAAGTTATGTATATGCACTGTTTAAGAAATGAATAGTAATGACATCTTCTACAGATTTCTTGCGACTGATTTTTCATGACAAAATATGTTGTTTTTCACTTCTTTATTTCGAAATTGTACTGAAATTTGACATGTTTTTTCTCACTTCCCGGAGGTTACCATGTGTAAAACCTGTTTATCCCGCCGTCTTAAAACACGGAATAGGGCCGTGATTTTAATGTCAACCGCTTATTCTAGCACCGTGTCAAATGAGAGCGAGTCGTAAATGATTAAATGATGACTATAATATTGAGTATTTAACTATTTTATAATTGTATTACAAAGATAATTTCATGTTCATATCAAATAAAGGCAGACATGTTGATCACCGTCAAAGATGATGAAACATTCTGACCTAAGTATTTTAGAGGGTTTATTTCCCACAACTGTCTGTCTGTCTGTCTCTGTCTATCTATCTATCTATCTATCTATCTATCTATCTATCTATCTATCTATCTGTCCGTCCGTCCTTCCGTCCGTCCGTCCGTCCGTCCGTCTGTCTGTCTTCTATCTATCTATCTATTCTATCTATTCTATCTATCTATCTATATATCTATATATCTATCTATCTATCTATCGTGCATGACACCCTTCTCGAGTATTTTATGCAGGTGCGCTTCAGTGCGAGAAAATTAAAAGTAGAATGGATAGGAGAAATAAAGTAATTATATATAATGTATTTGTGAGAAATTGAAAACAAAGCTGATAGTGTTAATAGAAAGGCGAAATGTACCGTTAAAAGAATAAAAAACAGCATGTTCACTTATAAGTCATGGCACAGTTTTGTAACCCCTTGCCTAAACTGGTCCAGGGTTGGTGCCTGTGCAACATCAGCTGGCAAGGAATTCCAAAGTATGATGGTAGCCGGGTAGAAAGAGAACTTGTAATAATTGCATGAAGTTTGAATTTGTCTATACGAGAAAGGATGCATGTGTCTAGTGAGCCGAGATGGTGGAAGAACGCATGAGGGCATTTGTACTGCAACCAGTCCATGTACAATGTTATAAAACATCAGTTGTCTGGCATCACTCCTTCTGTTTTCAAGGGAACGTCGAAATAGTATATATTCTTGAAAAAATATCAAGAAATTTGCTGATATTGTAGTTAAAAGCAAGATTACGACCATGTTTAACATTCTCCACAAGTATTTTCACCAGCTATAATTTTTACCAAATAATGAACTTAAATTTATTTAAAAAGACCATACCATCATACAAGAATTTATTTTTTTACCCGTTACACTTCTGCCTTTCTTAAATTCCATTACTGTCTTATAACCCTAAATCATGAGAACTCTTTTACACCCAGAGCGATGATATCTATCACGTCTTATATAACTGTTACGTCGGATATTCGAAATTAACATTTTTAATATATATATATTTTCCGTGCATTCTTTAGAAAACCTTTTTAATTGTAGGCTTGGTATCACTAAGATTTTCTAACATCGTCTTTAGGTGAAGACGGAGAACAATTCAAAATAGACATATCATTTTGTAACTTCTTAGATATGTACATTTATACACTGCAATTATTTTGTCAATATATTTATTAAAGAATAATAGACAAGGCGCGATATGTGGTAATTAAATATTCCAAGATCTATTATCTGTTTCATAATTACTTTGAAATTCTTTCAGAATTTCACTGAAACTCAATTTAAAAAATAAACACTTGTTTTTGAAGATATTGATTAGAAGAGCTAGGTAAACTGTGGTATTTGAAAAGTCACTAGCTTGTTCAAGCTTAAATTCTCAGACGGTTATGTCGGTCAATAGCGATACATCGCAAATGTTTTACTGTTTCTGTAACACCGACTTTAAATAAAATTTCTGTCTTTGTCTTGTCTTTGTTACAATACCAAGTTGTCTGTGACGATTATTTTCTAATACTATTCTTGTGTATCTATTTGATACTTGACGAAGGTAGTAAGGTATTTACCGGGAATACGTAATTAAGATTCTAATTACCAAGCAGTCGAATGTTAATACTTTCCAATGATCTGCATAACGTAACATTAGATAATAAAATAGCCATTAAAAACGTTTTACATTTCATCTCGAAATGAAGGAGTAATAGCCGAATTACTGCAGCACACTTTAAAAACAGGTTTGTGGATCGAGACACTGGTAGTGGAAACAGAAACGAAACTATTTACCACGGAACAAGGTCTGTTTCCATTAATCATGATATCACAATATCATTCCATGATATCGACGCGAGTTCTGGTTTGAACCCAGGAAGCAGTGATTGAGAGGGTTTGAACTTGCTTCCCATTTGATGTATGATAAACAAGTTTAAACTAATCGTGATACAGAAGAGTCATACAAAGTCTTAAATAACTTGACACAGGATTTTCTTATAATTAAACGTTAAATAAAGGGAATGAGTTTAATTTCGTCTATAATGGTTATTGGGAATAGTTAAACTGAATTTTTTCTTGCATGGTACATTTTACTCACTAACGAAAGGAATGTACAGAATGAACATAAAAAATAACATGGGCTTTAAAATAATTTACTTTGAAAAATAATACATTATGCCACTATTTCTTGGTAAACAATATTCTCTTATATAAACGTCGAGCATTATTTAAAATCTTGTGTTTTCTTTCTTTTATTATAGTGTTTTCCTATTTCTTTTGACCAGGTTCCTCAAAGTGTTTATCTCATCCGTATTAAACACCTAAGATTAATAACTTCGGTGGTCATATCTGATTTTTTTTATCGTTTTTTTAAATAACTGTTAACATAACTGTACCATTTCTACATACAGTGTACTCGGAAAACGCGAAAACCCTACATAACACTAAACTGAAAACCACAGAAAATGCAAAATACTTAGGAGTTACAATAAGTAGCAACCTAAACTGGTCATCCCATATAAACAATATCACAAACAAAGCAAAAAACAGCTTAAGGTTCATCAGACGAAACGTCAAAACACAAAACAAACAACTCAGAGAAGCAGCATACATAACATATGTAAGACCACAGGTTGAATACTGCTCAACCATATGGCATCCATGGCAAAAATATCTCACACACAGAATAGAAATGGTCCAGAGGTCAGCTGCAAGATACGTTCATAATGATTACCACTATACAAGCAGTGTAACAAACATGATCAAAGAACTAAAATGGTCAACTTTAGAACAAAGGCGAAACCATGCCAGCCTGGTCATGCTACACAAAATAAAAAAGGCAATCAGGTCAATGTTGATCACAATCACCTTACAAACACAAAATACAGCAAATTACTCATCTCACAATCAAAAACACAAAATCACATGAACTCATTCTTCCCAAGGACAACACGACTCTGGAACGAATTACCGACCGAGATTAAGGCTACCCCAACTGTACCAGCTTTTATCAGTGGACTAAACAAGTTTTATAGATTTTAAGTACTTAAAATAAATGTTTAAGTAAGATCTTCAGTTAAATCTTGTTTTCTTTGTTATTATCTTTTATAATTTTAATGTTCCTGACACGCGCCTGCCTAGTATAGTCAGTATTGACTTTTGGCAGTAATAAGTTGAAGTTGAAAGAGCGGCTACCGGATATCCAGTTTTAGTAATTTTGCCAAGGGAGGCAAATTCTGCAAAAAAAAATACTGTAGCAGACAGCTCAAAAACAACTTGTTTTCCAATATTGCAATTAAAAGGTTTTAAAGAATACCTGTGAATTAAAGTTTGAATGAAAACATAAACTTCTCAATAAAATCCTAGTTTCCGTCTTATTTAAGACATGACAGTCATTTTCAAGATATGAGAATGACTTTTAAACGTTTCGGATTGACCTAGTTGTCCTGACAACGACCCAAACCTACAGGTAGCACATGTGAATGGCAAAGGTAAATAAAATAACAAGATTAACAATGTATGAGTGAATCCTTAAAGGACTGTATTTTAGTATTGGTTAAACTTTAATGCAAGGAGAAACTTACTGTTTCGATTCTATTTATTTATTGGCAATTGGATCAAGTGTATGGAAAGCTGATTTTTCTTAAATCTTGACAAGATAATAATTGTTAGACATACATATTTTGGTTATAAACAGTTCACAAGCAATATTTGCTGTATAATGTGTTAGAACTGGATTAATCATTCCTTTAGTTTTCTTCTACATGATCTGTATTGTAAAATATTTGTAGAATGTAAAGGAATGAATAGAAGTGGCTGAAAAGTCTGTATTTTTGTGTGAGAAGATATAAAGAGTTGGAAGAAGATGCCTCGGCATGGGCCTGGACTTGGAGCAGGGAATTTCCCATCTGCTAGCAAATTGTTGATGCGATATGAACATGACAGGGCATATAAACTGCACCAGCAAAAGGTAAACAGATGTTATTTGTAAAATGTATATATTCTTTAAATAAGATATGCTTATTACACATTTGCCAAACCTTCATTTTTTGTCTATTTTTTTTTCAACTATATGATTAAACAAATAATTATGACAAGCATTTCACTAAGAGTTTTGTGGTATTTTTCAGTTAGAAGATTTCATGTTGTTTTATTTGCAGTGAAACAAAAATAATGAAAAAAGGTGCATTAGTTAAAACTGTAATGATGACAATACTGATGATAATGATCATTATGATGCTGATGATGATAATTAAAATTTATAAATCCTGTACAGTTTTTCTCATTATAAACCATTGTCTAGTTTGTTAATGACAGTTTTTTTCGGTAATCTCAGTTGTAATTGATTCAATTGGGTCAGTGTTGTTGCTTAAGAATGACCAAGCACTTGTATTACAAGTCATAAGATATTGAACTTAAGTGTGATAAATATTTTGGAAATAAAAGTATTAGTTTAGATTATGAACCATTCTTTTGAATTATATTAAATTGTTTGACATGTTTTGAAATAAAGCTGATTTAAAGTTCTCAGTTCAGACTGACAGTCTGATTTTTTATTATGGATAGTCCTAGAGGAAAATAATTAAATAAAATTGTAATAACAAAGAATGAAACTTTAATTTGTTTTTACGAGTCTGTGAATTTCTGGCGTAAGACTTTTTATATTATTTTTTTACCATTTCCTGAAAGAAACTAGCCCCAGTCAAATTTGATTTTATGGGTGCATGGTGTATTTGGTATATTAATTCATGTCCTTATCATGCAAATTAGAAAACTTTCTGGTTTTAAGTTCGTAATGGTTGTAGATGGGTTGTTTAATGATACTGAAGGAAAAGAAATAATATTATTCATCTACAATTACATTGTTCCATGTTTCAACACAATTTTACAGATTACTTCAGTTATTGGTTTTAACACATTTCCATAGATTATTTCAGTTATTGATTGTCATTATTGATTTTGATAAATATTCTGATTTATGCGAATAAAAATTGTCATTTACAAGTTGAAATAAAATCTTTCTGTAATGTTATTATCTGTAGCTTAATTAAATCCAAGTTTAGATGAAATCAGGTCTAAGTAACAATGTCCTAAATATCTGTATTTAGGTGAACAGTGTATTGATATGGCATTTTTCCAACATGAAATTAATATAAAAATGTTTTCCTTAAAAAAAAACAAAAACATGATCATGATTTCCAAATAGTTTGCTGAGAATGATTATGATTTTAGGACTCATTTCTGGAAAATGCACAAATTCTCTTGCTCAGAATTGCAGTCACTGAATTTCAAAAAAGTTGTCTTAAACATGCTTTAGTAATTTAGTATTTTTTCATTAGAGTTATGACAGTCGACTTAACCAACATGCTTGATCCTGTGTTTAGTCATGGTTACAGCTGCACAGAAAATACTTTGGAAAGTGGTCTCATATTTTTATGTATTAAGTCTTGACATGCAGTTATTCTTTTTAAACTCTTTAAGTTGCCATTATAAATTTATGTTTAATATAAATTCCTCTTTTGCCAAATGCAAAAGATTATGAATAATAAAGTTTGAAATAAGGTATTATCTTTCAAAACCTGTCAACTCTTTAAGTAAGTGTTCAATAAAGAATGTACGAGAATGTGTTAATGCGATGAAATTTTATCTATATAACGGCATCTCAACTTGCACTTGTAATAAGGTCCTTAAGTCATCATATGATTATACCCTATCGTGTAAACTACCATGTACAAATTCTTTCATATTGATTATCAATTTTATGAATTTTAGTGACAGGAGGGTTGAGAAAAAGGTTGATAAATTGGCTGCCTGAAAAGAATGTTTGTTTCTATTGACTTACTGACCTTCACTACAAGAAAGACAAGAAATATGTATAGTAATTATAGCAATTATCCCCTTTGCTACAATAGGACCAGTATCAGATTGTAATACAACAGATTTTAAGAATAAGGTGGCTATTATACTAGTGAGACTTTCAGATTATTGAATAAAGTTTGAGCTTTGTTGAAAAAGAAAACTATTTTTATGCCCCCACAAAGTGGGGAGCATATAGTGTTGCACTTGTCCGTCCGTCCGTCCGTCCGTCCGTATGTCTGTCCGTACGTCCCAAAATCTTGTGAACGCAACTCCTCTTAAACCGGATGGCAGATTTTGCTTAAACTTCCAGGGATGAACAACCTTAATGTGTAGATGGTAGTAAAGGAAGGAATTTTCACTGCGACCAAATTTAACAGAATTATGGCCCTTTGTTGATTTTTTAACTATATACTATGTAGAAATTTTGTGAACGCAACTCCTTTTAAACCGGATGGCAGATTTTGCTTAAACTTCCAGGGATGAACAACCTTAATGTGTAGATGGTAGTAAAGGAAGGAATTTTTGCTGCAACCAAATTTAACAGAATTATGGCCCTTTGTTGATTTTTTCACTATATACCATATAGAAATTTTGTGAACGCAACTCCTCTTAAACTGGATGGCAGATTTTGCTTAAACTTCCAGGGATGAACAGCTTTAATGTGTAGATGGAAGTAAAGGAAAGAATTTTTGCTGCGACCTAATTTAACAGAATTATGGCCCTTTGTTGATTTTTTCACAATATACCATATAGAAATTTTGTGAACGCAACTCCTCTTAAACCGGATGCCAGATTTTGCTTAAACTTCCAGGGATGAACAGCTTTAATGTGTAGATGGTAGTAAAGGAAGGAATTTTTGCTGTGACCATATTTAACAGAATTATGGTCCTTTGTTGATTTTTTCACTATATACCATATAAATAATTGAACATATAAATTTTACATTTGTAATTTAATTTAACATGTACATAAGGTTACCTGTAGATCATTTTAGGTATATGTACAAAAAAAATCTTACATACAGGATATACATGCTCTTGTTTATGAGCACTTATGCATAGTTGGGGCATCCGTGTCCTATGGACACATTTCTAGTTAAGCATAACTTTAACACAGGTATTCTGTTTTTCACCACTCATATCAGAGCATTTTCAAAATAAACTGAAAATATTTTACTATAAAAATTATAACATTTACTTCCAGTGATACTTCTCTGTCAAAGAGGCAATGAACTCAGTAGGTCAATTAAAAAATAGACAATTTTTAATCAGGTGACAATTCTTTTATGCCATATCTAACATATATGACAAATTGCTCATGTTAGGATATCACACCTGTGGCTTTCTGGTAAAGTGAGAAAATAAGGAACTGAAAACTGAAAACTCAAAATCTGTTTTTTTCCCTATGACAGTATTTTACCCAGAGAAAGACATCAGCTTATAGGAAAAATGTGTCTGTAACAAACTAAATGTTTCCATAGTAACAGAATGTTTTCCTTGAAAGGTAATTGCAATCGATTTCTGGCATTGCAAAACAGATAATCAAGGTAAATCAGTAGTAGATTCATCAACAGGTAGTGTTCAATAGTGAATGTTAATTAGCTAACTGGCAAACACATCCAGCACTGTACCTGGTCGTATCAGAAATGTCATTAATTATTTATATTTTAATGTCGAAGATCTGCGGCTTCTGTAAGGTACAGAGAAAATTTATGATGCATACAGCAGTAGTTTACACCTCGGTATACAGATTAAAAGTCTTTTTTACTAAGTCAATCCTCATGACTGAAGAGTCAAAAATTTGTCTCTTGTATTTTGTATAGATGTTTCATCTTATTGGTAATATTTGAAGAAAACAACACAACCAAGTAAAGTGTAACTTCAATATGCCTATGTTCAGCATAGACTTCTTTCTATATAGCAACTTAATTTGCTGATAATTTCAATGGCCATTAAGATGGACATTGATTAAAAAAAATGAATGTTGAAAAGGTAACTGAAGTAAAAAAGAAAAAAAAAAGGAAACTTAAAAAAAAAGGACATACTTTATCTACAGTAATACATTAAAGTTTCATTTTTTATCTAGCTGCCATGAATAAGCACTGTTGGGGTATTTTTCTGGTACATTACATGGAAGATAAATTTTGTATGCATCTATTATTATACATTAGTAGTTCTGTTGGCTTTGCATTGATCTCCTAATTACAGGAAGGAAGGAGGTCCCTGTAGACACATCAGCTTATAATGTATTCTGTGTTACATACAGTAATAATTTATGAGGTTATGTTAACTTCAGGCAATTCAAGTCATCTTATGTGATTGACATATCAACTTCTACCAGTCAGAGAAGAAATATATATGTAATTGACTGTGTGATCATCTTAAATAAGTTAGAACCATGCAATGTTGTAAAATATGAATTTTCATCTTTGGCATGACTTGATATAAAAGATAACAAGCACAAAGCAGTAGGAATGAGATGAACTCAGGTGAGAACAACAGTAATTTACAGAGGGAATGTCAAAGTCATGGCTATAGTGTTGCTAGAAGGTCACTGTTGTTGTAAAAATAAACAAAAATTTCAGCAGTTAGTGAATATACCATAATGATTTAAATGTTCTTGAAATTAAGCAGCCTACCCCCACTCCTATCTAGGATCTAGAAAATTCACCTTAAATCGGTTGCTGATTGCTTTGTGCTTGATAATGAAGCAACATTTTTAATTGAATAGTTGATGTTGTAAATGTATCATTCATTTGCTTTTCAAAAGAGAGTTTCAATAAAGAGTTTTGTGTTTGTTTAAATTATTGATGAAGAGCCTTAGAAATTATGGAAATATGAGCCAGTCCAGGAAATTGCAGAGAAATGCTTAATTATACTTCATGTTATGAAATTATGTAATAAAATATAAAAGAAAGGACCAACCAAAGCATTTAATATTATTAATCTGTCTACCATAATAATTCCTACTAAATATTTAATGGGAATATAAGAAAGGCTGCTGAATGTATAGAGAATAAATGTATATTTGTCAGACTGACGATCTTGCTCACATATATTTATGTATTTAATCCAGTAATTTGTTTTGTTTTTTTTAGCTTCACAGTGTAAAACATAGACTTGATGTTGAAGAACCAAAGAAACAGAATCATCTTATCTTGAGGCTGAAACAGATTCAGGTATTGATAAAATTTTAACCTTACTTTCCCAAGTTTCAGTGTCATTTTTTAAGAAAAACATGGCAATATTGAGGGGACAGCAGTTACAGCCCTAGACTCAAAATTATGTTTCAGTGCAAATCAGTTGCTTGATTCCTGTTTTATTAGATACAGTAGTTTTATACTGAGCCCTTCAAATGTCCGTTGCCAATCATTGTATGACTAGTAAGTTAAAAGACCAGGGTAGGGCTCAGTTTTAAACTTGGACTGTCAAGTTTTTTCTGTTTTTGTTATATTATGATTATTTTCTCATTTTATTAAATAATTAAAGACAGTAATGCCCCCAAACTGTACATGCAATGGCAGCGATACTGTGACACAATTACAACATAAAAAACAGCAACAATGGAATAATGTTCAAATTCTGCTAACTTCCACATTTATTTGTATTGTATATTTATATTGTATCAAATAGCGGTTTTAAAGTATTTTCCCAAAGCATAGCACAGGTTGATGGCTGTTTTGGTAGCCGCTATTTTCATACGAGATCAATAAAATTTGAATGGAATTTGTACTTCTTAAGACCATCGACATTTACATAGATCAATAAAGGTTTTAATACTTAGGCTGAAGTAAGATAGCTTTAATGGCATTGTTATACCTTAATCATTTTCTTGATCGAAAGCATACAATTGTAAAAACATTATTTAACAAAATTTTCAGCCACTTTGTAACAAAGATAAATTTGACTAAGAGAAGGGATATGTCGTATTAATGATTTATCTTTGTAAATTTAATATCTGTGTTAGCCAAAAATTGTAACCTTGAGATATGGTTTTTTTGTTTTTGTTTTTGAAGATAACACTGTATTGAAGTCATACTGAAATACCCCATATGCTTTGATTGTAGCTCAGATATTTTTTACAAAGTGCGTGAGAGCAATTTTTCTATATGCCAGGTCTTCCACGAGTCTCGAAAGTCATAACTGGTGCATTCAGTAAATTATTTACTTTTAAACTAGGCCATATTAACTGTGATAGTAGTGTCAAAGTAAACATATTCATTTTCTTACACTTCAGTTTCTATGTAATCAGAGCTACAGACTGTAGCTTGGATAGATTACAGATCTGTCTGTCCTGTTTTTATTAATGTCTCAGTGACAATGGGAAGTTTGTATCTTAAACAAAAGACTATACTTCTAAAAGTTTTATTTCATTTTTCCTCAACTGGAAATAATAAGGCTGTGCTTTGCATTAGCTGTATTTAATCTATTTTTTATCAAGTGAAAATCCATTAAACTTTCTGGGGTAATTTATAAGTATCCTTTTCTAATACTTTAAGTAGTTTTGTGTTTGGGTATCACAGAAATGGATTTAAATTAAAATTGATATTTTTGGAAACAATTTGTTTTAAAAAAATCTGGTCACAATGCTTTCTGCATTATTTTGATAGAAATCTGGTAGGCATTGATAGAGAATGTTTACAGAATAACATAGAATATAATCCTTTATAGTGCTGCCTCAGTAGCGTACCACTTTGTAACTTTCACAGAATTGTTTAGCTTAAGGCAAGTTTCCTCAGATTTGCAACAACTCTAAAATGAATAAAGTTTCTAATAGGTCACAATAGGTTTCTAATAGGTCACAATAGGTTTCTAATAGGTCACCATTTTATGTAATTAAACAACAAGAAGACATCTAACATGATATGTTTCATCATGAATAACAAAACTGCTTGACACAGAGCATTGTAATTTGATGTGAGGCATCCTATAGTAGACCTCTACCAAGATTGGGCATACCGCCCTCCAGAAAATAAAAAAAATTCATTTTTCCTTATTTACTAGTATGTTTTTCTTGACCCCCACTCCCACCCATCCCCCTGACTCCACCAGACAGAGACACCTCCCACCCCCATTTTTTTTTTAAACGTGCTCTTGTTTTAACAGACTAGTTAATATTCAAGAACAGTTGTACAAAGAAATGACTTTTCACCGCAAAATTCACAAAATTGACTTTTTAGTGTCACCAATTAGAAAGTATGTTTAGTTTACTCTAGCTTAATGCGCTTCATCATCTGTTGGCGATTTGTTGTCTAAAATTGACAATGTAAAAAGTTATGGCTTTTGTATTTTAGAAAGAGGAGGAGAGACAGGCTGAAATTGACCATGAAAACAAAATCCTGCTCAACAAAATGACACATGTGCTCAAATATGGCGGAAATATTGACAACTGGAACAATTATGAGTCTAGAAGGTAAGTTGTAAGTTAAATGAAATATGCAGAGTTCATAGGGTAATGATAAGACATAACTGGGTAGTGTCTGTCAGGCTTGTGAAGCATTTGTTTGAATGTTTGAAATAATGATAGAGCTGTAGAATTCTAGTTGGTACAAATGAATCAGGACTAAATTATTACATTGTTCTTTGGTTTCAGTTTGAACTACCCATTTCGAGAGAAACAAAATGAGGAAATCGCCCGAGAGAACATTGGTATAGCTCGCCGTCTTGAGTCAGTTAGACCCAAGCTCACTATCAGTAAATGGGTATGTATTCTGTAGGTTACTATATGTTGTATCAGTGTTGTTAGATTATGAGTCTGGTTGACTAATCACTCTGGAATGGTAGAAGACACAAGAAATCAACAGTAATGGTTCCCAGTCTCTGCCATCTACCTGGAACCAAATCTTCAGGGACAAGTTATATAAAATTGGTGAACTAGTTGAGTGAAGGAAGAACAAACAATATGTAAAATAAAGATTTTGGGTCTAGAAATAAAAACCTTTATATGTTATCCAATCAGCTTACTATATTTCAAAGCATGTCCACAAAATTTATTAGAAATTTGCTTGATTGTTCTTACTGCCATGTACAACATCCAGATCTCATTTCATAAACAGCATACTGTATGAAGGGATCCATATACTTCTGGCCAGGGGTCACAGTCAATTGAAACATACTCTCTTTGTTAATTTATGTCCTAGGCAATTGGTATAGGTATTTGATATTGTAATAGCTAGTAATATTGCATGAATTTCTGAGCATTTTGCTTGGAAGAATAGAAAGAAAAAAATAAGTGTGTTATCGGATTACAACTTTTTCACAGGAACGGGATTATCAGCAACACCAGTATTTGAAACGTTTATGGAGTGACAATGTGAAGGATTATGGTGACTTTACTCCCCGTCGATATCGGAGCCGCATGTCTCGGACGGTACAGGTCAGAGTTGTCCTCCCTTGCTGATTTTATGAATAACCATTATGGTTATATTTTTTATATGTCTATTTAAAGGACATTTACTGTCTTGAAGCTGGAACAGAGGTGTTAAGCACTTACAAAGATATTTTACATAGAATGGAGTGAATTGATATTAGAAATTATGTCTCTATTTAAGTCAGCACCAGCCGCTTTGGGTTATAATTACATTAAGGATTCTGTTTCAGACTTTTACAAGACATTTAGAATTTTAAGAATTAAGAATGCTTCTAGTCTGATAATTTGAAAAAGGTTTTTATATCAAATTGTATTTCTGCTTCAAAGTGTCAAAGAAAGTACTGACATAGAAATTGTTGTTTCAGTTCATTGGATTTTTTTTTATTAAGGTGTGTACTAAATGACACCAGAATGACTTTAAATGGTTGACTGTGTGTAACAGATTTTGTATTGCAATCTTTTTTAATTGCTACAACAAAGTATATGATGAATGTCTCATGGTCTAATAGTTAATATTGAATGGGTAATTTCTTGGCAATGAACTCAGCAGCTAGAGACAGGTCACAAAGTTCTCTCAGTCTGAAGTTACTTTGGTGAAGATACTGAGCTCCAGGGAAGTGCATCAGATATCAGAACTTCATACATAAAGAAGCATAAGAGTGATGTTAGCTGATAATGGTCTTTTACTGAAAGAATGTCAATGCTAGGAATGAAAAAAAAAGTTGCAAGGTCTGTTGAGTAAGGAAATTTAGGGCTCAAGTCTGGTTTATTTTGGCTGTCAGATAAAAAGTCTGACTTGTTTTTGGAAGATATATAATATTAATTATATTATAAGGATATATGTAATGTAACCTTTTTTTATTACTCATAAGTGACCTCTGTTCCAGTTTCAAATGAAAAAGCAAGCAAGGACAGCTTTATGTGTTGTGGACCCACAGAAATTAGATAGATTTGCACAATATTAATTTTAGGTAGACACTTTGAAAAAATTGTATGCATTCACTAACTTTTCTCTATGATTTAACTTTCCGTGACTGAAAAGCAGAATTTGTCTTCTTTGGTACAAAAAAAAAAACCAAAAGCTGAAGACAAAAGTTGAAAAAATTGTATGCATTCACTAACTTTTCTCTATGATTTAACTTTCCGTGACTGAAAAGCAGAATTTGTCTTCTTTGGTACAAAAAAAAAACAAAAGCTGAAGACAAAAGTTGTTCCATTTGTATGATTCTTTCCTTAAAATGTTTAAATATTTATGAAAATCTACTTGAAAGGGTGAACTTATTTTTCAAATTGCTGTTAAAAATGTTTAACTTATAGGAAACCTTGAAAGTTCAGGTATTTAAAATTACAAAATTTATAAAACATTCAGCTTTTCACAATTTGTGAAGAACTCCTTTCCTATCCCATCAAAAATAACCAAACATTACAACAAATGACAAATGTGACATGCTTTATCGTGCACATTTCAGTAGGCTATGGCGTGAAAAAATGTGATTTTCTTAATATTTTTTTATATGTTAGTTTATGTTGACTAAGAATCAAAATCAAACGTATACAAAGATAGAGGTAAGTTAACCTGTGCAAATCGTAAAGATTTTACTTTTGAATTCATTATTTAGAAAAGTTTTGAACTTGTATCACATGTTCATGATGAGAAGTCCTGTTTCTAGTATTGTAAATACAAGGTTTAAGCATTTATAGTATTATACAATTTACCTGTGCAGATTTGCATTGTGCCTGTAGACCCTTGTGTCTTTGTCTACTTAAACTTATATGACTAACAGGAAGAAAAAAGATGTTGCATTAAAACATGCTTGCAAGTAATAAGGCTTACAGCTCCTAACTAAGTTTTCATCTTCAATACAGAGAAGTCTAGAGAATAGCTTGGATGATACATATGAAGAAGATTTCCATAGTGTGGATACATCTGAGGGAAAAAGACTCCCCAAGCTGGTAAGTGGCTTGCTTTCTTTATTAATTGCTTATATTACGAAACTTTTAAAAGGAATCATTTAGATAGAAGAATTTCAAACCTTCTTAAATGGAAAAATCCTCTTGCCTCAAGCTGACTTTGAACTCAGGAAACCTAGATTAAAAAGCTGACATTTACTACATCACCATACAAGCTAGCTGGTAGAGAGAAGAGGGTAGCAAGACAGTATTACATCTTTTCTACATTTCTTGCATACAGAATATAGAGGCAGATAAAGTCTTATATGGAGATATATTAAATTCTATTGCTTCCTGTAACCTTAACTTTCATATAAAACAGCCTATGGCAGTTCATTCCGTAGTGAAAGAAAGTTTCTCAGCCATGCTGTGTGTCATACAATTTTAACAAGTTATGAAATCAGCTTGCTTCATTGATGTAATTGTTCCATATTGATGTATTTCTCTGTCGGGCTAACTAGATCAGAATGTTTCCACCTTACAAGTAGCCGAGTTTATCATTGGATGAAGCTAATTAGAATACATTGGTTATAGATTTGTTTCAGATAGATTCAATGCCAAACATGAATAAAAAATATTTGGAGCAATTGGGTGCCTAAAGGTGAAATTCATTTATGAAGCAGACATAGTTCAAGCTTAAAGTTAGAACATCCCATTTCCTTCAAAATAACATTAATGCTGAACAATATTGAAGTAATCATTCATTACCTGATGTTCTGGTGTCAGTTATAAATTCTATATACAAATGCAGTAATAATAGTCTTTATAAGAATGTTGTTGTTTGTACATTGTTTTTGAATGAGCACTGTCTTAATGCCCCAGATACATTCTTCCTTTCTTTACAGGGGCCAGTTATCATACCATGTCTGCTCAATAGCTCAAGTACCATTTTGCCCACAGCCTTCAAACTTCATTGGGTGGTTGCTCTTATTAAGTAGAAAAACCATATTGCTTTTGGGGTCAGTAGGTAAAAGGTCAAGGTCACCATCACCTTGAATTTGAAAACCTTGTCCCCTCAATAACTTGATTACCATTTGACCCACAGTCTTCAAACTTCATAGGATGGTTGCCCTTATTAAGTAAAAGATCCCTGTTGTTTTTGGGGTCAGTAGGTAAAAGGTATCTATCACCTTCAATCAATAACTAAAGAATGGTTTGGCCTACAGTCCTCAGATTTGGTATGGAGGTTGGTAATGACCAGTAGATGATTCCTATTGATTTTGAAGTTAGTAGGTCAAAGGTCAAGGTCACTGTGACCTTGACCAAGGAATTCTTGTCCGACTGTTTACTAGAGAACGCCTTGGCTTACATTCCTCAGACATGGTGGTAACGTTGGTCATGACCTGTAGGTGGTCAATTGGCCAAAGACACTGTGACCTTGCTCATAAAAAGCTTGTCCAATCAATAACTAGAGAACGCTTTAGCATACAGTCATCAGATTTGGCGGGGAGATAGGTCATGGCCATTAGATGACCCGGGTAGACTCTGTGTTCAGTAGGTCAAAGGTCAGGTCAAAGTGACCTTCACCAAAGAAAACTTGTCCGACTAATAGCTCGAGAACGCTTTGGCATACAGTCCTCAGAATTGGTGGGGACATTGGTCATGAACTGTAGATGTTCAGTAGGTCAAAGTCACTGTGACCTTGACCATAAAAAGCTTGTCCATTCAATAACTGGAGAACACTTTGGCATACAGTCATCATATTTGGTGGGGAGGTTGGTCATGACTGTTAGATGACCCTATAGATTTTGAGGTCAGTTGGTCAAAGGTCTATGTCACAGTGATCTTGTCTACAATCTTCAGATTTGGTATAATGGTTGGTGATAACCTGCTGATGACCCATATATTGATTTTGAGGTCAGTAGGTCAAAAGTCAAAGTCATATCTAGAAGTCCATGTAACATGACTAATTGGTTGCCATTAGAGGGGCATACAATTTTCACAAAATCTCTTGTTTTTTGTTTTATATGCAGTATTTCTGCTTCCCTTCATCTGTATACTGTGTAGACAGTGAAACTTCTTCCTTCATTTTCATTGTCAATCTGTTCTGTCTGACTTTGTTACCCAAGATGGTCAGCATATAATAGCTTAAAATAAGATCTATTTACTTAGATTTATTTTGTTTAAAAATGAGTAACAAAAGCTAAATTTGTTGTGTAGTTAATCAAGTTGTTTAAGACACTTCTTTCAACAGAAGTTAGAGATTTCAGACATCAGTGTTGCTAGGTTTGTCTTAATTTTTAATATCACCTTTTAACAGTGACACAGAAGTCATTATTTTTGCATTTTTCACAGTTTAGTATACCTTGTTATTACCTCTGATAAGCAGAAAAATGGGGTACACTGAGGAAAAAATATTGTAAGATATTTGGTTCCTATTTGCTGTATTTTGTGATGTTATTAAAGATAGCTTACTCATTTTAGAAGAAAGAGATGAAGAAGAAAGAGATACGGACTGCCAAGAGTGAATCTAGTGTTCCAGTCACCCACAAGAAAGATGCCAACAAAGCAAAGGCATCAACAAAACTGCCCAAGATAGTACCTCATAAAGCAGTAAGTTTCTTGTATTCTGTCTTCCGGCTATTTGTAAGCATTATTTATCTTTGTGAAATTTATTAGAATCTTACTTCTGTTGCAAGTATGTTCAGAAAGTAGGTCATATGCAACAATGTTGGTGGTTTTGAAGAAGCAAACATTCATCAAGTTTGTTAGAAGTTTTAGAATATCTCAATGTCAGGTTAGTTCTGTATCTGTTATTCCTAAAGTAGAATTAAAGAAAGAATGTTTAATCTAACCTACCTCACTTTTTCTGCTGAAGTATTTCAAGCTGAGCATTTGTTAAAGTAAAGGCAAGGACTTAAGCTTATAACAGTGGAATATATTACATGTTTATGAAAAATACATCATTCTGTTGTTACTTGTAAAAGCATACAAAGATTACTGTCAGTTATAGAAAGTTTCAGTACAATAAAAGGCCTTGCATTAGGGCATCCTTAGTGTAATGAATTAAATTGTTTTATCCAAGTTAACAAACACTGTTCTGACATGTAAATATAGGAAAGACCTGTGAAGGTGAGAAATGTTTTTAGAGGTTGGGGGCAAATAAACAGCAACAACATTATTTATTATATGTTTGTGTATGATGTGTTTATAGAATTTTCATCTGCATTGTGTAAGGTGTTGGTAGATTTGTGTGTTTCACAACAAATACTTCTTGAATTAACAATATATGTGTATTTTTTGTATTTTAACAATATACTTTCTTCAAAATGATAAATTAAATTGTCATCTGGTTTATCTGGTTGAATTGCATTTGTTTTTTTTTCAAACTCTATGATGTAAAATAGCCAGCTTGATTAAAACAACTTTTTCATCTTTGGGTCATTTCTAAAATTTTTGTTCCTACACTACAAGATTTGTGATTTTATTCAGTTAATGTTTTCATCCTTATTTCTTTCTGTAACATGATACATTGATTCTACATTGAACTGCTTACCTTTACCAAGTCTCCACCAAAAGAAAGCTTTTAAAGCATCATGTCCTCTTTAGAAGATAAACTTATTTTCCTGATGCTTGATAGTAGGTGTGGTAATATTGAATTTCTTGTAGCATATGCAGTAATCTAATGTTATAGAACTTTATACAGACTTGTTGATTTGTAATGTACGACTTTGAAGATGCCCTCTATATGTTTGAAACAGAGATATTTCACATTACAAATAGATACTCTTCAGTTTGTAGAGTTGACTTACGTCATACGGTGATTTTTGTTACTTTAAATAGATGTATTTCCCAGAATCTAAACTTGACCACAACAGTGCTTCATTAAAAAAATGTAACAAGTGATTTTATTGGCTGAGATTGCAAAATGAAATCTTTCAAAATCCAGTGAAAGAACTTTATTTATTATTCTTAAGTACAAAGTTTCCACAACCAATTAACCCACAGTTGATCCATACAGTGAAACAGAACGAATTGAACGTGGGTTTCTGATGATGTCACTTTTCAAGTTTTTTAGTTTCAGATAAGACATTCTTATTTCACATTATTAGACATTTTGTCTTGGACTAGATTATAACAGCAGGGAAAATTAAACTTGTATTTTTCAAGTGAAAATGAACTTCATAAATAAACTATTTGCTTGGTTGTCTTGAAAATATAGCTCTATAGATGTGAAAGATACGTCAGTGTAGATGCAATGTGTGTGCGAATTTGATTTGAATGTTTGTATGAGTACTCAGTAGCAAAATATATTTGAGTGTTTGGTGACTGACATGATAAGTGTACATGTACTGTACTAATATTTATCATTATCCTCTTTTAAATACAGTTCTTGGATAATCATGTAAGGTTGAGTTACTTCTACATCATTGCATGTATCATTTAGTCCTTGAGATCCAGAGACATTGTTACAGCAGAGTAGTTAGAAGTAGACTTTAGACACATTATGGTCACACTCATATATTTTGCACCTGTGTATTTACATGCACACTAGTGACATTTCCAAAATCTTTTTTCTTATCCCTGATGCATATATAGCAAGAAGAAAAAAAAAAATGAATTTCAACTTTTTAGAATTGTAAAAAAACTAAAATTAGTTTTGTGATGTCATCAAAATAGTGTACAGGTTAATGTTTATTGACTTTAGCACAGTGATAATAAATCATAATAATTATATGACTCATGAATTATTTGGTTTCTGATTGGTCCAGTACTAATCACGCCTGAGTCAATAGAAAGTGATATTCACCTTCAGAAGATTTTATTGTAAACAAACATTGCATTTTCAGGCTGTGCACATGTGTTCTATTACTAGCTCTGGGCTACCTTTGGAATTTTCATCCCAACATATATCCATTCTTTGAATTTTTATATTGAAAAGTCTCCTTGTTTGTGGGTAATGTTCTCATAAATCCAAACATTGACTGTATGATGACATTGGTGAATGTCAAAGTCTATGGAAAACATCACATTTCACCAGGTCCATAAACTGCAATATTCACCTCATCATTGTACAATTATGGTATAATAGGTAATGCATTCCTGTCTTTGAATCTGATTTTTCGTAGAAACTTATTAGAGATTATTATTATCATAATTATTACTATTTTTTTATGAATATTATCATATGATAATTTATAAGAATTCTATGGTTATAAATGCCCTTCAGGTAAGGATTCTAAGGTCTGAGTATGAGTATTAACCAAGGGGCCAGTGAAAGTGACACTGTCTGCCTATACTAATACATTTTTATGTGACTTTTCTGCTATTATACAGCTGGTGGAGCATGATTTTAGCATGTACTACAGGGACACAAGTGTTAAATCTGCCCCAGCGGCTGAGGTAAAACTGACTGTAAAGTGATCACGCTATACACTGGCTCACATTATTGTTGTTTACTGTATGACTGTATAATTATTGTAAGATGTGACATTAGATATAAAACAGACTGTACAGTGTGTAGATGTGTCTTTACAGGTAAAACTGACCATAAAGTGTGTAGGTGTGACCTTAGAGATATAACTGACTGTAAAGTGTGTAGGTTTGACCTGAGAGATAAAACTTGCTGTACAGTGTGAAGATGTGACCTGAGAGATAAAACTGACTGTACAGTGTGTAGGTGTGACCTCGGAAATAAAACTGACTTTACAGTGTGTAGGTGTGACCTCGGAAATAAAACTGACTTTACAGTGTGTAGGTGTTACCTTTGAGGTAAAACTGACTGTACAGTGTGCAGGTGTGACCTTAGAGATATAACTGACTGTACAGTCTGTAGGCGTGACCTCAGAGGTAAAACTGCCTGTACAGAGTGTAGATGTGACATCAGAGATAAAACTATCTGTACAGTGTGCAGACGTAACCTCAGAGATAAAACTGATGTACTGTGTGCAGATGTGACCTCAGAGATAAAACTGACTGTAAAGTGTGAAGGTGTGACCTCAGAGATAAAACTGACTGTACAATGTGCAGATGTGACCTCAGAGATAAAACTGACTGTACTGTGTGCAGATGTGACCTCAGAGATAAAACTGACTGTAAAGTGTGTAGGTGTGACCTCAGAGATAAAACTGACTGTACTGTGTGCAGATGTAACCTCAGAGATAAAACTGACTGTACAGTGTGTAGCTGTGACCTCAGAGATAAAACTGACCGTAAAGTGTGTAGCTGTGACTTTAGAGATAAAACTGACTGTACAATGTGCAGATGTGACCTCAGAGATATAACTGACTGTAAAGTGTGTAGATGTGACCTCAGAGATAAAACTGACTGTACAATGTGCAGATGTGACCTCAGAGATTAAACTGACTGTAAAGTGTGTAGGTGTGACCTTAGAGATAAAACTGTCTGTTAAGTGTGTAGATGTGACCTCAGAGGTAAAACTGACTGTTCAGTGTGTAGATGTGACCTGAGATTTAAACTGACTGTACACTGTGCAGGTATGACCTTAGAGATAAAACTGAATGTACAGTGTGCAGATGTGACCTCAGAGATATAACTGACTGTAAAGTGTGTAGGTGCAACCTCAGAGGTAAAACTGACGTACAGCGTGTAGGTGTGACCTCAGAGGTAAAACTGACGTACAGTGTGTAGGTGCGACCTCAGAGGTAAAACTGACGTACAGTGTGTAGGTGCGACCTAAGAGGTAAAACTGACGTACAGTGTGTAGGTTACCTCAGAGGTAAAACTAACGTACAGTGTGTAGGTGTGACCTGAGATTTAAACTGAATGTACAGTTATCCTGCTGTATGACTTTAAAAATATCTGGCTTTATATTAAACCATGTTTTTGTTGTGTAACTTTTTTATGATTGTTTGAATGCCAAGTGTAGATGTAAATCAAGCATGTAAAGCATTGCAGCATGACTGTGTTATTATAAAAGTGGTGTCAACTATGGCCCTGCACAAGCAATATCAACAGAATTTGGTTGTCAAAGATGTCTGTAATAAAAAAGCTGGTCAACATTAGTAACATTTTTAGGATTATGTATTTATCAATGAAAAAATGGCTGATTGAAACAGGTGTAATTGATTATGCTCTGCTTTGAAAAATAGCTAAAATTTCTGTATTACTGTAACCCTAAAGAATTTATCTAGTGGTCAGAAGACTTTTTAAAGACATAAGTTGCACTGGTTTATACTGACTAGGCAATAAAATTTAGAATGGTATCCAATTCGTTGCACAAAGCAACAAAATGTTATCCCTTTATTTGTCAGTTCCAATTTGATTCATTCTATTCTTGGTAAGGCAAATTGGCTGTACCTAGTGTGTACTTGTTTCTATGAACAAATTTTCCCCAGTTGACAAACAAAGTCAGAATTTTACCTGCCGTGGTTGTTGAAATAAATCATTTTGTATGTTATATTGCCTGTCTCTACATTCATCCCTAAGACAGAGGAGGTTGTTCGTAATAAACTGTCAACGGTACGAAGGCTTTCCATTTGCTCTTCTTTGTAAACCATCAGCCATTAAGCCATCATAAACGGTCAGATTATGCTGACTCTGACAACTCAGGTTCTCGAATCCTGATTGGTTAGATTTGAAAGATTTTTGTTAGGAACATGTCTGCATCAATGGAAGTTCAAACCAGAAGTTACAGACTATGTTGAAAATAAAAGAAACTAACCATTCTAGACCTTCCCCCTTCAGCTGTAAAGAATTTAATGCTCAATTGAAATTTAGTGCAGTAAATTCCTAAGAAATATGTTGCTAACCACAGTTTAAGTAACCATGTTTATATTATGGGGAGACATGATCCTCTACTGACTTGTATTTGCAACAGTAAGGAAACATTTCCTGAAACTTTGCTTGCTTTAGTATTCTACCAAGAATCCATAAACATGCATTTTGTTATTTCTTAGTTTTGTTACTTTTTTTTCTGTCATTCAGTTGATACAGCATGATTATAGCATGTACTATGGACGTGTTAACAACTCTGTCATATACAAAGAGTTTGAGGTAATGCTTGTTTTCTGTGCGCTATTTCTGAATTATGTATTTGTGTATGTATAATTATGTACCTCTGTCATCAGATATACATATATATTGTACCATATTGTGTGAAAATAATATGTTGTAAAATTTTGGTGAACATGAGAGAGCTTTATGAATACAAAATACTTAATTTAAGATTGCGGTTTCTTAAAATAGATGCACTATAAAAGGTTGAGTTTGGTACCAGTAGGAATACTTCAAGCTTCTTGAGATTTGAGAAATTTGAGAAAAAAGAAATTATGTGAAAACTGGAAGAGGACTTAGCATAAACTTTGTGTTGTAACTATGTCCATCTGTTGTTGCTTTTAGGAGCAAAAATAAAAAACACCATTTCAAGTAATGGTACCATACTCCATTACAGCTCATTAATTTTCCAACAAACAACTAAGAAACTAAGAATCCATTTTGTCAGATAAAGTTTGCCTCTGATTATAAAGTAAGTTTATGTTAATCTGTGGTTAAAGAATAAGCTTAATTGAATAGTTGTTGTAATCTGGCATGTTCAGTTTAGTAATAATTACCATTTGTGTATTGGAGAAGACAGCAATCAGATCATTGTGCCATGTTGATAATGAGCAACTTTTGGTTTATTTTGCTTGTGTTGATATTGGTGATACAATGTTATCACCAGGGAGCTTTTTAATGACTGCCTTTGTTTAAGGACGACTTTAACAGGCACTCTGTGTTTTGCCCCCACAAATTGATATATTGGAGAAAAAAGAAATGACCCAACAACAAATAATACCTCTACATGTTAAATTGTTAAGTAGGAAATGAGAATCTAGTTCAGTCATTAACCTCCTGTGATCATGATGTACAATAAACTTATAGTTTTTAAGGTTGTTGAGTTTTATAGCTATCGGAAAACAGGTAGTAATAACAATTGGTCATGCTTCGTGTATACTGGTGCATTTTCATTGTTTTACAGATAATAAATGATGTTTTTCGCAGTTGTTTTGCACCATATCTGCCAGTTAACTAGATAAATCATAAAGATTTACAAGGAGTCAGTAATATGGAACACAGAAGTCATTGGTCATTATTAACATTATTGCTGAATTATATCAAGTGTATTAATTCTAAGTGTTTCAAAATTCTGTGTGATCATATATAGTGTCATGAAGGCTGTGGGTCTTAAATTTAATATCTTTCTGGTCAACAAGGAATCCGGACATTTGCCCCTCCCCCTCCCCTCCCGCTGATGAAATATCACCTTGAACAAACAAAGGTTACCAGTTGTATCAATAGTACCAAAATTAGTATATACACAGCAGCAGGTTACCAATGGTATCAATAGTACCAAAATTGGCATATACACAGCAGCAGGTTACCAGTGGTATCAATAGTACCAAAATTAGTATATACACAGCAGCAGGTTACCAGTGGTATCAATAGTACCAAAATTAGTATATACACAGCAGCAGGTTACCAGTGGTATCAATAGTACCAAAATTAGCATATACACAGCAGCAGGTTACCAGTGGTATCAATAATACCACAATTAGTATATACACAGCAGCAGGTTACCAGTGGTGTCAATAGTACCACAATAAGTATATACACAGCAGCAGGTTACCAGTGGTATCAATAGTACCAAAATTAGCATATACACAGCAGCAGGTTACCAGTGGTATCAATAGTACCAAAATTAGTATATACACAGCAGCAGGTTACCAGTGGTGTCAATAGTACCAAAATTAGTATATACACAGCAGCAGGTTACCAGTGGTATCAATAGCACCAAAATTAGCATATACACAGCAGCAGGTTACCAGTGGTGTCAATAGTACCACAATAAGTATATACACAGCAGCAGGTTACCAGTGGTATCACTAGTACCAAAATTAGCATATACACAGCAACAGGTTACCACTGGTATCAATAGTACCACAGTTAGTATATACACAGCAGCAGGTTACCAGTGGTATCTATACAGCTGCTGGTTACCACTAGTATCATTAGTACCACAATTAGTATCTGCAATAGTACCACAATTAGTATCTGCAACAGTACCACAATTAGTATCTGCAACAGTATCACAATTAGTATCTGCAACAGTACCACAATTAGTATCTTTACAGCAGCATAACCTTTAAGAGAAAGAGAGCTTTATTTGCTGTATCTTAAGAAGATAAGTTGTAAACTTTAAACAAATACTAGTATTTTATAAAGAAAAGGCTATATAACTTTATATCTATATAACTTTTGAATTGTTTGAAGATTGAGATGATCTTTATTCATAAAAAAACACAATTATAAAGAGTGCAAGTCTCATTAGGATATATATTTTTAGAATTGAGACAGTTATCATCTGATGTTGTAACTTTGTATTAGAATGGTGTGTAGATTTTATTTAGTCTACTTTATTTATTAACGATGGCAAATAATTACTTTTTTTATTAATTGGTAAACACGATTGTAAATTAGCCTTTAACAATCATAGCTACTTTTTCCTCTGAAATGAGAATGAAAGAGAATTTCTGTTAGAACTTTGGGTGAATGTTCTGTTATTTAGGATATATTGTTCTCATATTTCATTCTATAGTTTATGAATTGTACATATTTGTTCATTTGTTATAAAGGTTGTTCTTTCCCTCATGCTTACACTCAGAGGAGCAATGGTAAACTCTCTGATGAAAACAAAGCCACTAAAGAGACTGAGCTAAACAGTGCGAGAAAAAGCCCAAGGAAAACAAAAACTGAAAAGGAGTCAAAGGAAAAGGATGACCAGTCTAGCAGAAAGAAGCATCAAAATCAGAAACAAGAAAATACAAGGGGAAATGGAAATAACACAGATTTAAAGAATCAGAAAGGAGATGCTACCAAGAGTACATCCAGTTTTCAAAGTGAAAATTATGTCACTAATGATTTAGAAAGAGTCAAAACATTGATTTCTGAGAATCAGGAAAATCAAAATTCTGATGAGGAAATGAAAGAAGAAAGTGGTGAACACAGGAAAACAGAGGAGGGAATGATGTCTGGCAGTAATGGAAATGAAAGTAAAACTGATACAAATAATGGAAGTAATACCAATGAAGGAGATGATTTCTTTGATAAGCAACCTGGTGAAGAAACACCAGAGAAAGACAATAATTATTCAAAAGAAGAAGCAGAGGATTTAAATGCTGATAAAGATATATTAGAAACAAAGGAACAAGACTCTGTAAGATCAACAGATGATGTAAAGGATGAAGACATTGGAGACAAAAAACATGAGATCCAAGAACAGCATGAAGCTAATAATGGTTCACCAGAGGGTGGTGTCGAAGTAGATAATGAAACAACAAACTATGACAGAACAAGTGAAACTGAGAATGTATGTGAACAAAATGGAGACATTGAACAGAGTAAGACTGAAAATGAAGTAAAGAAGAGTGATACAAGAGAAAAGGCAAATAATGGTCAGAGCAAAGTACAGAAAGATGAGAAACAAAAGCCGAGCAGGAAAAAGGCAAGATATTTATATTGTACATGCATCTGTTGTTTACACCTGCTGTATCTTGAATTTAGATTGACTTCATATGCATGACTTTTTAACAAAATCTTGCATGCTGTCAGCATGAGAGATTAGTATTTTAGATTTTTAGCACCTTCATATTTTTTTCATATCAGCTGCAGAATAATTAATGGAGCTGAGCTGCAGACATTTATGATGTATTTACAGTTTTACTAGATATTGTTACTGAATGTCAGATTTTAATAGATGTTTTTATGCCCCCGAAGGCATATAGTTTTTGAACTGTCAGTCCGTCAAAACTTAAACATTGGCAATAACTTCCTTATTAGTAAGTGGATTTACTTCATACTTGGACACAACATCCCTTTGGACAAGAACTTCCCACTGACCTATATTTATTTGACCTTGACCCCAGAATGACCTTCACCTTGAAGATCCAATTGTCCAAAAACTTTAACATTGACCATAACTTCCTTACTAGTTAGTGGATTTACTTCATACTAGGACACAACACCCCTTTGGATATGACCTTCCCACTGACCTATATTTATTTGACCTTGACCCCTGAATAACCTTTACCTTGAAGATCCAGTTGTCCAAAAACTTTAACATTGACTATAACCTCCTTATATGTAAGTGGATTTACTTCATACTTGGACACAACACTCCTGTGGACAAGACCTTCCCACTGACCTATATTTATTTGACCTTGACCCTTGAATGACTGGTCCTCAGCCAAAAGTCAGAGCACCACTTTGGGGGCATTGTCATCTTACTGTGACAGTTCTTGTTGTATTTTGCCAATTTTAAATTATTGTGTGAAAGGTTTAAGCATAAGACTGCATGCGTTTAAGTATATTTTTTATTTTTGTATATTTTTCTGCGGTATATTTTTATATTTGTATATTTTTCTGCATGTGTAGGTAGGTACATTATACTTAAATTTAAAGAATTAAGACTGTGGGTAGCAAACAGTTCATGCAAATCATCTTTATTGTACTCAAAATAAATCTCTGTTAGCATGTCTACCCTAGACTTGATACATATTTGTTGTGTTTCATTGTTATCTTGTTTATATATCATGTCACTAAATATTGGGACAGAAAGATGTCTGTGGCATTGAAATGTTTATGTTGTAACACACAGTCATATTGAATATACAAGGAAAAGTAAGTTCTGTTTGATGTAAGAGTGAGAGTATGGGAAAACTGGAGTGTCTAGTTGATGGTTATTAAACTCATTTTACATGCATGTTTGTGTAAGTTGCTCAATGCAACAAATGCAATTTTAAGACATGTTGTTTCAAATGTCTGAATTCCCATTCCCTTGGTGACTTACGATATTTTTGTTTTGTTTGATTAATGACAACTACAGCTCACAGTCTACTAGTGAAAAATTAAATTATAAACACATACATAATTATCCATTGTCATCTTACCTTTACTTACAGTACTTTTTTGTATTCTTGCACATTTGTTAGAAATAATTTATTCCTTTTGCATGCAAAATTCAACCAAAGGATAGTGTCAAAATAATTCCTTTTTCATTCGTATTTCCTATCACTGTTTATAATATAAACACTTTTCTTGTATGAGTTTTTAAATTTATTGGTAATTTCAGTGTTATTTCAAAAAAATTGGATCTAGAAAAAGTTATAGATCACAACATAATATTTTCACTAATGTTAATGTGTTGCCAAAGCTTATCTTTGAAGACTGAACAAAAAAAAAAAGATGTATTAATTTGTTGTACGTAGATTTTAATATTTGGTGACTACTTGCTTCAGGAGAATGGAGTTACTGGGCAGGTGAAGGATAGCCAAGATGACAAGTCAGATATTGCACAGTTGTTCAAAATTGCAAAACAGCTAGGTAGGTTTATTAACATTGCTGAAAATTAGACTTGTTGGCTGATTACAGTTGATTGGCATTGTTGAACAGATAGGTGTTCAAAATTGCAAATTTAAACAGATTGCTGTTCAAAAATATTAAACAGGTAGGTGTTCAAAATTGATAAACAGATAGGTGTTCAAAATTGTTAAACAGATTGCTGTTCAAAAATGTTAAACAGATAGGTGTTCAAAATTGATAAACAGATAGGTGTTCAAAAATGTTAAACAGGTAGGTGTTCAAAATTGATAAACAGATTGCTGTTCAAAAATATTAAACAGATAGGTGTTCAAAATTGATAAACAGGGTGCTGTTCAAAAATATTAAACAGATAGGTGTTCAAAATTGATAAACAGATTGCTGTTCAAAAATATTAGATAGGTGTTCAAAATTGATAAAAATATTGCTGTTTAAAAATATTAAACAGATAAGTGTTCAAAATTGATAAACAGAATGCTGTTCAAAAATATTAGATAGGTGTTCAAAATTGATAAAAATATTGCTGTTTAAAAATATTTAACAGATAGGTGTTCAAAACTGATAATCAGATTGCTGTTCAAAAATATTAAACAGATAGGCATTCAAAATATTAAACAGATAGGTGTTCAAAATATTAAACAGATAGGTGTTCAAAACTGATAAACAGATTGCTGTTCAAAAATATTAAACAGTTAGGTGTTCAAAATTGATAAACAGATTGCTAAACAGATAAGTGGGTTCATAAAAGTTGTTCAAAATTGCTGAATAGCTAGTTGTCTGAACAGTGGTTCAGAACTGTAAAACAACTTCATATCAAAATACTGCTCAGAAACAGTACTTAACAGTGGTTAATTTTTTTTAACATAAATGGACTAGATAAGAAACAGTATTTAAAAATTATTGAAATCATGGTTTATCATGATATTTTTTTTTATATAATGTTTTACTGATGTACATGTATAGGTCAGCAATATTTTTTTTCTGAAAAAATTAACAACAAGATTGTTCTAGTATAAACATAGCTTGAAGCAAGACCTTTGATTAGATGCTGCCTTGGACAATGCACAGACAATGATTAAACATACACTTAAAACAACCTCCTGATGTTTGCTTTGACTACCACTGGCTTGTTTGAGTTTGTTGCATTCTGTTCTATGGTTCAGGTTCCGTAATAGAACAGACCACCTTTTTGAACTGTTAGCTTTTAATACAGTGATGTTTATAATTTGTATCTAAACAATTTAACTGATAGAACTTTATTGATCAGTTTTCATTATCTTGTACAATACAAGTGGAATAAAAGTACCCTCACTTGATTACATTTATTAGAATGTTATTGATTTATCCACTTATTAATTGAAAGGAGAAGTTAGAATGGATACTTTTCCATTGATTTTGTCAAGTAAATATTTACATAGTCGATGATACCTATCAAAATTTTAAACAGCAGATCAAGGTATTTCATTAGTGTATTCTTTGAATATTTATTTGTTTACTTTTTTAAAAGGATCTTTTTTCCTATTGTAGGTGAAATATTGATAATTCATTTTTAGAGCTCATCTGTTTCCAAAGAAGATTTGTTCATAAGTCAATCTTGTTTTGGTCATGTTGAAGCCTGTTACAGGTTTTGTAAAATACTGCAACAGATCAAAAAGCTTAATGATGATATCACTGGGACAGTTTTTCATAAAAAAATATATCTACAACATACTCGTTCATTATTCCTAGATATCTTTCTTTTTTTTCAATGTCTAAAATTGTAGACAGTATTTCTTAACTTCTTAATTAATATTTCATTCCAGGTAGACCAGAGGATATCTTCATTAAAACATTGATAAAGAAATCACACAAACAGAGGATGGCTACAAAAGCCAAGTTCAGACAGAAGTATGACCTGGTAAGCACTAAACAGAGTTCTAAGATAACCAGTATAATATTGAAAACATCTGTCTGCAGATGAATAGCGGTACAGATGGCTCTAAATTTTTCAGATCCATTTTGGCAGTAGTGACTCCTAAGCAGAGGGTAGAGGATACAGAATCCAGAGATTTGCACCTCAGAACATTTGCCCCCCTTGCCCCCCCACCCCCCTCTTTCTTGAACACTTACTGACTGCAAATAGTGCAGACTGCTTTGATGTAATAAACATGGTCTGCATTGTTTGCAGAAGCCAAAAACAGTACTGTTGTTGCCAGAAGGGAGAAGGTTTGAGAAAGCTAGTCTTTGTCATATGGTGTGAGACTTGTTCTTCCATTATAGTCCATTGAGTTATCAGCCTGCATAACTAAAATGCTATCTTTAAATTTCTGTTAAAAACTGTCCCATCTTGAACATTTGTTCTTACTTTCACAAGCCACAGAAAGTGCTAGAATTTCTACTCATTATTAAGAAATTTAACTGCAATTATTTGGAGTTCGAGTAAACTATATATGCTTGCTGTACAGTTTTTTCCACCTAGCCCACAAAATATTATTCTTACAATATGGACGAGTCTGTGAGTTTAACAGCTGTAAGGTAATTGATTAATTGTACAGCGATTGTTGAACAATGTATCTAACGTCTTAACAAGCTCTATTGATTACTTAATATTTATTTATTTTTCTTAACAGACAGATAATGAATTATAAAAAAATGTTACCAGACCTGAATTTATGCATTATCTCTGCCCATTTTTCCAGGATAGTATCTAAAAGGGATCAATAATTGAATTTTAGAGTCATTTTTTTAAAAATGTTTTAAATAACTAACATTGATTCCAGTATAATTTACAGCAGTAACTGTTTATTAAATAGTTTATATCATGAAACAACTATATTTATTTCTTGTATTACTACAGATAGCCTAATTTATCATGAAGTGGATTTTATAAAGAAACACAGCTGTTCTTATTTGACAGAAATTTCCCTTTAGCGTCATCTTTTCCTTATCCTCTGCAAACAGTTGACCATTTGGTTAATCTGTAATGAATTTTAATTTGTTCCTTATATTTTTTCAGGACTTAGTAACAGAACTAAAGAATGGGTTAGGACAGCCCTGGGAATATCTTATAGATGCCTTGTTACAGGAGAGAGGGGTGGCCGACTCGTATGCTGTTTTTGATGCTCTTAGTGTAGGTATCATGTCTTTGAAAAGGCTTATAGTCACAATATTACTTATATTCACAACCCCACCTTCCCAATATGAAATGCATATTACGTGATTAAGCATTTGAGGGCTCAGTGTAAAATTCTTGTATCTTCTGTATTAGTTGCAATAGTTTTGCCCTGAGCTGTTGTGTCACCACCATGTTGTTTAATTTATCTAGTATCAGGTACCCTGGTTTCTCCCAGTGGTTTTGTTGTAATTAATTAATTTTGTTAATAGCATATTGTTGAATATTATATTTGGTTAATTATTAAGTCTTTTTTTTAACTAGTCATGGAAAATGCTTATGCAATACTTCTGAGTTGAAAACTGTAAAATCATTGAGATCTAAAGCAATTCTAAATATTTTATTGACAAAAATATTTTCATTTCTCTAATTCTGTTCAACAGATGTCTTGATAGATTGCTGACACACCATTATGGACTGAAATTCTGTCAAATAATTAATGAGGTCTAAGGCAGTTTCTAAGAACTGATAGACAAAAACCATTGTTCTGATAAGAATTATTAAAATGATTTTTTGAAACAATCTGTTGTCCTAATTAATCAAACCATGGAGAGCACAGACAGGGTGACAGACATGGTTACAGACAAGGTGACAGACAGGGTGACAGACAAGGTGATAGACAATGTGACAGACAGGGTAACATACAGGGTGACAGACAATTTGACAGACAGGGTAACAAACAGGGTGACAGACAGGGTGACCAATAGGGTGAATTCATTTGCAACATTTAATGAATGTTGGCTTATATGAAGATTCTTTTATTTTTTGTGGTAAAATATTTTTGTATTAATGTAATTTATTATTTATATGTTGTGATGTAATTGTAAATTCCAGGGTAGAAGTAATAAAAAGGTGAGAACATTTGAGTAGATGGCATTATGTTTGGCTAATGCTTTACAGGTTATAAACAGAATACATTGTAGTTTCATGGAAGCCATTTATTTCTTTAAGATATTTTTCTTAAGTCTTTATATATATAAACAGAAAGTAGAAGGTTTTACTTTGAACTTACTACATTTCTTGAGCCCAGTTTTTTTAATTTTTGCTTTTCATGCCTAGCTGCATATATGGCAGTTACAAAAAATATATAGACCATTAAATTCTCTGCTTTGCTTAGTTCATCTGTTAAACAAACCTTTTCCTTTTTGTGCTTCACTTAGACACTGATTAATGAATACAGTGCATTTGTAATTTTTTGTATTTTTATTCTTTTGTGATCAATTGTTATAAATATGTGTAAGTTTTACCAAGTCAGCTGTCCCAATACACAAGTCTTAGTCTGTTATTTTCTTCACCAAAGGATTTAAATTTCTAGTGTTTTGTTACCGGCTAAAAAAAAAAAAACAGCCGAGTTACCCAGAGCCATTTACATTTTATATTTAATGCCATATGATCTGTTTTATTAATGAGTCAACTTTTCAGTGAATAAGTGCTTTTTTTTGTCTTAGCAAATGCAAAAGAATTTTGCAAGACTTCTCTCTCTTGAACTTGATCATACAAGAGATATTGTAAAATTTATAATAAATTAGAGCATCTGGTGTAGCCATGATACTGTCACTGTAATCTAGTTGTTAGACAATGATATTTGTAGAGTGGGCTATTTATTTTTGTTTTTATCTGAAGTGTTTAACCTGCTGTTTAACACTGCTTTATTCTCATCAAGATTATTGTCTTGTTTAATAAGTAATGTATTTTCTAATTAGGAAGAGAAAAAATTGTTACAATATATTTTGCAGATTTGTTTATGTATATACTCAGTGCTTTTGTCAATTAACAAAATGCTGTATGATATTCTAGAATATATATAAATGTATTTCCTTTGCAAACCTTACAGTGAATGTAACCGTTTTGAATATTCTAATTTAATGAGTAACTAAATGCTTGTCTTTTTATATAGCTGTTGTATGTCTGATGGAGAGGTTTGCATATTTATTATCCAGCTGGAGTCAATATAAAACATCATCTTATTTAGAATGAATAAGTGCTTTACTGTTTTGATGTGAAGTTTTTCTTATCAAACTCAATCAATTAAGGTAGCTTAGGCTAACATCATGATTTTCTGAAGGACAAAATATCAGATGTCCAATAATAATCATGATTTTCTGAAGGACAAAATATCAGATGTCCAATAATAATCAGTAGTTAGACACTTGTAATCTGACTCTAAACTATAAATGATTTAGAAGCCAGAAAATATTTCAACTTTAGAAGCTTAAACACAATCAGCATTGCAAGGAATAATAATATTTATTTCTTTGCTTAAATTGTTTTACCTTTTCTTTAAAGCTTGTATTGATTTTGATATTGCTTGTTTATGTGTTCTAAGAATTGCACAATTTAGCATTATAGTTTCTCACACCAATCTGAATGTTAACCATGGTCTATTAAATCTTCCACTAAGAAGCTTGTTTCATCAACAGTAACTACTGGAGGTTTGTTTATGTTCTATAACTTCCTATAATTACATTGCAGACTGCAGACCTATGTGATGTGGTAGAATTATTGTGCTCAAGAGACAATGCTACAATAGCAGAGCTCAAGGAATCTTACAGAAAAGGTATATTTTAATCTGTGTAATGTATGACAAACTGCAATTTATCTGGGTCACACATGGTCCTCACAATAGTCTTCCTATACTTTTAGGTTTACCTAGTAAAAACTGTTCTTCAAAGACTAGCATTTGTCTGAATATGTAGAAGAGTTTCAAGTTTCTTAAATTCTATTATTGCAAAATCTTTTAATGTTATTCTGGTTGAATATGCGTGTGATGGCAAAATTAGTTCTGCAGTGAGACAATGTAAGTCTAAAAATGTTTTGCTATTGCAGAACAGGATTTCTTTTTGTCATGACAATGTGAATATGTGTTACCTAGTAAAATAAATGTAGCTATTACTGAAGCAAGCCGTTTCACAAGATTTGGTATGACATAAAGTCACTTTGACTGTTAAAATGGCTCTAAATAACGACTTTACCTATAGTAAATCTTCGTAAAGATTTTTTTGTTTCTTGTTTAGCCTTTAACATAATTTTATAACTTACATCATTTTACCTTGTTCAGGAATAAACTTATGATTCATAAATTATGAATTAACAATTTTACTGAATGTTAACAGCCTGTGTTTTACAATTTCAGAATTTTCCATCAGTCTAGAGGAGGATGTAACAGATCGTTCCAAACCTCCTATACAAACTGTACTATTATCTCTTCAAAAGGTATTGTACAGTTCTCCCTAAAAGGCTCCCTTTAAAAAAAGGTTCTCTAAGAAAATTTTTCTTTTGAATTTTTTCTCTTTCGAGCTATCTAAGCTGCATCACTATCTAGGTTTGATCAAACTTGCACTTGAAACTCAATTAAGGATACGATTCTAGTGAAATACTTGCACATCAAGCAGCAGATTTCTTAGGAAGTCATGACCTGTATTTAGTACTGTATTTTGGAATTCTGCCCCAAGTCATAAGGTTTAAACAGATAATTTAAAGATGTTAGATTAGAATCCTACCAGTACAGTATATTGCTATTTCAGGGTGTTAGAGATGAGAGTCAGGATGTAGATATAGAGGTGGTCAGGAAAGATGCCCAGGCCATACATGAGGTAGTGGTTACAATTTCTACAAATTACTTTTTTTGTTCTTCAAAATTGCAATGGATTTCTGCCTTGAAGCAAGATTGTCTCTTTTACATTTATTACTTTTTGAAATCCCATATCATGTCAAAGCAGTCACTAATTAAAAATAAGACCAAATTTAATCACAGTAACCTAATTGCAGCTTTATGACATGTCTCTTTCAAATTGACAGTATGGTGAAGGGAGATGGGACAGTGATAATGGTATATTTATGAAGTTGCTCAATGAGAAAAGTTTTGCTCATCTACAAGGGGTATTCTCGGAGTACAAGACAGTTGCCGGGGGTGAAGATATACTGCATGCCATGAAGAAAGAATGTGATAAAGACTATTATAAAATTTTGAGCACTTTAGGTAAGTGACCTGTGATAATTTATTATTATTTCAAAGGCATTGCAATCAAACAAGAACATTACACTGGATTTCTGGATGCATGACACCCATTGTATGTTAAGAATTGCACCATTTTCCATATATCTATGGTATTACTCAGCATTACTGTCTGTGATTAATCCAGTCATACACCCACCATACATAAAACACACTTGTTTCCTGACAAGACACATGTCTGTTTCCTGTTTAAACATAAAATGATTGTGTGTACTCAAATAATTGAAAGTATTATCTTCTCTATCAGACAATAGATCTTTATGGTATGCTTTTATAATTGATAAATAACCATGGCTCATTTACCTTTTAATTGTAAGTAGACTTTATTGTTTTCCTAGATGTATTCAAGACTAGATAAGATTATCAACAAATATAACAACCTTTGCCATAACAATGAAGAACAGAATCATATTTAGAAATAAAACATGATGTCATAGGTACACTGGTTGCATGCATCATAAAAGATCTATCGAAGTATCAACTGATAAAAGTTTGATTAGAGAAGTAGACATCAGATCATATTGAACAAATTTGGACATAAAAGAAACCATGTTTGTTCTAAATATCAGCCAGCTTAGTTTTGATTGACTGGTCCATAACTCTTTCAGACTCAGAATGAATGGAAGCATGTATTATTAAATATCTGGTTATTATTTAGTGTAGTCATTTTGTGCACTGAGTCTTAAGCCATCGATGTCTTGTTTAATCTGTTAAGTTTTAAACCACTGTGTTCAACTGTAATTAACCATGTACAGCTATCTAGGTACAGGGTATAAGAGATGCAGAGAAAGAATCTGGATACAGTCACTATTATAATTAAAAATTAGAGTTTGTCTTCCTTTATTCTTTTATATTTGATACAGTTGCTAATTGTAATAAACAACTCACCATACAATTAGACAACAATGTGTTAGAGTTTGATACCGTATTTTTCTTGTCTTTTCCATATTTAGTTCAGTGTGTAGGCTCACCAGCATCATACTATGCAGAATTATTACATCGACATAAGCTGCCATCAGATCCTGTTTTTGTAGGAACCCTAGCAGTTAGGTCAGAGGTAGGTCAGACTTGTTTTCATTTATGTTTGTGTTTGTAAATTTGATATATATCTAAAATGCTTTGTCAGATTGTTTGTTAAGATACCCAAGGAATTATTGGCTATAACTGTATCCAAATTACAGATTCTAAGTTAAATTTACTACTTCCAAATTAATTTACCTTTCATTTACTAGTTTTCTGGGTACTCCTTTGAAGAGCACTGCTATGTATTTACAAGTAATTTGAGGCATGAAGTGGCAGAATGCTATCTAGAGAAACTTATTTTTGAATTAGAAAGTTTCTACCACCATAATGTTTACTGAATGTTAATTGAAAGACAAGTAATTGAGTATAAGGAATACGATAACAGAGACTGTTATTCTAACTCCTTATTATTTTATTAATTTGGAGGGTCTACCAAAGCAAGATATAGGAATGTTGGTTTTTTTGGTGTGTTGTTGGTATTCATGTTATTTCTATTTCAACTGTTATATTTATGTTTTTTCCATTAACCTGTTATATTTATGTTTTTTTCCATTAACCTGTTATATTTATGTTATTTCCATTAACCTGTTATATTTATGTTATTTCCATTAACCTGTTATATTTATGTTATTTCCATTAACCTGTTATATTTATGTTATTTCCATTAATCTGTTATATTTTTTTCCCATTTCATCTGTTATATTTATGTTATTTCCATTAACCTGTTATATTTATGTTATTTCCATTAATCTGTTATATTTTTTTCCCATTTCATCTGTTATATTTATGTTATTTCCATTAACCTGTTATATTTATGTTATTTCCATTAATCTGTTATATTTTTTTCCCATTTCATCTGTTATATTTATGTTATTTCCATTAATCTGTTATATTTATGTTATTTCCATTAATCTGTTATATTTATGTTATTTCCATTAACCTGTTATATTTATGTTATTTCCATTAATCTGTTATATTTTTTTCCCATTTCATCTGTTATATTTATGTTATTTCCATTTTCTATTCTGTTTATGTTTTTTTTCCCCATTTTATCTATTGTATTTACGTTATTTCCATTTCATCTTTTGTATTTATGTTATTTCATTTCATCTATAATATTTACGCTATTTTTATTTCATCTATTCTATTTATGGTATTTCTAGATTGATATGCCAGAAGTAAGGAAAGCCTACAAGAAGATGTTCAGTGTAGATTTAACAGAGGATATTAAGAGTAATGCTCACCCAACACAAAAATGTCTCCTAGAACTTGCATGCAAGATTCCACCAGGAGCAAAAAAGGTTAGGCTTCCTTAGTCTGTAAGTCATCATGTGGTCAGAAATTTTCTAGAATTTCTCATACTGTGTGCACCACTAAACACATAAAACAAAAGTTTTTCCATTACAGATCTATAAAAGTTAAGCTTCAATATACATGCAGTCAGAGACATAATTATATGGTATTTTTCATAGACATTTACTGTGCAGGGTATACATGTATCTTCATATTCATAGACATATACTGTGCAGGGTATATCTTCATATTCATAGACATATACTGTGCAGGGTATATCTTCATATCTATAGACATGTACTGTGCAGGGTATTTCTTCATATTCATAGCCATATACTGTGCAGGGTATATTTTCATATTCATAGTCATATACTGTGCAGGGTATATCTTCATATTCATAGTCATATACTGTGCAGGGTATATCTTCATATTCATAATCATATACTGTGCAAGGTATATATTCATATTCATAGTCATATACTGTGCAGAATATATCTTCATATTCATAGACATATACTGTGCAAGGTATATCTTCATATTCATAGTCATATACTGTGCAGGATATATCTTCATATTCATAGTCATATACTGTGCAAGGTATATCTTCATATTCATAGTCATATACTGTGCAAGGTATATCTCCATATTCATAGTCATATACTGTGCAGGATAAATCTTCATATTCATAGACATATACTGTGCAGGGTTTATCTTCATATTTATAGACATATACTGTGCAGGGTATATCTTCATATTGATAGTACATATACTGTGCAGGATATATCTTCATATTCATAGCCATATACTGTGCAGGGTATATCTTCATATTTATAGACATATACTCTGCAGGGTATATCTTCATATTGATAGTACATATACAAGCAGGGTATATCTTCATATTTATATGCTGTTTAAGTGGTATATTTCTTCATGGAGATAAACTTCATCTTGGTGACTTGCTTATTTTGTGTTTGATGGCATCAAGAATTAGAAATGCTTTTCAATTTACTTCTGTAAGCCTCTGTAAGGAATATTCATAACATTCTTGAAAGCTGAAACAAACTTAACAAGAATTTATCTAGACTTTTCAGTAATTACTACTTTGCTTAAACAAAACAATGATATTGTCAACACCTGATTCTGCTAATTTTTGATGTCTATTTCATTACAGAAGGTAGACACAAAGAAAACCTATGTTAAAGATGGAGCTGCAGACCAGCAGTCACACCCACAACCCTCTCATGCAAAGAAACCTCCAGCTGGAAAGAAAGCAGAGCCTAAGGTCAAAGGTCAAGGTCAAAGTGAATCAGGTGACACTGTGAAAAGTACAAAAACTGACACTGAAGCTAAAAATAGCAAGAAAGCAGAACCAAAGCTAGCTCAGCAATCAAAATCAAAGGACAATCAGGACAGTAAGAAAGCTTCCACAGGGGCCAGTAGTGGAAACCACAGGGGTACAGTGAAGCCTGTCAGTAATTTTAGGCCCGAGGATGACTGTGATAGATTGAATAGTGCAATGAGTGGAGAACGTGCGGACGAGTCTGTGGTAGTGTCTATCATTCCAAAGAGAAGCAATAAGCAACGGCAACAACTCAAGACTACCTACGAACAAAAATTCAAAAAGGTACTTGTACTATTTTAAGATTTTACATCAAGAATGTCTCTGTTGATGCATTTTATTTGAAAGGTTAATCACTCTATCAGTATATTTTCACAACACATTTTGTTTTCATTGCAAAACATCATGAAAAGCAAAGCTTTTTTAAGACTTTAAAGATATGGTAGCCAGCCATCATTTTCTAGACTGAATTTTCTCTGATAGTGGAAAAGTTTAAGAAAAACACTCAAGAAACTTTGAGGACTTTTGATAGTTAGAGAGTTTAAAGATTAAACTTGTCTGCAGTTTGTTAAAAGATTGTATGGAAATAAACGTACTTACTTTATTTTCTTTCTTCAGAATCTAACAATAGACCTGACGTCTGAGATGACAGGTGACTGGGAGGAGATTGTTCTAGCATTAATGATGACGTCTGCAGAGTATGATGCTCATGTAGTGCGAGAGGCCGTGGAGGGACTCGGAACTGCAGAGCCAACCCTCATAGCCATATTATGTACAAGAACAGCTCAGGTAAATTATAAATTACTTCCGTTTTTAACCTCTATCCAGCTTGTAGCAATAGTTTTAGCCTTTTTTCTGACCAGTGTAGACCTTGATCGGCCTGCAGACCTTCTGATCATGGTTTGAACTGTTCATTATTCAGTCATGAAATTTCAAAGTGATTCTTCTTTAGATGACAGATGATTCAGTCAGGATAAATCAATGGAGAAGTCCATTTCAGATCATTAGCAGATTGATGGTTTATCAGGCTTAAATTTACAGAGATAAATCTATGAACAAAAGAGCTTTTGATAAAAATGCTTGTTATCTTGAGCTGTGTTAACTTCATCCGACACGAAGTGAATACATCATTTATGAAACTGATTTAGGCATGAGTTTAGCAAAATTCTGCAGTTGTTTCCATGATCAAATATATCTATTCAATGCCTGTTTTCAGAATAAGATTTCACAAACAGATAATTTCATTTACAGTTTGTTTAAAAACAAATAGGTGATCATTTGTCCCTCTTTAGTTGGCTTTTTATAATATCTTAATATTCCATAAGGAACTACACTTGAAATATGATAAACTTTATTTTATGGACAGTTTACAATTATAGTAAATATTCTGCAACACATTTTTATCTTCTTACAATTGACAGTGAGTTTTCATACATTTCAGGAATTGAAAGCTATCAAGGAGCATTATAGAAAAGGTACTGGTAATTTTTGTGTACTGATACTAGATGTTACTCAAGATTTGATCATTGATTTAAGAAAATAAACAAAATAATTAACTGTACATGCATATGAACTTCTGGATGTGAGCAAAAATATTATATATTTTTGGCTAAATGAGGAGAAACAAGAAAGATGTAACGGTTTGGTAGAAGAATAAGGAAAATATTCATATTTCAGTGGGTGGTGGGGATTTTGATATGGATGTAACAAGAGACTGTGGGGCTGACCTGAAGAACTTATTGTTACACCTTGCCCGAGGGGAGAGATCAGCCGATACAGCTGTCAACATACAACAGGCACAGACAGATGCTAAAGACCTCCAGCAGGTAAATCTCTACAAGATGATAAAAATACTGAGAATGTTCAAACAAAACACAAGATAACATTGAGAATAGCTATCTTGGTGTAATATAGTAAAAACTGTATCATGAAATGGGATAATGACATTTACATGATTTTAAATCATTAATGAAATTTCTTCTTCTTACATCAATCAGGGTAGATTTCTGTTTTAGTTTTGTTACTAATTATAATGTTGATATAAACATCATCAGTTGTCTCATTCTCACAAGTATTGACAAAATGCAGACAGCCTTATGTTTATTAAAGTCTTGTATTGTACTCAAAAACAGATAATTAATTTGTTGACCATTTCAGCAGATTCCTACATCTTAGCTTAGATGATAGACTTGAGAAATACTGTATTACTTTATGTGTTAAAATGCATTTGTATTTTTTTCAGAATGGTGTTCTGAGTAGCACGTTTGTAGAGCTTGTTTCCAAGCAAAACCATTTCCAGGTGAAAGCAACATTTGATGAATATAAAAAGGTAAGTACATTCCAGTAAGTATTAGAATAAACAAGCATGCCTTACCAGTTGTTATATATAGTCCTGTGTTTGGGGAATTACTGTATTTTGAAAGAAGATATTCAGATAGGTTTAACATTAATGAAACTAATGATCAAGATGCTTTGGCAGATGTTCAAATTGAAGGTCTTAAGTTAGACATAACCAGTATTTTCAGGAGTCTTTCAAAACAGAGTACTTAAAATTGAGATTTGTAAATAGAAATAAATGAAGGTACAATGGCTCATGGAAAAAACAGATACCTGTACTTGAGCTATATACTGAAGATAGTCCAAGTTATTACACAGATTTGTGACCAGATGCATCAAGATAATTATTCTGTCAACTTTTCTGTTTCAGAAATCTTTCTTGCAAATGAAACCTTGTAATTTCATAAATTGAGCATATTTTATATATCATTTATGACTGTAATCCTGTGTTTTTTTCTTGAAATTTCACAGCCAAGTAAGTATTAGAGCACACGTTTTGGAAGAGGCTAGAGACATATAAATGTTTGCTGTGACAATACATGTATATATATACTTCTGCAGCATTTCTTGGGGAAGTAGAGACACAATAAAGCACAAAATATGATTTATGATATCATAGGATGCTAGTTCAGTAACTAACACTGCATGATGGGAATAGGGGGAGTAAGTTAAACACTTATGTTGCTTAATACAAAAAAAGAACAAGCAACAGGTCATGTCAATCATTTGTTTATGCACATATTGAAAGGTTTAACATGGAGTTTAATAATTAGGCACTTCCATGTATCCTTAACAAAAAAAAGTTGTAAAATGTTTTTCTTTTGATCAGTTTAGCATTTTTATAGTTGACTCTTTAATATCAGCATTTAAACAGTTTTACATGCAACAAGTCATCGTTAGTTCAGTAGTTTCTCTTGGATATACATTCCAGTTAAAATTTAATTGAGTTATGTAAAGTTTTTTATAGCCACACTAGAGAGCTTTAACTTAGAATGGAATTCACTTGAATACAGACAGTTTCAAACTTAAGATAATTTAAGAAATTTAACATAGAATGGCTTTTAGAGCTGCACACATACAAAGTTAGTCACATGATTAATGCCCAGGAATCGATTACAGATGAAGGTTCAGTTCTTTTTTCACTTGGACACAGTCAGCAGACAAATAAAAACTAAACTTGTCATGTTGCTAATGTTAATTTTAGTTAAAATCAGCAGTAAAACCTTTAAAATTTTAAAGAAAAAAAGCACGTATATTCAAAATAAAGTAAAAAGAAGAGTATAATTTTTTTTTCAGAAATTGTACTTGATAATACATGTGAGCTAGTAATGTAGTTGTATTTTGAGATGATACTAATTGTACATAAGGCTGAAACTGGAGTTTCCTGTCTTTTTACATATCAAGTAAAATAGATGCTAAAACATTGCTCAGATGACCTTGTGATTTGACATTAAAACCTAAATAAAGTTAATTTGAAGAAGTCACTGGAAAAAAAAGAAAGAAATTTGACTGTAAGTAACTTTGAAGACCACATACAACCTTCTGGCACTGAGGCATTTAATTCTCTCAGAAGTAAGTGGGGGTTTGGCCTGTTGACTTTAATTATGCTCTTAAACATACTTGATAGAAATGTATTATAATTATATGAAAAAAAATCTAATGTCCATTATAACACACAGTAAGGTTTTAGATATATCATTTGATAGGTTGCTGGTGAAGATATATATGCTGCTATAACCAAGGCCTCACTTGGAGATGATGAAGATGTGTACATCAGTATAGGTAAGCTGTAGAATAGTACTAAGTCTCTTCCTGTAGACCAGCATATAAAAACATATAATGGTATAATACAAGCATAATATGTGATACATAAACTTTCAAAAACCAGCTCAGACAATTATCACAAATGGAGTTATAATATGCCTAGCTTGTTGATTTCCTTTTGAATCTTCTTGGCTATGAAGGTTTATACAGAAAAGCAAAAAAAAGGAGAGAAACCTTAAATATGCTTTGATATTGCATTGTAGCAAAGGCAGTAGAAGACCCAGTACAGTTTTATGCTGAGAAGTTGCATGGATGTTTCACAAGTATGGGAACAAATGACAATCTACTTATTAGGATGGTTGTGCCTAGATCAGAGGTAATGTTTTCATTACATATTCCCAGAAGACTGTCTTTAAATCCATGTGTTATCTATTTAACTGTATGTGTTGGGAGTGGGACCTGTTATGGTATTAAACAGTATTGTAGCATATGGGACAGACTTGATGCATTAGACTGTGTTAATCATTAAAGTTTTATATTTCACTTAATCAAATAAAGTCATTAAAGTACATGATTGTGTATTTTGATAGGAATAATACAAAAGCATAATTATACATGAACTGATTTTATTTTAAATTTTTGGAAATATAGATTTTAATGCACTTCCAGGGGCAAAAAATGCTATCTGCTTCTTTAATTCATAGCACTAAGTGTTTTTTTCACATTCATTCTGCAAGTAAGCATACATGTAGTTCAGTTTTTGTAAGGAACGACAAGTTTTGTTTTACTCGAATAAATAAAGTTATACATGTTCTTATTTTCCTTATTTTTACAGGTTGATCTTGAAGATATAAAACTTCAATATTTCGAGCTCTACAGTCGAAGTTTATATGACATAGTAAATGGACAGTGTCAGGGTGATTACAAAGCCATGTTACTAGCTGTGATTAATAAGTAAGGCATGCACGACCAGAGAACATGTGGTCACATTTATTGTTTTGCACTGGTGTTACCCAGAGTCACCTGCCTCTCTCCTGTTGTTGTTATGATTTGAAATTTGTCACCTTGGTGTAAATAACATCAAAGTAATTGTTTTAAGGTGGTGATATGTTGAATAATTTTGAAAACTCTCTACAGATTTTTTTCTATTGATGATAAATTGTACAAATACACTTGTATTAGAAACACAGATGTAATATTGTTTCAAGAGGGCATTTTCTGTAGCTCGAATAAAGATCTTGAACTAAATACATGTACAAAAGTGAATAAATAGTATTGAAAAAAATATTTGTTGTTCAACCATGTACATCGATATTTTAGTCCAAATGCAAAGAAAAATTACATTAAATTTTACTTGTTTACAAATACATGACATTTTTCTTTAAAAAAATCTAATTGTTTTTTAAAATTATAGTTCATTTGAAGAATGTATGTCTTTATGAAAATGATTAATTCTTGAGCAGAGTGAATGACCATCTGTTGTATTTTATTCCAGTTAGAAGGTAGTTTTTTTGTTGCTATGTTTTTCCTTTGGAAACATTTCATTTCGGTGACATTGTTACAGCTGTCGTAATTGTGCTTTTTTTTTCCAATTTTGCTTTTTGTATCATACAATCTTTTCACAGTTTTGTCTTACAATTTGCTAGAAATGCTGTGTTTGATTTCATCCTTAATGTGTTATAAAAGACAACAATTTTTTCCTCTTTCCCTGTGTCAGTCTGTCTGTCTACCAGCCGGTATGTCCCTTCAGTAGAAAGAAATGCTATGAGTACATTAACTCAAAGTAGACAAGTATTGTTTTGGGGCAGTGCATGTTGGTTAAACATTGGTAGATTTTCATCAGAATAAGATTCATTTTTTTCAGAAACAGAAACAAGATCAAACACATAAGTGTGGATACTGTTATAATTCTTTAAATGTCAGTGCTTAGCTTCATGAATTTTGATGCATGAATAAAGGAGATAGGAACCAATTTTATTAATTTCCTGGACAATGAAAATTTGTAATAATTGATTGGTCATGAAGCAATGAAACTTTGTTCTTGTATTTTAGAAACTATTCATGTCATTATTGCTCATTACCCTGCTCAAATTAGAAATTGATGCTGTAACATTACAATCTAATTGCTGACACGGCTTTTACCCGCACAGGCTTAATTAGTTGTTGCTTCACCTGTGATACTTGTTCTATTACAATCATGATTTATTGTAACGATATTTATCGTTCTGTTGTAGATGTAATAGGCTTTAATCTTCACTAGGTATTTCTTTTTATTATTTTTGCATTTTTTCCTTTTGTCAGCTGCTCTTTGAAAATATTGCAAATCCCATACTTCCATAGCTGATAATGTTGAATAATCATTATAATGCTTCTGTCTGGATGTTTATTTTCTCCTTCTCTTTTAATCTCTTTACAGGCTCCATAATTAGGTTAATATTTATAACATGATCTGTCCAAAGTTTCTGTCATTTTTAGACATAGGCTTATTGTTTTATATTGATTGTTTTATTGCTCTGAAATGGATTACAGCTTATAAAGATAACACACCCAGATATCATACTTTTGAAAAAATTGTAAGGGTTACATATTATAACAGTAGAAATTATTTCATTGATCTGTTTCATTTCTGTCCATACCAAACACCATTCATGCAATATGACTGATAAACCTACTATGAAACCCTTCCATTTTAGAAGGTTTCAAGTAAAATACAGTAAAGTTCTACTATAAAGACCAGTCCAGATGTGGTCTGTTACCAGTCCAGATGTGGTCTGTTCTACTATAAACACCAGTCCAAATGTGGTCTGTTCTACTATAAACACCAGTCCAGATGTGGTCTTTATAATAATAAAGTCTTACTAGTGGACATTTTTATTCTAATTTTTTGTTCTAGACTTTGGTTCTTTAAAATGGCTGATTTTCACATAAAGTGGGGTTAATAGGGGAACTTTACTGTTTAAGTCTGCATACCTTCAAAGCATTCAGCATACATTGTTAGGATTAAGAAGGACTCCTTTTATTGAGAGAGTGGTCATATTGTGTTCCTATCATTGAGAAGACAGATCCAGCAACCTTTATCTGTTGGTGTATTCACCAAGTCCTTGTTTATCATCAGTGATATTCCTCCTGCTTATTGTTCTCAAATGCTGCCAATGTAATCTTGGTCTTCCATAATATGTCTTCCATCATTGCTCCCTGTGGTCATCATTGCTCCCTGTGGTCATCATTTCAACTGCAAAATGTATAAAAAGTGTACTCCTTACTTGATCAGATCTGAGATTCTACATTTTGTTCTGAATTGCAGATTTAACGCTTATTGAGATGTAATAATTCATTTGTCTTTAACATTCACAACATTTTTGTCTTAGAGAGCCAATTTTGCTTTGTTTGTTTGTTTCAAATACTTTAATTGTAAAAACGGTATAAGTTGTTTCAATTTTTTTTATAATACATAGTCAAAACCATAGAATAAAGGAAACATTGGCTGGAAACATCTTGTATAAAACTCCCAATTATTTATACAGCCAGGCAATATTTTATCGTCACTGGATTTCTTTAATTTCAGCATAAATCAGAAATTGCAGTCATTGTGAAAACAAGTTCTTTTGTTGCAAAACCATTAGTTTATTATTTATCTGACATTCTGCTGTAACACCTTGTCCATTCATCATATAACTGTTGATTTCAACAGCAGGTGCATTGAATCTTTCTGTTTTTTGTATTTCTTTAGTAATGCTTGTTAGGTGGTTTTTATTTTTTTTTATTTTAGTGTTAACTACATTGTGATAAGACAAATCTTTATATTTAACTTTTTATTAGCTCACCAGTAGCACAACTACTCATGGGGAGTTTTTGTGATCATTCTGTGTTTGTTCCCTTGCAGTTTCAAATGTCCAATGTTTTATATTGCAAAGTCATGTTTTTGGTTTTGATAATAGGTTACTCTTTTTGCATAAAATCTTCAACAAGCTGGAAAATATTAAAAAAAATGTTGTCATCTTGGCTATATAAGTGAAAAACTGTGAACATTCCAGACAATTTTCTCACAGCCGTATATATTATAATTTGTTTGATAGTTTCTAGGGTGGATTTGACAGTCTGTCAAATTGGGTCAGAAACTATGCACAATTTCCCAAAATATAGTAAGAATATTTTTATTCTTGAAGTCTTGTTTGATTGTGTTTAACACTATGTTAAACAACCAGTCTAGACATTTTAATTTTTCCTGGTACCTGGTCACAAAATATGTCTGCATGAAGCCTCTGAGGAGTTCTCAACTTTTTAAAATGAGTTTGCAAGTTGGTCAGTTGGTCTAGCTTTACTAAAACCTTGTTTATGGATTAGAATTCCATTTAGTTGCATTTACCTATAGAGCCAGGTGAGTGACACAGTGCTGTGCTGGCCCTCTTGTTTTCATTGAAGGGTATTGATAGAATGTTTTATATGACTTTTTAAAAAGAATTTTGATATTTAAAGAATGTCTGTGATATGCCATAGGCACCTGTCTATGAAATATATTTGAAATAAATGTCTCGACTTACGCTTGTGCATGACTTCCTTTTTAATAGTTGCAGCAATAGGTTAAATCATTTCTACATTCATGAAGTGATTAGATTGATTGAAATAGAGAACTCATCTGTATGTGAGAATGATGACTTATATGTCTATTTTGTAGCAGATACATACAAGAGCATCATTAATATACACCATAGGGCTAATAGTAACAAGACAGTTGACGGCCATTAAAATGAGTCTCAAAGAGAAACAAACTGACTGTCAGTTAAACATTTTCAGTCCTTTTAAGATCTCCTTGCTTTTAACAGATCTGTTTTATGTACAAAAAATATATAAATTCTGATTTGTTTATACAAACCAACAATGGATAAATGCTATTTTCTACATTAGTCAACATTTGACATTGCCTTTTTGCTTTTTATATTTTCTGTTAAGCCTATTCATTTTAAGATGGAACTGGGTTGATGAATTTAACTATGCACACTGCTTGGAATGCACCTTTGATTTGCTATACACATATGAAAAAAGCACTTGTGTTGTGATGTGGTGATGTGTTGTTATTTATTGCACAGATTATGACGTAAGTTTTATCTTTATTTACATTTCATTTAATGGCTTTAAATAAACTGTCTGCAACACTGCATTATTCATTTATACTGTAATATTGTATGCAATAAAGCTAACTAATGATTTTAGTATTTCTTGAGATGTGGTTTTACTACCACCATTTTTAATGTGGATATTGCATATACAGTGTTAGGTTTTAAAATGAAACATTGTATTCAGTACAAAGTCAGACTTGCAAGAATTTGCTGCAGCACATTCCTAACTTACTTGTTATGTTTAAAAATCACTTCTAGTATTTTGTAAAGCTTTGTTCTCAATGTCTTCATTCAATTTATTAATTACTTTTATAAAATGTTCTTTATTCCAAAGCAGTAAAATCACTTAAATCAATCATCAATACATTGGTTTTCTACTTTTTAAGTGAGGAAGAAAATGAAAAAGGTCAGCAAAAGAAATCAGATAAACCAAAAACAGTGAAAAGAGACAGTGGCAAGAAAGCTCAGACAGGAGGTACTGTAAGACCTGCCAAGCCCTTCAACCCTGTAGAGGACAGTGAACGACTGAATGGAGCCATGTCTGGTTTTGGTACAGATGAAGCAGTCATTGTAGACATCCTACCATGCAGAACAAATGACCAGAGACAAGAAATTAAGGCTAAATATCAAGATAAATACAGTAAGGTAATAAACTGTAGATTGTATTATTCAGTTTGTAATTTTTCATGTTGAATAATAGTGTTTTTAGTTACTTTCCCATTTACAAAAAGCAGCAAAGGGACACATTGATTCAGTTTCACTTAAGATTAAAACTATACATGATTACAACATTTTCACTGAACTACAGTAAAATATGGGGAACGGACATAAGCCCACTGGGACAATAGCCCACTGATAAATTTGGCAGAGGGGACAATAGCCCACTGCTTATCAAAAAGGGTGCAGATGTAATAAACATAATATAAATGTTTAATTGTTTTAATATTCATATCTATATATTTTAAATACAAATCCTTTGTCTGCATTAATTTTCATATTCAGTTATACAATGTGTTTTACTCATTTATACCCTGTGTCTACCAAATAAAACATAAGTAAAAAGTATAGAGCTGGTAAAAAAAATTAATTGGATCAGGATCTGCTGTTTGTTTAAACAGAAATGTCAGAATTAAAAACAGCTACACTGTTGACTTATGAACACTTGTACTTTAAAGTCATTACTTACTCAATTTCTTAATTAAATGCATAATTATGCAAATATGTGGAATATTGTCCTAGTGGGCTATTGTCTCAGTGGAATATTGTCCTAGTGGGCTATTGTCCGGTGGGTTCTTGCCCTCGTGGGCTATTGTCCTACACTCATAAAATACCTAGGCATCTCATTTTGAAAAAAAGTATTAGAAAATATAAAAGGAGAGCTTTAAAACATAACTGTATATTTAGGTTCAAACCTATAACAATGATACATTACTCAGTTATTACAATTCAGAAATTATTCATTAAATTCTGTTTTACTCCAATAGGATCTGCAGGAACAGCTGGAGTGTGAATTAAGAGGAGATTTTGAAGAGATTGTCTTGGCAATGATGATGAAGCCTATAGACTATGCCTGCCATTGCCTTCACGAGTCTGTGAAAGGTCTTGGCACACAAGAGGGCATCCTTATCGGTGTACTGTGTACGAAAACAAACAAGGTATGCAAGTTGAAATTATATGTGATTGAGGAATAACATTTTCTCGCATTTTCTCTAGGTGTATGTATATATTTACATTTTCTTGTTTTTAAAAGATTCAAAAGTTACTTAGTAAGAAAAAAAGATAGTAAGTGCTGATTTAAATTGTTAGCCTAAGATTATGCACTAAATCTTGTCAGAAAATGGTGCTTCAGTTTTCTTTCTCCCCTTTCTAGGAACTTGTGGCAATCAAGAACAGGTACCTAGAAAGTAAGTATATTTTAATACCTACATGCCTGTAGTTCTAATTTTGGAATCGTACATAAATGGTGTTCTGAAATGTATTAGCAGTTATCACCTGTGTTGTAGTTCATATACTTCAAAAAGATGCTTGTCTTTCAAACATGTGGTTGTTACTTACAGATCGATTTAGCAGACATTAAGGTAAAGTAGAAGAACTTTTAGAATTAAAAGCCAAAAACAAGTTTTTTATTGAAAATGAAATAAAGGTACAACCATATCAGTTTTCTTTTATACTGTATAACTTGCAGTTTATGGTAAAGACCTTAAACAGGCAATAACTGAGGATGTGTCAGGAGGTATGGAGGACATGTTTGTAGAAATATTGAAGTGTGAACGGAATCAAGCGGAGACACCTAATATACAAGAGGCAAAGGAGGATGCTAAACGTTTGTATAAGGTTAATATAAACTGAGATGTTTGTTGCTTATTTAACTTCTGACTGCTCAGAATGGTCACTGGAGGTCTGTGACATTTGGATGCTATTGCAAAACCTTAGTTGATCTTGAATATTATTGAAACAATTAAAAAAGTAAACAAGAGCAGTCATTTTTACAGTAATCTATATGTAATTGGTTGAAAGGATATTTTGAATTGAAACCAACCTGCATTAGAAAACTGCAGTATCCAGTTTTCAAGTAGTAAATGTATAAATGGTAAATGTGTACTAATGGCTGATTCCTGAACATTTTCTAGGAAGGACAGATTTCCATAGATCCAACAGATGAGGTATTTAGATCCATCTTAGCACACAAAAGTAGGATCCAGGTGAAGGCCACGTTCCAAGAGTACAAAAAGGTACAATTTTCTTCTATAAGAAATTGTCTATTGGACTGATTTATTTTAGTTTCTGCAGACAATATAACCATAAATTACATAGAGAAACATAAAAAAGATTCTGCATGACATAGAGGATATTTGTTTGTTTTTGTGGAAGATGAGAATTTATTTCATCGAGTGAACACCATATGCGATATTTTCACGAGTGGCGCAGCCACGAGTAAAAATATCAACATATGGTGTTCACGAGATGAAATAAATTCCCATCTTCCACTAAAAAACAAACAAATTTTCTTTTTATTTTATGCCAACACGTCAAAAATGGGTTTTTTTATGATATTTTTAATCAGGGCCTTCAATAAATTCCCCATAGTTAGCCCCAAATCAGTTAATGCGTACTTTGGTTACTCCGCACAAAAAAGTGCAGACAATCTCCAATACATATGATAACTTTACTTCTGCTGAAATAAACTGAATATACTTGCATCAAATAACATTTATTTTTGTCTACACAGTTTATCAATATTTATTGAATTTTTGCCATACATACTTAAATTATAAAAGCGGATTAATACCGAGTAATATTCAATCAATTGAATTGAAAGTCGGCCATATTGGATATTGTCCATGTCAGACATTTTAAATAATTTATGGCGAATTTCATCATTGTTCACAACTAGTTAGGCTCAGGAATTCAATATTATAATTGGTTATTGTCCATGTGAGTTATGTAAACAAATCAGACATTTTAAATAATTTATGGTGAATTTCATCATTGTTCACAACTAGTTAGGCTCAGGAATTCAATATTATAATTGGATTTAACAAAGTAAATAAATTTCACTCGCTGTCACAGTCTGAAATACAGCGGATTCTCTTGTGGTGGGGAAATTCCTGAAGTTTCATCAAGCAGTAGTTCCGGCACAAACAGTGTATTATCAAAATGGTAATTAACTGATTCGAAACAGTGTATTATCACTTTTATCTCACTGATATTTCCCTATATTTCATTGGTAGGCATAAAATAAAATAGATTGAACATACATGTACTCCAAAAAAAGTATTGTGAAGTTTATGAATGAAATTCGTTATGACTGCTAAACATCATTTTGGCACAGATACAAACGTAATTTGGTGGACTTTCCAGAGATTGGAAAAAAACCACTTGTGTGCAGTTAAAAAATAAATTTTTACTTCATAGACAAAGATGAAACTATCGAGTTAAAATATTTCTTTTAAGCTGACGGGCAATGATATATATTATGGTATTGAGAAAGCTCTTGTCGGAGATGATGAGGTTGCCTACCTAGGTTTAGGTATGAGTGTTTTTAATCACTTTGTTAAAATGGTAATATCACCTGTACAAACTTTCAGGTCTTTCACAAACAGGAGAACAATAATTAATTTTATTAATAAGATTCCTCAATTAAGACAGAGTCAGGTTTATAGAAAGATACATGTACACTGAAAAAGTCCAGTGAGAAAATAAAGATGTGGAACAAGTTTTTTTTTCATGATTGATGCACTTATAAATTTGCAATATCAAAGAACTTAGTGATTCCTTTTTTTTCATAACTTCTTAGGAATATTCTTAATTTCCTTAGCCATCAGTTCCTACCATTTTTTTACAGAAAGTACACCTGAGTTTTTTTTAAATGAAAATGTTTCATTCAGAATATGCAGAAACAATAGTTATTGTATTTATAACTTGATGTGTAAGAATTTCTTCAAGTTACTTTTTATTTTGAACAAGCTCGTGCTATTGAAGACCCAGTTTGGTTTTATGCTGAAGCTCTCCATGGTTGCTTTGATGGTTTGGGTACAAACGATACAAGACTGATCAGAATCATTGTATCTAGATCTGAAGTATGTATAGCTTTACACATTTGTTTTAATGTATTGTAGCAACAATAAACTCTGAGATTATATGAGATATGATAAAGATAAATGGTTTGTTCTCTGTCTTTTTTTCCTTTCTCTTGTTTTCATGAAAAAAGGAAAGTAACATGAACAGTAATTTTGTAAATCAGTGAGTAGTTTGCACAAGATAAAGAAGTGTTTTATTCTAAAGCCAACTTGCTTTAATTAGATTTGATAAAGTGAAGATTGTTTTCCAGCTGTTTTTAACATGTTTGTCAAACTTGTGGTTGTTACTTACAGATTGATTTAGCAGACATTAAGGCAAAGTACAAGAGTTTGTACAGTCAGACCGTGTCAGAAGCAGTAGAACAGGAGTGCAAGGGGGATTACAAGAATATGCTGCTTGCTATCTTAGGAGACTAGTAAGCGACTGATGCATGAAACCATTCGACACACTTGATAAATTAGATTAAAAGATATTTTCGACACAATTCTGTAAAGTCACATATACATACAAGACAATGTTCCTTGACTACACATGCTTTCATATTTACAAATGTTTGTCTTTAGATGTTGTTTTTTCATTGCATTTTAAAACTTAGATTGATTTGATTTCCACAACGCTTTTCTAGTTTTTATAAAGGAGAGTTTTTATAGCATGTAATAAAATGTTACTGTATTTTTATGTTCATTTTTTAACATGTATATAGCGCAGGGCATGAAAATTATTTTGTTTTGTTAGCACTGAAATTTCTACCAATATTCAAAATTAATTAATTTACAAGCAAAACAAATTCAATGTTTCTTCCAAATTTACTTGAAATATAGCAATGCTTTCTACTGAATGGTCTTAACCCTGAACATGCTGAAACTTTGTCATGGATTTGCCCAGCTTTGAATTTGGAACAGTCCATTAAAAGTTTAAGGGATTTCAATATCAAAATACAAAAATAGAGCCACCAACAGTATAGAGCCTGGCTCTATACTGGTGGCAAAGGCTAATCCCTTTCGGTTCCAGCAGGTTAAGGGTTAAATATGTCACTTAATAAACAACAGCAGCTATGATTCTTCTCAAATATATTTGAGTTTGCAGTGACATTTTTTCTGATTTATTCATCTGAGATATTTTACTGGAAAAACGTAATCATTGAAGTTACATATTCTCATTTAAGTTCAGAATTCCAGTTGAGTTTTTGTTATTATGAACCACAAGGACACTTTGTACTGTACTTAAACTGGTCTAAAATACTTATACACTCAGTTTTTTATTCCAAGAAAACTTTCGGATATTAAAACAACCACAGCAAAATGCTTAGCACTAACAGCCTTTTGATTCAAAGGAAGAAACAAATGTTTGGTCTCATTTTTCAATAATTGTAACTGTTAACTGTATTCGTGATTGATTATGGTGGACAATGTGTTTTTTGTGTGTTTTTTTGGTATTGGTACAGCTATTTTCTCTCCTGTATTCAAGTTTGTTTCATCAGTTCTTGTATTAATTTTGTCAGTGGGGAGTCATACATCTATTATGTTTTCTATGAAATATTAAATATTACCTTATTTTCTGCATATGACACTTGCCTTCGGTGTTTAATTAACATTTTTCTGGGGTAAAGAAAAATATTTTTTAAGTGACGTCATTCGTCAGAGTAAATGTAATTTGAAAAATTCAGGTTGCACTGATGCTTCCTCAGAAAACCAAGCATTACCAGTGATTTAACTTAGAAATATTTCCCCTTGAAAAAGGTTTTATTCCCACTGAGTTAAATTGAAAATTAAATTTTTCATCTTAGAAGTGAAGAAGAAAAAGAAGGATTTATGACTTGGAAATTTACATGATGACTAAACTTTCACTTTGGCCTCGGCATTTATCTTGACTGAAGTGCGTGTTTGTAATTTTGAACAGTGATAAAGCTTTAAGTGTGACAATTATTTTGTGTGTATGGTTACTGCTTTTTCTACATCTCATGAATGATATAAATGTCTTTCATATTATTGATAAAATAGATCTGTTTAATATCTGAATCAGTTCCATTTAGTTTCTGTCTTTATATATTTCATTATATTTGTTTTATCAGAAAAGATTTATGTTATATACATGAAGTATTTAAATGTTTTATAAATTTTGTGATTTAACATAACAACGTTGCTTAGGATACTGAAATAGACAATCAAGTTTGTTGTAACTTTTAATGTAGTGAGATGTGGTACTTCTTGAAGTCTACTCATTTTCAAAGTGTGTGCAAGCTGTATCAGTTACAGTAAATATATCTAGTATACCGGTAGTATAATTTCAGTATTAAGATGCATCACTTCACACACAAGTTTTCGAATTTTTTTTGTAATGTTTACACTATTTTCTGTCATTATATTGTTTTGAAATGTTGTTGTTCTTCTAAAGACATGATCGAGACAAATATGATATATTCCTGTTTTATTCTAAATTGTAATATCTAAACTAGTTCTTTGTTTTCACTATTAAAAAAACAACAACAGGATTTTGTGTATTAAATAAATTACACCACAGAAATAATTTTCATTGCTTAGATAAAGCACACAACTTCTCATACCAACCAAATTTAAATATTTTGACGTTCTTGCTTAATGCAAATTTGATAAATGAGGTTTTATGTTTAACGGTGTTGATAACTTTTTTGCAGGCACTTTATTTTGTATTTTAGTGTATGAAAATATTTGCATATTTTACTGAATATTATGTATTAATATTAATGAATGAGATTCATTTATTTACTGTATATGATGTATAATGTTATGTTTAAGACTACAATAAAATTATTGTTACTTCACAATGTTCTGTACATCTTCATTTACTGCTTTGCATCACACTCACTTTAGAGAAAACTGCATGTCCACGAATTAAATTTACGAGACGCCTTGAGTTCACATTGTATGTCACTTTTTCGAAATTTGAATACAATTGGTGCTCTTACATGACGATTTGCCACCCGAAATACCAAAACTACACTTTGACAACGTGGATCTAGACATTTACCAGATTTTCTTAAGCGCGAATGCAATGTTCCGATGACATCATGATTTCGTGCTTTGATAAGTAATGTTTTAGAAATACCCTGTGGTAGTATATTTGCGTGTTTATATCATTACAATTTTATGACTGCCAAATAGTGTGTTTCCCAATAAGCAATTAATTCGTCTAAAAGTTGAAGAGGATACCTAAAATTTATTTCCAAATTTTGGTACACATCTCCGCAAAAGTTTATTGCAGATTAAAAATAGTTTTACTAAATAGTAATATCAGCTCAAAAACAACTTAGTTTTCAACCAAATAATTCTTATTTATATTACCTTCTATAGATTCAGCTTTCAGGTAAAATGTCAACCGCAACTGGTCAAAATTTAAGTATCTTAGATCTACTATTTCTTTAAAGCAGTTAGTTTCTTTAACAAACAGTTCTTTTTATAGTAAGGATGATGAAACCAGAGATAAAGGAGAGGCACAATGCGATGTGTCTACTGCAACGAAAAACGATAAAGTAAAACGTAGAATGTCCATTACCTTACCAGGCCCTGACAAAAATGAAGCACAGACTGCTTCTGAAGACCAGAAAACAAATCTCAAATTTGAAAATTTGGATGGCGATACAAACAAAGGGGAATGCTTGATTGGAAGCAATAAGTGTAGAAATGATGGCGATGTATGTCCCGATGAAGACCTTGACCAGACTGCTTCCGGCGCCGAGGAAGTAAAAGACGAAGAAACTGCTACATCAGACAAAGAAGACAGGGCAACAGGCAATAGAAATGTACCCTCAGGCAAAGAGAAACACAAAACAATTGGTATACAACAGGGAGAAAGTAGTAAAAATAATCACTTGAAAAAGAAAACATCAAAAACTTCTGGGAAGAAAAGCACGGAAAATATCAAGAAAACAAAAGGTGTGGAACGGAAAAATAAGTCGGCTCCAAAAGTGATGAGAGATGAGCCGAATACTGCAGAATCATCTACCCAGTATGATACTGATGACTGCAAAGATGAGGTAATGAATTGTAATGTCAAGAGATAGTAAACAAACTGTTATAGCAGAGACATAAAACAATTTATATGTTTTATATGTCTCTGGTTATAGTCACAAACCATAGTTAAATAAATACAGTGTGGACATAAAATGACGGCATTATAACAAATGTTTCTTATCTAATATTTAGTTTAATGCTCTCTGCACGAAAAACACTGAAAATCCTTGAAGAATTATTCAGGTGAGCAATCGACTTCAAACCCTAAAGTAGTTTGTTATAATTACTTTCGCGGAATTTAAGCAATGTAAAACATATTTTGACTAAAACTAAGATAAAACATTGTAGCAGGCTTATTTGTCGTATTTAAGCTATATAATTCCTTTCTGTCGTACATCTTCATCGAAAGCTTATACCTTGTCTGTATTGCAAGTTTAAGGTTTTGCTCTCACAACATCTATGACTTGATATGGTTGTTTCAGCTTAGGGGGGCCTCAATTTTTGTCTTGCCCTAATCCGATTCCTAAAATAAGGAAGTAAAATTCATTTGTCATTTCGACCAAAAAAAACCAAAAACGTTTATAACAATCTTGAAATTCGTCAAAATCATGCTGATGCAGATTTTGAATCCTTTAAAGATTTCAGTTGTCTTGAAGAAGCTTTTTTCTACGAGTGTTAAATTATATATAAGATCTTTAACTTGATGGGATCAATTAATGTTAATACTATTCCTTGTGTTACCGTATTGAACATTTGAACCAATTTATCATGACAGGGCACGGAAAACATATTGGATGAGAACTGTAGAAAGTTGAATGAAGCATTGCATGCAAAAAGTAAGTTGCAACATGCTAGTATATCTCATATTAGTACTTAAAACTATCTTTTTTTCTAGAAGACCAATTTATGCTTTTGATAGCTGAAACAAATGGATGTCCTCTGAATACCGAGGTCGATTAGGAAAATCTTTGATTTCAGTCCTATTTAAGATATTTCGTTTCAGTGCAATCAAGTATGCATCATTCTTGAGGTCTTCATTATCTTATAATCAGTCACACGCTTACGTTAGTGTTTAACATTTCTCTTTCTCTTTAAGTACAAAAATATGAAAGGTATATGAATCGGATTGTTGTTAAAGTGTTAAAGTCAGTCATTCAAAATAGTTAAAAAGTCAGTCATTCAAAATGGTTAAAAAGTCAGTCATTCAAAATGGTTAAAAAGTCAGTCATTCAAAAAGGTTAAAAAATCATTCATTCAAAATGGTTAAAAAATCAGTTATTCAAAATGGTTAAAAAGTCAGTCATTCAAAAAGGTTAAAAAGTCAGTCATTCAAAATGGTTGAAAAGTCAGTCATTCAAAATGGTTAAAAAGTCAGTCATTCAAAATGGTTAAAATGTCAGTCATTCAAAATGGTTAAAAAGTCAGTCATTCAAAAAGGTTAAAAAGGCAGTCATCCAAAAAGGTAAAAAAAGTCACTCATTCAAAAAGGTTAAAAAGTCAGCCATTCAAAAAGGTTGAAAAGTCTGTCATTCAAAATGGTTAAAAAGTCAGTCATTCAAAATGGTTAAAAAGTCAGTCATTCAAAATGGTTAAAAAGTCAGTCATTCAAAAAGGTTAAAAAGTCAGTCACTCAAAAAGATTAAAAAGTCAGTCACTCAAAAGGTTAAAGTTTGACCAATGATAAAGGATTAGAGCATAGCACAACTACACTTCCAAAATTTCTGAACAGAATAAATTCTTTACAATACTGAATAGCTATGTTGAAAAAAATCCTTATTACTTTAAACAGTACGCGTTATTTGTAAAATCATTATCAAAAAGTTTCAAAGTGTAATAAAACAGTTTGGCATACCGGGGAGAGTGTAATAAATGTTTCTTCATTTCAGAGACCAACAAAGAATTATTGAACGAGATTTTATCAGAACTGAATGCAAGTGAGAGAAAAAGTATTCCGGAGAAATACCGTAACAGATACGGCAAGGTTATTTTTCCTACATTCTTCTGATAAAATATATTCAAAATATTACATTTATATTCAGTAGAATTACGTGTATACCCCGGTATAAAAGATTTTACATCTGGAAACAAATATAATTTCCTTAACTTTATAGTTCAATACGTCAAGAAAACTCACCTTGAAGTATATGGTATTAACAGAAATCCGATGTACATTAGGTAATACTTGTACAAGTCCTTTATGAAAGAAAAACAGCATAAACTATAATAGACTCATTCTAAATTATCTTTCATATTTTGCAAATCAGGACATCCTTGATGTCATTAAACATAAGCTGAAAGGTCAACATTTACTGCTAGTACAAAGTTTGTTCAAAGACCAATCTCAGACGGATTCAGAAAATCTCTACAACGCTGTTAGTGGCTTTGGTACAGACGAATCTTTACTCATGTACCTGCTGATAACAGCACCCGCACAGGTTTGTACTCCTTTTTATTTTATTCTGTGTACCTTCTGATAATTTAAGTCCATACAAAGTATAGGATTCTGCTTAGGATTCTTCAAAGACGGCAATATCAAACTCTTTTCTTTGTGAACTTTTTTCTGTCTGAAAAAAATCAGTCGTAAGTTAACAGCTAAAATCTTGACGCTTTCCTCATACCAAGTCAAAAAGAAAAAAGATTGCAGGCCTTGCGTTTAAAATAAGTTAAACTGAAGTCACTTATTGACAGACTAGGGGCAGAACTTGTAGACTGGAGCCCGAACTCGCGATTACAGTATTTATGTGAAGTCAGCCTGCATCTCAATCCTTACAATTCACCATGATCTCTTCTCGAATATTCACAGTATATGTATGATTGATAAAACGACACACAAATACTGTTTCATTATTTACTATGTCTCTCATGTACAACGTTTATAAGTTTTTATTGTTTCTTAGCGGTTATACAATACCTTTATTCAAAATGTGACGTCATAAGACAAAGGTATATTCCAGGCATTGGAAAACTCGTTTCTATATATTTGAAACAAAATTTTGCAATGTTTCTAAAAACTGTTAATATAAGTACTTCTTTTTATTTCAGAGGATCTCAGAGATGAAGAAACACTATGATAAAAGTACGTTTTTGACAACTATTTAGCAACTTGCATTTCAATGCTTTCAATACTTGTTTCCACTTTATTTACAACATTATAGAACTAAGTCTCTTTGATATTAAGTTTCAGGGGTGGGGGAATTCTTGACCTTTTAATCCAAACGAAAGAAGTACAAATAGATATAGTTTCAGAATTATTCTAAGCCTTTTAATCCGAATGAAAAAAAAGTATGAATTAATGTAGTTTCAGAGGGATTCTTTGCAATTTAATCCGAATGGTAAACGTACAAATTAATCTAGTGGTGGAAAGTATATTCCATTTAATCAAATATTGCTATAAATGTGGTTTTATATTTTGTACATGAAAGCTTTTGAAGTTTCCCTTCTGGTCTGTATTTATTTGCATGTATTTTATCAAAGTAATTGTTTTTTTTCTCTGTAGTATAAATTTTACAAAACAGTCCAAAATACAAAAAGCTTCCAGCAACCAGTGTGTGTATGTGTGTGCGTGTATGGTCCAGAGATATTTCATACATTATTTAAAGCGACTGACTCACAGATGAGTCGACGATGCACAAAAAAGAAAATGTTTATACACGTAAACAAACCAAATTGTAATTGTGAAGAAGATATCTAAACTAAGTGACTGTCAGTTTTTGTTACAGAAACACATCATGATTTAAAATTTGTCATACTTTTATTGGTAAAAAATGTACCCCGTTAGTCATGGAGTAGGTACTTTACTTACTTACATTGTTAATTTTGACATTTTGATAAGAACATTCCATAATGGATCAGTTGTCTGGGTCGCTGCTCCTAATTTTACTTACCTGAAGGGCATGGGTTCGAATCCTGTTAAAACCATATTCTTTTACTTCAGTTTTTATCACGTATAGAAGCATAAAATTATGTTGTTTTTTCATAGTATATTAACTTCTCTTTAATAAAAAAAGCTAAATTCTGTGAGTCAGTCGCTTTAAGTGCTCACTCACGTCCTTAAGGATAACCGGACACAGAGTAATGTTATACAATTCTTATATCAATAATGGAGAATGTATCATAAATATTTCAATGCGAATTCAAGAACAGAAAATAATCGTTTCAGAAAATATGTTTGTCACATGTGAAATTGGTACCACATGTGGAATTTCAAACTGTATACTGACTGAGCAATTACCTAGTAAGTCGGACATAAGGATAACATACGTATAGCCGTTTGACAACATTAACTGCATCCTCACAAGAACGTTTTACCTGTTCTCATTTATCAGATATAGAAAAAAATATTTATCTACAGTATATGGACGAGAGAAAAAATTATCTATCTACAGTATATGGACGAGAAATGACAGTTGACATCGCAAATGAAACAAATGGTTTCTTCCGGAAGTTGTGTTTACAGTTAGCTAACAAAGAACAGCAAGACGTTGTCCAGTCAGAGGAAGATGAAATCAGTGTTGCCGATGAATACGTTCAGAAACTCTGGAAGGTAATGTTTGTCTTGGTACTACAACCATGCCACGTTAATGGAACTGTAACATCGAATAATATTCTTGATATTCACATGATATCAAAGATGAGAGCAGATAGATGGTTCTGAGTACAGCTGTCTAATATTTGCTCTAGTATACCTTAAGTTACGCTCTACAATAAAAGAATAGTTAGAAATTAATTCAAAGGCACACTCTAGATGAATGTGGTACTTTTTAACACGCGAAACAATAAAAACACTGATTTGTTTAATGAATTTTCAGTTAAATATCCAGACTTTGCTTTTCATACACCATATTTTGATTTGATTGTAATAGAATTTTTATTACTGTCTGCAATCTTCAAATTTGTAATGATGTCAGAACTATTTTACCAGCATATGCCTGTGTTTACGTAACATACACTTAACAAAGTTAGACATAACATGTACTTGCAATTAATGTAAATGATCACTATTCTTAAATTCCTGAAAATTAACACTTGTATTTTATTTCATTATTTTTGGTTGACCTGTTCATGGAATTTGCAGACAATAAACCTAACGAAAATCACCGGTGTTTAAGAATTCAAATTCTGGCCCGGTGTAAAGAATCTGATTTACTCACAGAATTTTAACCTCATTCAGATTATCTGGTTGGTCAAGATAAATGAAAAAAAAGCCCCCAAAAACACATAATTCTGAGATGGATCAAATTAAAATTATACTTTCCAGAATCAATGTAAATTCAATTTTTGGAATGGGTAAGTCAAAATAGAATACAAACTCATATCTAACTTCAGAAAAACGTTTTTCAAAAATGAATATTTCTCGGGGGGAAAAAGTGTTTTTTTTCTACGAGTACAGGTCAGTTGTTATTTATTTGTTTTTAATTTAAAGGGTCACACGGATTAGCAATATACAAATGTAGGTTTAGGTGATTCATTGCTGCAGTACATATAGTAGGATAGACTACTTGAGGCTTTAATTTTCTTATATAAACATTTTACCTTAACCTTCAGCCGAGAGAAAAACTTGATCACAACAAAAACAACGACATCTTGATTGATCTAATGTCACACTGTACTCCCAGACAGTATCAGATGTTTTCAAACAAGTACATCAAGGTAAGTAATCCAGAAGGTCCTTGCGCCATACAGGGTTAACCTATGTCAAGTTAAAAATGTGATGGGCAGATAAGTGACGTAAAATGGGATGATGTAATGAGTATAATTCATATGCTGGCATTAGACAAGTATAGACCGATTTTGTGAGCGAAACACACTGCTTTGTAGCAGATGAATGATTCAGTAGGGACGGAAAATAGTGCTCACAGAAACAACTATATTTCACATGCTGATTTTTTGTCAAATTGTAGAATTAAAAAACAAAATGCAAAGCTGCTATGTTGTAGGATATAAATTTTTTTTAGAATATAATAAGCTTAATTAAATTAAATTATGAAAAAATGCGACTTGTCCATGTACAAAAAATGAGCGTATTTTCTGACTTGAGGATGTAAATAGAACTTACATTCTTTCTTCATATGTTATTTCATATGCAGAGTGAGCTCGTACAGGCTTTGTCTCCTTTACACCCAACCTTCTGCTACTTCTCTTGTTATTACTATTATATTATCTTCTATTATCATGTCTCTCCCTACGAATTGCGGGTGGGAGACATATTGCTTTTGTACTTTTCCTATGTATGTATATACGTATGTTCGTTCCTACGTACGTACGTACGTGTCTGTCTGCCTGTCTGTATGTCACGTAGTTTGCCTGTGCTTCTTCTCCATAACCGCTGGTTGGATTTCAATGGAACTTGCTGATTAATTGATACTAAGCCTAGTTGAGCATATCGTCATGTTCCGGTACAGTGATTTTAAGCGAAGTTATAGGCCTTGATTTGTCCAAATTTGAACACATAAAGGCATATCTCTATAACCGTTTGTCGGATCTTGAAGAACCTTCACAGGAAGGATCATTAGCAAGAGTGTTTTTAAGTGTTTTATTGATGTGTTTTGGTGGTCTGATTTTTAGCCTAATTGTGGCCCTTGATTTGTCCAAATATGAATTCATATCTTCATAACGGCTGGTCGGATTTTGAGGTAACTTAATAGGAATGATTATGAGCAAAAGTAGTCATGCATGTTTTTCTCGAGTTCCGGTCGGGTCATTTGTAGCGAAGCTACGGCCCTTGATTTGTCCAAAATTGGGCATATCTCCCTAACTACTGGTTAGATTGTGACGAAACTTCACAGCAGCGATCATTAGCAAGTGTAGTTACGAATATTATTGGCTTATACTGGTCGGATGATTTGTAGCAGATCTCCGGCCCTTGATTTGTCAAAATTTGAATACAATTGGGCATATCTCCATAACTTTTGGTTGGATTTTAAGGAAATTTTATAGCAATTATCGTGACAAAGTGTAGTTATGCATATTATCAGCGTGTTCCTGTCGGATGATTTTAAGCACATATACACATATACTGCTATCCATTCAAGCGTTTGTAACATTTAATTTCTGACTTTGAGTGATAATTTGCACTTTCGACAACGTCATGATAAATATCATAGTTTATTTCATGCTTTCCAGTGTTTTATTGTAAAATATCAGATGATTATATTCAGATAAACCTCTAGTGAAATTTACAAAATATAATTTTCACTGTGCCGGACTACTTTTTTCCCCCTCACTGCACCCCAATTACAAAGAAACACAGTTCGACCGGCATATAAACGTATCCGCATGATAGAATCAGATGACAGTGATTTAATTTTTAATAAAACACTCAATTAAATCCAGATGAATAAGAAAACACTTTTTATTTTGTTCAGTTATCGTTTAAAAAGCTTAGTGGACCAGAACGCGATTTTACTGTTAAAGAAACTGTAAACAATATGGCGGACGTTTCAATTTTGCGTCATGTCCTGACGCGGAGGAATATATTTCATTGATGTATTTGCAGTTTCTTTAGATTGAATAAATAGAGGATATTTGTTTGTTTTGAGTAGATATCAAATATATCTCATCGTGAAGTGATACAATTAAATATTTTCACGAGCGCGTAGCGCGAGTGAAAATATAAAAATTGTATCACTTTGAGATGAGATATGTTCCATATCCACGAAAAACAAACAAATTTTCTATTTATTTTATGCTAATACCAATAAACTTTTAGAACTGTTTCCTAGCTTACACGCGTATGAATACATGATCGTGAAACTCAAATTCAATACACAGTCCGCCATCTTGAATTATGCATGACACATAGAAACGTGTTGCATTCTAACGATTTATTTAGTCTACACCTAATCACCAAACAAATCATAGAAATAAACAAAGATCTACCTGCATATTCTTCTTCCTTTTCCTTCTTTTACTATCCACATTTAGCTGCTTACAGGGCATTCATATAAAATATGCGGCCTGTGCAATGACGAATCAAAATTCAGCGCCAATGCAGAGGTTCATCCTAAATAAATGCCCTTACATGATCTAGATTCTTCCATAGGTTGATCAAGAAGCAATACACGTCATCACATTTTCAAATAGCATAAATCAAGTGTATTCAATTTAAGATTTCACGTAAAATGCCATCCTGTGTTTATGTCTAGGGGAATAAATTGTTTGCCTACGTATGTGACATATAATTAACGAGATGGCATAGTATTCTCGAAATGGATCGGTCTGTTGAATACATACAATGACTCTTTAAAAGTCGGACTCTGGATTTTATGTTAGAATTTATTTTTTTATATCTTTTATATTACTTGTAAAATTTCAAATTGTGGTTACTGAAAAGTAGTTCGGCACAGTGACTGATATAGAATCTATATCAGTCACACTGTGAGTGATATGGAATATATTTCACTGATAGAACTCGGTATTTCATTGGTTAGCATAAAATAAATATTTTTTTTTGTTAAAATGTTATTTTTGTGCCTATGAGTGAAGAAATAAACACTGAAAGCCTAGATTTTCATTATTTTTTATCGAGTTTCTTGGAACTAATTTGAATAGCGTCTCGCACGTGCAGACATAGTAAATATTGGGGTGCACCACGGGTGGATAAGATGTTCATGTTATCACTGTTTTACCATTTTCCGAAATAACACTGAAAAGCATGAAATAAAAAGAATATTTGTGAAAATATAAAAATCTGATGGTCACTCGTGAAATAAATTTTCGATCACACACTGAAAAAAATCAAATATCCTCTGTATGTCAGATCTGGCCCCAGTTTCGTAATGGTTACCCGAAGATTTCAGCTTACATTATACGGATATATTGATGAACAGAATTTTAAGTTTGTTTAAATATACAGCTGTATCATCAGAATACAATTTTCTTGCATGATCAGAAATGTACAAGTTTAGACAATTCAACATTATTTATTTCGGTCTTTATTAAACACAAATAATAAATTTCCATATACAGACGTGCGTTACAGTAAAAGTTATGCATCGAGTGGTGACAGGTGGTCAAATTAATAATATACATTATTTAAGAATAGCATTTCTGAAATAGGTTTGTTAAATAACACATTTTGTATTACTATCGCAAACGGTGCTGAGGTATCTTATGACAAATGTTATTTGGCTGGTGAGCAGTCTTGACAGCTAATAACTAAGCTAGTCTCGCATTACTACAGATTTATGTGCAACTAGAATGTTTTAAATGGCGGATGAATTAAACATATAATGTAGAAAACAAAAGGTTGTTAGCTTATGTAAATTTAATATTTCTTTAGTATTTTACTTTAAAACACTTCTAGCCTATTGTCCTTTTAGTGACCCAAAGGTTCATTTGACGCCGGCTAGATGTAGTCGAACAGACTATTTTAAGAATATTTTCATTTTCGCATTGTCACCGATACTTGAATAACTATATATTAAATTCCCATTTTAGCATTTCTAATTATTGTTCAAATTGTTGAGCAGATCTTTCTATTCTCGTTCGTTTTATTTTGTCTATAATAGATATTCTAGGTATTACTATGTAATGAGATTCAATACAGCTATGTTTAGATGCTATTCAAATGAAAACTTATTTCAGGTATCAGGAATTCCGTTCGCAGAAGCAGTTATTAGGTCAACGAAAGGCACTTTTCAAGAGGCACTTTTGTCGCTAGGTAACAGTATTTTTATAACATTTTCATATCTCACGGTGACTAGCCACCTCAGCACCCTCGAAGCGCATTTTACGTTGCTTGTTACCAGTCATATAAATCTAGTTATGGTAGGTATAAGATAATAATAGTAAATACAATACAGAACTAATGTCTCACATTGCGAACTTACTAAAATTGACAAAGATATTTTTTTCGACGGATCAATGAAAACAAAAATATACACAGCCAGTTTGCTATGCATAAACTTCGTGATTTTCTTACATTTATCTGTAGAAACGCCTTTTTCATACTAAATCTGCCTACTGCATTACGAAAATCCTTACTTGAAAGGTACTTCAGAGTTGCGCATTCCGACAGCTCACCGAAACCAGTGTATAAAGTAATTTTTGGGTAAATCAGTAGGTGCCATTGGCACTCGATGCCACATCATTCTCTACAGTAAAACACAGATATACATGACTTTTATCTCGCAATGCTTGCATCAGATTTCTCTTCTCTGAGTTACTAAAAGGTCACAGACAATGAGTTTACTTTGTTAAAGGGGGTGGTGTGTGTGTGTGTGGGGGGGGGGGGGGGGGGGGTAGTTCAGAGTTCGTCTTCATACTTGACTAACCGGAAATATTTTTTTGTTATTTTCACATATAATCAAATATAATATGCCAATGTAACTTGCCAAACAGAAAGTTTTTGTTCTTACTGGTAGCATATTTTGAATGTAAAATTTCATCACCTGAATCTATGAAAAACGAATTTTTGCTGAAAAGAACTGCTGAGTTTGGAAAATTCTGTTGTATGTCACTGAAGCACCCATAAATGGGCGTATCAAATTGACACTTCTTTTATTACAAAGCTTATAGAAAGAGACACAGGAATCTCCGAAAACATTTTTTGTTTGATTCTTAACGTACAATTACTTTTTACATTTTAATCGAATGCAACTCTCACTGGATTACTTTCTTACCTTTCAAATAAAAAAGTGTAATAAAAACATACTTAAACTTTATTTGCATTTCTTGTCATCCGAGGTTCAGCAGCTTTAACAAATACTAATGACTTAGCAGTCTTCTACCATTAAATACATGGAGACCTTGAGCACATTTCCTATTATTACAGTTATCTCGTCAAAAGGAGGAAGATCAGCTTTATACAATAAGTACTGTTGATTTATCAGCATGTTTCTTTTGGCTTTTGGAAATGGGCATACCATATGGGATCAGTAGGACGGAGTGTTCAAGTTTATGTCTGTCCGAACCAAAACTTCAGTACTTAGATTAAAATGTAGCTTTAAATTTATAGTTCTTTAAAGACAGCACCCGATTTTATAATTCACCTAAGAAGGCATAACCGTTTCAGGTGAATCACAAACAAATATAACGGATTATACACGTACTTTATTTTACAGATATGTTATGTGATTTCCACACAACACGAATGCCTTTGAAAGCAAAACCTGGGATCAAAAGTTGCATTTACATATCTGATCACTACGGAATCCTGTTGGGGCCAATTAAAATGTCGCCGTCGCGCTTAGAGGTAGACGCTCGACAACGCGACGAGACATCGCGAAAATGCGATACGACGCTCGACAATGCGAAGCGACGCGTGACAATGTCAAACGAAATATTGTGATTTCATATCGTATTGTCGCGCTATAAAAGCGCGAAATATCGCATTGTCGCTTCGCATTGTCGTGCGTCATATCGCATTGTCGCGTTGTCGCGTCGCGTTGTCGTCCGTCGCGTTCTGCATTTGTGTAGGCCTTTTGTGATATCACGCTCGACAATGCGAAGCGACGCGAGACAACGCAACGCGACATTTTCACAATGTCGTATCGCATTGTCTCCTGCCGTGTGTGATCCTCTACCGCGACACACTAAAATGCCAAACGACACTAGACAACGCGACGCGACGCTCGAAAGCGCGAAGCGAAACTAGACAATGCGACGCGACATTTATTGGAATATCGTATCGCGTTGTCGTGCGTCTACCAGTGACCGGTTAAAATGTTACAAGATCTATATGCCGTCTGACAGTGCCATGACAAAATTTCACGTGCCTGTGTATTATCCGGCCCTCCCCATAGCCATATCGCATTTTTAGAGCATGGCCGTGATTGCCGCATTTTCCTTGTGGAATTTGTTCTTAATTAATTCGATGGCCGGAATATACAATTTGCCCATTTCCGACACTAAAGTGTATGTTTTGCTAGTACTGCTTTAAGACCAGCAATGTTAGAGAAAACTGTTTAGTGGAACCTTCTAAAATTAGCTGTCTTTACATTTCAGCATCTTTCTTAGCCTCGCCAGCAGACTACCACGCCCAAAATATGTCAAGGTCATTTCAGGGTTTTCGTAATAATGACAGGCTGCTTATAAGTGCATTACTTCAAGCCTTGCAGGTAAGGAAATGAACAACATAGCAAGAATGGCTGAATCTTAACATGTTAACCAAAATTCAGACAAACGGAGAATTTTTTCTTTTGGTAAGTTTGGACATGAAAGAAACAAATCATCAATTTGACATTTCCAGCGAAATATTATTGAATTAAACTGAATCGGCATTGTGTTTGAACACAAAATCTATTCTTTTTTATGCACTGACGTCGAATATATTTCTTTAATAATCTCGATTTTCTTGATTAAAAGTTGGTCAAGGGTAAAATTGCTCCTCCTAAGGGGTTAACGTTAACCTTTTTATTTTGTATTATAATTCAGACGGATTTACGTGCAGTGAACGAAGCGTATATGGCAAGGTACAAGACCAGTCTATCAGATGCCATCAGATCTAAATGTGGAAATGGTGACTACGGGAAACTTTGGCTTAAATTGATTGCAAGGGAAGACAGCCAATGACATTAATTCATGTGCAATATTTCTTTGCTTCTTACGTACTTGAGTAGAGCTAAGTTATAGAAAGACCCATAAGATAATATATACCTTTTTATGAACAGAACAGAACAGAATTTTTTTTGTAACTTATACGATACAGTATGCCGTTACGTAAAACATGATATATAATAAATAAGAATCGCATGATATAATTAACAGTGTATAGTATATAAAGTCTCTTGGAGAATGAACGAGCTCTCGAAGAACCAATTATTGTTATCAATATAGCTTGCCATTCAACAACTAAACTAGAAGTTATTTTTCAATGACTTTTCATTTAAATTGAAAGTTTCTTGACATGATTATTATATAGGTACATATCAGACTAGATTTGTAAATTAAAAAATACAAATGAATAAAGTTTACGAGGTTTGTCTGAAAAATACGCGTAAAAGTTATTTATTACGAAAAATATGACGCTAGTTTGTCACATTTGGTATGCATTTTGCAAATCAATATGTAATTGCTTAGTTCAGTTAAGTTTTAAAAGGTTTGCGCTCTAAATGAAAATTTTTGAATGCAGTTAAACAACTCTAGTAAAGATGTGCGGGGAGTTGAAAAATACCCTTACGTCATTAGTCTCCCTCTTCATATAGATAATCAATCACGTTTGTTTTGCATATAAAACCGAGAGAACGCCGTTCACGTTGATGCCGTCGATTGAGTTAAATTTTGACGACATACGAGTAGGTCGGTGCTTTTGTTTACAGCGAATGGTTAAAGTAGCACTTGCTTAGAAAACTGTCGAAAATGACGTTGAGGTGCGAACAATAACAAAACTGTATGTTTCTTTGAATAAAAGTCCTATGGAGAGCGTGCGAATGATTACGGATGCCACCGGAAAAGGAAACGTTAACCTTACTACAGCGTACAAATGACACAGGCGATTTTCGAGTGGCGAGATTAGCACGAAAGACATTTAGCGATCGGTAGGCCCGAAGAGTGAAAACAGCGTCTTCAGTGGAACCATCAAGGAACTTATTGAGAGGGACCGACGCGTCAACGTTCGAGGCATTGCAGACTTGTTGGATACCAGTAAGACCAATACACAGTCAATATTGACTGATACATTTGGTATGAAAAAGAAGGCGCAATGGGTTTCATGATTATTGAAGAATAAACGGACAAGGAGCACCACATTCGGCATGTTGCTCATGCATGCAGGGTCAGACGATCAACGGCCTCTACTGCTCAGAGGTAAATACCATAATTATTATTATTATCAGTAGCACATGTAGCAATAGTAGTGTGTGTTAAATAGTGGTAATAGTAGTAGTAGTAGAAGTATATGTTTATCGAAAATTACAGCAGTGTACTCTTGTTTAACAGGTTCTCTGCTGTCTGGTCAAAGTAATCCGTATGAAACGCCTACGGCTAGAGACTAAAGATGTTATACTTCACCAGGATAATGCGCCGCCACATGTTTCTCGAGCAACAACAACAGATATCAACTTCCTGGACTTTGAACGGCTCCTTCATGCACCTCACTCGTCAGACACTCCACCGAAGGATTTCGCCGTATTTCCGGCTCTAAAAAACAATTTCGGGGCACCAGGAACAACTCACGGCAGGAAATTATGAATCATATTTAGTCATTTACTCAGGAATAGTACACCAAGATATTTTCTGACTGGATTTCGCGACATGAAAAAGTTGTCACACACGGAGACGTGAAAAGTTATAGTTGAGACATTAGCGCTTAACTTAGACGTTAAATTTGGACGTGACTTGCCCCGACCATGACACACCAGGTGTGTTTATTTTATAGTTTACTAGCCACAGTATTCTGGAAATGTAATTACTCTTTCTTGTATAAACAATGAGTCATTGATGCTTATTTTGGTGTATAAATAAAATTGTGGTTTGAACTTAAAATGTTATTTATTTTTTACGCATATATATCGGACAAACCTCTATGGCTAAACTATTTAAAAGAAAGTTAAGTTTTTACCTTCTCACACAACGAATACAATCAAAGCACAGAAGGGAAAGTTAAAATGTGCGAAGATTGTTCTTTGTCACTGCATCAATGTGATAAGAATCACATAAATTCCTTCAATTGCTTTTAGATATGCTCTAGAAAAGCATAATTTCAACATGAAAGTAATGGAGATAATCCAAAAGTGAACCAAGGTAGAGTTATTGTTCGGACGTCCATGTCACTAAAGTGTGACTATTGTATACAGTATAAACTCAATCCCTCAAGTATTTTCTGAGTTGTGACGTACAGATTTGACGGGAGATACTGGTCATTTGAGACTCTAATAAGAGCATCGCATGCTGTGCCAACGCACGTATGTTAAGAGCAACGACTTAATAAAATTAATTTCAAGTTATGTTATGGTGCTACTCAATTATTGCTGTTATGTACTTCACTTAAGATGTATAAATTTGTGATTGTGAATGTTCAAGATATTAGTATTTATACAAAAGTTTAAATATTTTCCATGTGAAAAAGGGGCATAGCTCTAGAAACACTGATCACTTAGTAATGTCCCTTGTGATACAGATGTGCCTTGTCCCCAGTAGCAAGTATGCTGTCCCAAGAAGCAAGTATGCCAAGAATGAGTACAATATTTTCGATAGTTTTCAATAACCAATTTCAACAAAAACTTCAAGTTGAAATGGGGCAGAACTCTAAAAATAGCTTTCAGAGTAATGGCCCTTGTCTTACAACTGTGCCCTGTCATAACAAGCAAATATTCCAAGTTTCATATTAATACCTTTGATAGATTTCAAATCATTCCATTTAATAACCAATTTTGACAAACATTCTAAATTAAAAAGGGCCTTAACTCCAGAAATATATTTCAGAATAATGCCCATTGTCTTACAACTTCACCTTTTCATCATAAGAAAGTATTCCATGTTTTGTGGTGATACCAGTAACGGGTTACATCAAAGTCTTTGCACGACAACGTAGACGACCTAGCGATCATAATAGCTCGAGTTTTTCTTCGAAACAGATAAGCTATAAAATATGAGGGAAATACCATGGTGATTTCTATTAAACTAAAATACTTGACAATTGCTTATATCCAAGTCAAGAGAAGAAATAAAAAAAAAATATATTTTTATGTATTAAGTAAACTGTTCATAAAAAAGTACCAAAATCATGTGAGCAAATGGGCGAATTAAGATGTGAAAACAGTAGATAAATAACATGAAATGTATAAAAATCATAATGCAATTATAGACCTCAAATGCAATTATACTGACAACATAGAAGTTAACAGAAACTAATTTCTTGACCCCATGATCATGTTAAAACATTCAGTGCTGTTTTTGTACTTTGGATATCATTCTACTCAGACTTGTCCTAAACCTACATAATGACTATGTAGAATAACCTCTTGTGACAAGTTTATAATGCGACACATACATCCTACCTTACATGAAGTAAACTTGCATAAAGAGTCCTATTCGATCAGATACTTTAAAAAATCTTTTTAAGGTATTAATAGTTTCAGACTGAATCTTATCTTTTGTATAGGAAATGTGGCATGAAATTAATTTAAGGCAAACCATGGTCACGATGAAACCACAAACGTTTTCATTGAAACGTTTTAATCCTTACATTCTCTATGACCAAGATATTTGGAGATCTGTGCTTATCAAAAATCAACTGAAGGTGTTTCAAGAAAAGCATTAAAATATATACATTATTATGTACATTATATACAAGTAAAAGGTTATCAAAAAGTAGGGATTAGAACGAATACTGAAATCAATATTCGAATGTCTGGTTTGCCATTTTGGAAAATATTCGAAGTTTCGGACGTTCCACCAGTAATCCGAATTCCGGTATCCGAATATAGGTACTGTTTAACTGTTTTCGTTCAGACTAACGTGGTTCGGCAAACTGCTGTGTATATCCATGAAATTGCTTGTTTAATGGAAGCTTGAAATACTTTTTATGATTGGCATAAACACAATATGTTCCGTTCTTTAAAACGTGAATTATCGCCAGAAATACGAACAGTTGATAATACAGCAAGGGTTGTCTTTATCGGTCAAGATTCGGGAAAACCACAGGTGCTCGGCGCGTTGATTGGTCAGTAAACTGAAGTTTTTTCATCTAAAATAGGTTTAACTATTTATTATATGACTGTCATACAATTTTCTTCTCTTCCAAAAAAATTTTTTATATGGTACATATAGAATAGACTAAAGGTATACAACTCATTACACCAAAAACTACAGTCAACATAGTTAACCGATCATTGTCACGTCAATTTTTCTACCAATTTTACACTTTTATACACCAATCTGTACAGAATTGACCACTCTCTATGAAAATCGAACTGTCATCCCAAGTGTTTTTACTTTCTGATAAATATTAGCACCAATAACGGACTGACATGATCGTGTATTTAGTTTCTTCCTGTGACACAATCATTCTATCTCCAAGTTTGACCCCTAACTCGACACGCTGACACGAACATACCAGTACCTCTTGCCTTACCCATTGTAGGTGACACTTGATAAAATACAGGCCACCAACATTATACAACGCATGTTCTTGGTCGTCTGACTAGAGGTGTTAACAGAGATGTTAAAGCAACAACGCATTTCTTCCTTCTACACTTTATTTCTTTTTTTCTATGAAAACAAAATAGATTTTTTCCCCGAGCATTCGAATGCCAAAAAATAGATTCGAACGTTCGGCATCGGGTCCGAACGTTCGAACGTTCACTTACGTCCCTAATATTAAGTACTGTATCTTTTCTACTTGGTTAGCATTGCACAGTACGCACGGACGAACAATAAGAAAATATTCGGCGGGTAACAATATTTAGTTTCTGTTGATTTATTTACCATGTCTTCGTCCGGTTTGACATTTCTATATTAACTGTATAATTCAGATTTTAAATAGCCACGAAAATTAGAATAGTAATGAAGACTTATATTTTGTCTTGCGTATTTTCAAACTCCTTAAACTTAAATTAAGCATAAAACGAATGAAAATTCGATGTAAAAAATCTCAACAACTCAATCATCACTTTGAACAAACCCAAAAATCTTTAACCACGAAATTGACCGCGTAAGTTGCGTTTGGAGGGCATCATGTATTAGGCCATCAATTAAACAACCTACCAATCGCTCTTCTATTTCTACTATTTTCTAATTTGTTCTCTCCGCTTATCATATACTATTATTCAAACGACAGCTTGTCAAAGCAACAGGTTTATAATTATGATTGTAAAGTTATTAAGATTTCTTGTTTCCTAATGCTAAGGTGACCATGCATCGTGTAACGATATTGTTGGCTTTTTCCTTCATTTTCATTTTATGTTTATTTTTTGGTCAAGTGATAGAGAATTTAAACAAAATAAAAATAAAAGCTAACGTAACGGATAACAAAATCGTCAAAAGTATGCTGTCAGTTGAGAAATGTGACAGAAACTGGACAATTCTACTGACAGTCAATGACGGTTTCTTTGACTTCTTTCAGAACTGGCTGCATTTCTATAGAAAACATAATTTGAGTTACAGAATGATTATCATAGCCGAGGACAACATTGTATATCAAAGGCTTAAACAACTTGATTTGAAATGTGCTTCGATTGAACAAAGTGGACGTAATATAAGTCATGCGACTCGGTTCAACTCTGTAGGGTATAACAAAATAACGTCGGACAAAGCTTCAGGCGTTTTGAGATATATTGAAGAAGGGTTGAATATAGTGCTAACAGATATTGATATGGTTTGGATAAAAAATCCGATCCCGTTTTTCACTGGTAACTTTGATATTTGTATGGTTCCCGTGTCTATGAATAACTTAAACACAGGACTGATGGCCATAAAAAGTAAAAAGGCAACAATTACACTGTTTCGTAAAGTGGAAAGGACACTGAAAGAAATTGAAGAAAATGATCAAGTTGCTTTTAATAAAGTTCTCGATCGCAAACAAGTTCACGTAAAGGAATTAAACAAGAATTTGTTTCCTACAGGAAAAATGTTTTTCAACCATTACACCGATGAGCAACGAAGAAATGTTGTTGTTGCTCATACTACTATGATGGTTGGACATTCAGCAAAAATGGAAGCTTTGAAAAGATTATTATTGTGGTTCTCCTGAACATTTCATCAGTATTTCCTGTATTTTCAGTGTTTCATTCATGAACTGAAATGTTGTTTTACATCATTGTATTCTTACAAACAGAAACAAAATGCAAAATTGATGGTAGAATTATCTTTTTTGAACGTATTCTTTGTACGTTTCGACTTAAAGAAAAAATTGAATTTGGACCATTGTCTTAACGTTCTTAGAGTTGGAAGTAAATGCATTTGATTCCAACTTTGCATATAATGAAGCGTTAATACCTAATGAATTCTAGAAACAGTTAAAGAGCATCCTCATTCGAATATTATTTGTTTCATTATGAGGTGTCACTGCCTGTACTCAAAATGAAGAATGAAAGTTTGTAGAAAATCTTTGTATAAATGGCTTCGACTTTACCAACAAAAACTTGTGTACTTGCTAAAAAGTACATACGTGTTTTAATGCTAGGAAAATAATTCGTGATTTATTTGGAGAAAGCTATAACTATACACAAATTTAAATATTTCAAGCAAAATAAGATGCATTTAAGGGTAGAAATGTGTTACAAAGTCATAAAGATAACAAATGAATGTCTACTTGAAAATGTTATTCAGGTGTTTACTTATTTTGTTTGTCCAGCCTAAAAAGGCGCAGTTTTGGTGGGTGTTTATGTGAAGAATACGAGATCGAATTTATTTTCAAGACGTTCGAAGAGTCAGATATTTGTGTAGTCTTGAAAGTTGACAAAATATTTTCAGTCATAATTGTAATACAATATTACAATGTGTTATTTACCCCGTGGGGGCTCAAGGTTCTATGAAACTATGAAAGCCAATGGGGATGAACATTATAGAAAACTATTCCTTTACCAATACTGAGTTAATTCTTGGTTGTAATTACATCATTTTTGGTCGATTTTAATTCCAGAACGGGTTTATCATGTGCTGTTGATTATGATACGGAGAAAGTGCCGGATTTAGTGAGTATTCTGATAGAACGTGATATATTACAATTTTGTAAAACATATGACTTCATAATAGTTAATAGCAGGACAGAGGTTGACAGAAATATTGGTAATTTTTCATTTATTAGTGCCACGGGATGCAGTGTTGGAAATTATTTTAAGATCTCTGAAAGCATATCCAGTCAAAGTGAAAACTTCAAAATTGATGCAAACGTTGAAAAAGATCATTTACTAATTAATGATTAAAACATTTCTGGGTGACGAATATAACTGTAACCAAGTTCCGATAACCTAAGTAGATATCTAGCTATTTAACCGCTAACATGCTCTCTCCTAGGTTTGGTGGTTTGATTCAATGAACCGCTGTTTTCTTGGTAGACTTTGAGACAGGGCAAACAAAAATCTGGTATTTCAAGTTTCAAAGTTTTTATTGTTTAAAGAACTTTTTGCCGTAATACTAATGTAGGCATTTGTCCTATATGTCGTTGCTTGCACGATGTAATGCATGTATTAAAATATTTTTCCGGGTTTGAGATTTAGATAAATGATGTATTCCATCTCATGCCTCCCCTGCCAAAACAGAGATACATTGTGACCTTTTGAGTCCAGTTCGTCGTTTATGATTCACCCAAGCATAACAAGCGGCCCACTCGATAACACATGACCCAGCAATCCAGAGCCATTTCATGGGTTCTGCAAATCTTAGAAAATCTAGATAGAATTTTTGCAGCCGGGCGAAGGAGTCTAAGCTAGTAACTAATTCTCCAACCCCTATCTATCAATATGCTATTATTTACAATTAATATTGTAAACTTAATATTACAGTTATTTCATATGGACTGGGATTCTGACATCTAATTGCTTGGTACGTTCTTGATTCCATTGTTTGACAAACTTGCCAAAGCTGCTTCAGTAGCTAACCCTTTTCTAAAGGATGTGATTTGATATTTATGTTTGCAAGGCCCAGAGTTTTTTTACTACTGCGTTAAAGTGGTAGCAGGAGACAGACTGTTCCTAAAAAAATGCGAAAGGAATGAACCAGAACATGATAGACGGATCAAATTGAACTGTTGAACTGCCTTTACTGGACAACACTGATCCCTGACAAGGCGAGTCTGCACAAAATCGAAATTTATGGCACTGTACAATCAAAATACAAGAAGTCCAACACCTGCAACTGTATGATAACCAACAGACAAATTAGCTGATGTCATTAGGAAATTAAATCACGAGGTGTACATTAAAATGTGAAGGCAAGTTATATGCAGATATATTTGATAAATCAAAATAACCAGATAAATTACTTTAAAAACGCAACTTCATTCATCTCACTGTGCAGTCGAAAACACCATGAAACCAAATCAAAGCGGCTAACCAACATTTCAACGTACCACACAGGTCTTCCTGCATCGAAAAGCAACGCTTAAGACCAATGAATCGATGAATCGATTTCCTAACGCAGTTGCTAGAGATTGTATTCATACAATTATAGGCCGGTATATAGTGGACCATAACACATACCGTCTTGAGGTCATCATTTATAGTATTTTTATTATCATAACTTAGTCATGGAAAGGTTACCACGGACAAGCCCCTATCTTACGATCTTACGGACATGAAAGCTCTGAACTAAAAGATGCAATGCATCTTGAAAAAGCCACCCAGAGCTGGATTCGAATTCAGGTCTTCCTGCAATCGAAAACCAATGCTCCAGACCACTGAGCTAAGAATCGGTTCCCTGGCACTGTTGTCGGGGGTTGTTTCCAAACAATTATAGGCCGGTATGCACTGGACCATAACATCGTCTTTGACACCTTCTATACTACCGTTATTACCACTTTTAATTCCACCTTCTTTACCACCGTCTTTATCACTGTCTATACCACCCTTTATTAATTAACTTTATAATATTGAACTAGATTCTGACCATGTTGTTGGCTTGATACAACCAAAGCCTCTCCAATAAAGCTCGAAACTCGGCCAATACGAAAAAAACACGGCCAATAAGTAAAAAGTCGGCCAATACGAGATTTAGCCAATCAGGATTCAGGAAAAACTCGGCCTTATATGAGCCTAGGATTTTCACCATGTTGGACGCCATTTTGAATATGCTTAGCCTAGTTTTTACATAAAAGTTTTTATCTCTTAAAAAGTTCAAAAAGTAGCAAAAAAAGTTCGCGGAGACCCTGCGCTATCGGATCACAGTAAATTTAGCAGTGTTTATTTAGTGATTTTCATATTTACCAAATATTATGCTGCGCGGAAGTGAAAAGCAGATGATCACAAGTTTTACCCTGTTATAAATTACGAGTTTTGGATTACTTAGTTTGATAATTGAACATAATATTATAAAGTTAATTAATAAAATTGTCATTAAGTAGTCGAATTCATATTGGCTTTGTTATTGGGCTTCAGACGTCATATATGACTTCAGCCCAATAACAAAGCCAATATGAATTCGACTAATTAATAACATTATACTATTGTACCGTCTATATCACCGTCTGCATCATCTTCAATACCAAGTCTTTGGCCACCTTTTCTACCGTCTATTCTATAACCACCTTCTATACCACCGTCTATTGCATTTTCTTAAAAAATTGTATGTACAACCATCTAAACCACCGTCTATTCGATCGTCTATACCGCCTTCCTTATCACCTTTTATATTACATGTACTTTTAAACCAAGGTCTATGCCATCTTCTATACCACCTTTTATGCAGACAGCTTTACCATCTTTTATACCACCGTCTGCACCACGGTCTATTCTACCTTCTATACCACCTTCTATATTACCGTCAATAGCACCGTTTATACTACCATTTAAACCACCGTCTGTACCACATTGTACAACTGACTGAATACCCAGCTTTAAAGGTAACCGGTGATGGTAGAATGCAAAAAATATCCAACGATATGCAAAACTTTGTCAAAAACTGAAATTAATAAAATTGAAAATGCATGCATACATACATACTCACCAGAAAGTTTTACATAACATAAATCGCATGAGTTGTATTTTCAAGGATCTTGTATTAGTCGGTGGACCTGTTATCATATATTCAATGGAAAGCTTATAAAAGCAGCATGTTTATAGGTTAAGTCATTTACGTACGTGTATATTACTTGTTTACTAATGCTAAGGTGACCATGCATCGTCTACCGATAGTGTTGGCTTTTTCCTTCATTTTCTTTTTATGTCTGTTTTTCGTGACAGAATTTGTGAACAAAATAAAAATAAAGGCAAACGTCAATCTTATGATGTCAGTTGAGAAATGTGATAGAAACTGAAGAATTCTACTGACAGTTAATGATGGTTACTTTGACTTCTTCCAGAACTGGCTGCATTTTTTTATATAGAAAACGTAATTTGGGTTACAGAATGATCATCATAGCCGAGGACAGCGTCGTATTTGAAAGGCTTAAACAACTTGATTTGAAATGTGCTTCGATTGAACAAAGTGGACGTAATTATAAGTCATGCGACTCGGTTAAACTCTGTAGGGTATAAGAAAATAACGTCAGACAAAGCTTCAGGCGTCTTGAGATATATTGAAGAAAGTCTAGATATAGCTAGTGCTAACAGATATTGATATGGCTTGGATAAAAAATCCGACCCCGTTTATCACTGGTAACTTTGATATTTAGATGGTTCCTGTGTCTATGAGTAACTTAAATACAGGACTAATGGTTATAAAAATCAACAAAGCAACAGTTACACTGTTTCGTAGAATGGAAGGGACACTTAATGCATCTTCTAAACTACATGATCAAGCTGCTTTCAATAAAGTTCTCTATCTCAAAGAAGTGCACATAAAGGAATTAGACAAGAATTTGTTTTCTACAGGAATGTTTTTTTTTCGCCAATTCACCGATGAACTACGAAAAGATTCTTGTATGATACAATTTTGAGTGTTTCATTTCTAAACTGAAATGATGTTTCACGCATTTAGTTACTAACGAAAACAAAACACAGGGTCGATGATAGAATTCTCGTTATATTCTGAAAGAAATTTGTCGACCATTGTCTTAATAACAATGTCCATTCTAAGAGTTAGAAATATTTGATTCCAACTTTGCGTATACTAAAGCGGCAATAGAGTTAAATATATATTAAATGAACTTAACAGCATTTTAAGAGCATCTTCAGTTGATTATATTGATTTCATTATAAATTGCCACTGCCTGCATTTGAAATGACATAAAAGTTTGAAGAACAATCTTGTATAAATTGCTTCGACTTTACCAATCAAATTTAGTGGAGTTGCTCAACAGTATATGCGTGTTTTATTGCTATGATGATAATTCATGATTTGAATGGAGAAAACTAGAAGAACTATACAACAAAGTTACAGACTTTTAAGCAAAATTAGATGTATTTAAGATGAGAAATGAGTTACGAGGACGTAAAAGTAAATTTGAAATGATTTAACTGCATTTCAGCTATTGTAACTAAATAATGCAAATGGTCGTTGAAGGACTGGCTTCTTTAAATGTTGCAAACTTGTACAGTTGCCTCCTGTCACTGAGGAAAATAAAGCAGTATCAGTTTAACATTAAAACATCCACAGTTGGACAAGCGGATAGGCAAAAGTTGGCGAGTACAATGTTCACTTATTTTCTTTTCTCCAGCCAAAAAGTAGAATAGATCTTGGCGCGATATTAGTAAAGTGATTGTTTATGTGAAGGATAGAAGAACGAATTTATTTTTAAGATGTTTCGAAGAGTAAGAAATTGGTGTTGTCTTGAAAATTGACAAACAGTTTTAGTCATTATTGTGATACAGTATTACTATATGTTTATTTACCCCAAGAGGGATCAAAGTTCTAGGAAAATATGTAAGCCAATGAAATGAATATTATAGAAAAACTTTTTCATCACCAGTAATTAGTTATTTTCTTGTTGTGATTATATCCATTGTGGCGATTTAAATGCCTAAACGGATTTATTAGGGTACTGAGAAGGTACAGGAGTTCATGGAGTATTCTGACATTTTGGTTAAATATAAATATACATTGAGCAAGACAGGATTTAAATTTAAGTTTGGACGTGGTTTTGTAAAATATATGGGTTCATAATAAATAAAAGCAGTACTGAAATTACTTTAAAAATGGTGAGTTTACGTTTATATGTGCCACGGGATACTGATTATTTTATTTTCTCTAAAAGCATATACAGTCGAATTGGCGTCTACAAAAATTTTAGAAAATGACGTAGAAACAACATCAAGTCTGATGTTAAAATTGTATCGTTTTCACGCCATATACTAGTGATTGCAATGATATCTGAACTGTAAAGAATTATGCTTTGGAATTTATGAGGCGTATAGCTTAACCCATCTTATATTGCTGCCGACAGAGTTCTAACAATTCCGGGTAGAGTTGGTGGGTTGTAATAGTTGCAATAGCGTGGCCACTGGTGACGTAGTTTTACCAGTCTAAAGTGTTATTTTATTGCCATTTAAACATAGGAAGTCCAGCTTGGCAAAATGAGCCACAAAGCAAACTTCCCATTTTACTCATTTACAATCCAACCTCCCAAGAGCAAGCACAATTCGGATGAAGGAAAAGTGTTTCTTGTAGAGAGGTTGTCGTTCTAGAGAGGTTCGACGACCGATCTGATGTGTTGGACTTGTTAGTTCGAAGTATAATTGTAGCCATATTGCACTGCAGCCAAATAGGATGGTTATTATACTCTGCTTTCTTTAAAATTTCAAGATGATTAGTTTTACTTTCTTTACATGTATTCCTTTATTAGAAATATTCATCAAATATGTTTCTTTCAAACTGATTTGTCAAAATTCCTGATTCTGTGATGCACGATGCTGACAAACGAGCAGAGATTATCAAACCTTACTAGTTTGGAAAAAGGCAGATTATAAATACATATTACCATACATAAAACTCAATCACTCGAAACATCAAACTGCGGACGGTGTATTTATTTTTAATGGGCTGTGAATTCTCACATTTCAATGTTTTGCATTGTCGGTGAAACAACAAAAAACCTTGCACATCCTAACACTCAACTTAACAAACTTGATGTTAAAACTTTAGACTTCATACACGCGCTAATGCGCTGAAAATGTTTGGGAAATCCCAGTGAAATCTGTCTCGCGGATTACTTACCGTGTCGTTCATGGGAGGTTTTAAGGTGTCATTGGGGAGAACAGTAGTGTCGTTGCCCGTTAGTGAGAGGTGACGCTCGAGAGAGATGAAAATGCACGTTATTTCAACGGGGGAAATCGAAATGTCGTTGTAAACAGGATGTCGTTCGTGGGAGGTGACGTGTGTGGAGGCTGGGCTGTAATTCTACATTTCTTTAAATTATAAATTCATAGATGAAATCCTCTCACAATTAGCTCAACATTGACTACACTCTAAGTAAAATCCCCTTCCCCAGTATTATATTATACCCTTCACTCCAAATAAGGGGTGCAGCACTATTAGTCTGTCATCTCCTTCCCAATGTGTGCAAGTGTAGCCCACTAAAATTTAGTCATGATTTATGGTGTTACATGGTACTCCTTTGTTCTCACAGCAGACTCACTGCAACCGTTACTAGTATATTAAGGTGAAATGAGTTCAACTTATCTATCTATCTATCTATCTATCTATTTGAGCTTATTTACCGTCGGTACCGGTTGCCCATATGACCGATGCCCCCTGAAAAGATTAGTTTTTTTTATGTTATGGGGGTAGTGCAAGATACAGAAAGCATCCCATTCCAGAGACACCCCTGGTTCTTTTACATGCTCGGTGTATAGCACTGATACATGGGACCTCGGTTTAACGTCTCATCGGAAAGACTATTAGTAATGTTAGTGGAGGAGCGGGGGGTCGAACTCGAAGTTTAACTTACCCCTAAATGTTTCCATTTTATATGAATATTTACTATGGATACTATGACTGAAAGTTATCTTACATGTACTTATGTTATATTTTCATAACTGAACCCGTTAACTTTTTTCTGAGGTGCTGAAATGAAAAAAAAAGTTAAAGTTATGCTAGCTCACCCATATAACAAAACGTCTGCTGTAGGAAAAATTTAAGTTATGGAATTATTTACTAAACGAAAACTGTAAATAAGAAAAATATCAATCGTCGCTGACCTTGTTCTGTTTTAGCGACATGTTTTCGCATTAATTTAAACTATACACATGTATCTTTAATATTGTGTCAGGTAAGAGAAACGCACAAAGGTAATTAACAACAAGAGCATGTATAATTCCCGCCAACTTATTTACACCAGTTTCATGTTGGGTTTGTACGTTCAAATTCTTGCCAGCAAATAAATTGTGAACTTTGTAAACTATTCGAGGAAAGAGTTTGTTTTCTAACTCGTCATCTTCAATACAGTTTTCTCTTCTCGACAATGTACCCAAATACATAATTATTACGATCCTTTGATAATATGCAATATATTATAAAGGTCCTGGAAATTAATATCAACAGCTTCAGTTTCAATATAGGCAGTTTTGTTATTCACTTACATTTACATTCCATTTACACTTAAAACATTCATTTAGTGATGGAAATGGCAGGAAAGGAGTGTTTCTTATCTAATGTTTGCTTGTTTGACCTTATTTACATAAGTCAAATTGTAAGGTATTTGGGTCTCAGACACATAGCCTTCAGATGTGTTAGCTTTATATTCCCCTTTAAATAAATTCTGAGTAAAAAAGGACCGTAGAACTGTTATGAAGAGCAACTGGTTTGAGTCTTCAGAGAATAAAAGGGTACTAAAATGTATTCAATGGGAATTTATATAAAAACAAGGTCAAGTTGCGAACAGCAACAATGTTTTGTAGATTTCTAACGGCAAATTTATCTTGTTGTCAAATTAAAAAATCTTTTAAGCATAATATTAATGTCAAATAAGACATGCTCACTCAAGAAAAAGTAGGCTAAAAATGATAATTTTCACATTAATTATAATCGCTACAATGAGTTTTAACAGCAACATTTATAACGTTTGCGTGAATTAAAAAAAAATCCAATGAAAATGTTTCCAGCATCAATTTGCAGTTTGTCGACAAAAACGAAGCATTTAAACGCTTCAGACACTGTCCGCTCTTGTTAGATAGTTTATCTATCAGCTGAAAGTTGGAAAGCGATACATTCAAAAGATGAAAGGGCAAGTCGTGCTTATTCTTGCGCTAATGCTTTTATGCACGTTTGCTTTAACTTCGTCTGAGGAAACATGGGTAAGTCTGTAATTAATTTTATTTTTAAACTTTAATTAAATCAGCTCTTTGTGAAATGATAGAAACAGTTTATAGGAAATGGAATGGTGGGAACATTCCATTTGGGTACATTCCATTTGGAATCACTCCATTTGCATGAACGCGTGGAACAACCTTCAGTTACATGTACGTAATTTCATTTTTATTTTACAATAAAATCTGGTTACAGCGAACAGAAAAATATATTCTTATTTTTGAAATAAGTCTTTCTCTTGTACTGAGAGAAAATGTTTTGTACTCTGAATAGTCAAAATATCTTTAATGGCATAAGTCCTCTTTCAACATGCAAGGTGTTTCTCTATTCTTACACGATCATATTGAAAATTTTATGAAAATCAAATAGATTTTATTTTCAAGCTAAGAACACACAAGGTATCACTGCATTATTTGATTAAAGGTCTAGAGTTTATCATCTAATTGAAAAAATGATTAAGCCATTGTCTTTCCTCTATGGATTAAATTAGCCTTTGAAAATAACTTTATCGTTGTCAGATGTTGATACTTGTACAATTCCTGTTAAAATTACGCGGTTTGCCATTTGCTAACTTAAAATCGCAAAACTTATGAATGGATAAAATATTTAGAGAAACAATATTACGTTAGTTGATCTTTAACATGTACAGTGACAAGCACCGGTACCTGAGACCCTCAAAAATCAGTTGTTGCCGCTGTCCTTAATTGTTAGGATAACTGGAGCAGAAGGAAACAAGACTACACGTCGTGTGTGTGTAATCATTAGGCCATAACTCTGCTATTAGAAGGGAGTGCCATCTTTTGAAATATTATAATTTTATTATCAGAACAGAACAGAACACAGCTTTTATTTAACTCAAATCATACATATGACACAAGAGTTTACAGTACAATAAATATAATATACATAACATTCATGTGACATGGATTATCCAAATGCACCCGACATTGAATACATTGTCTTTCCAGAGAGAAGACCCAGCGGCATCTCGGGAACACTGGGAGCTTAGAGCTGTAAGTACAATGTACTTCACAAATTTCACTTTCGGCGCTAGTACTGGTTTAACCCAGGAGAAGTCATCGACAGAGATTGATAAAAGTTGCAAGAACTTGCTTCCCCAGTTGATGTAAAATAAGCTTTAAATTGCAGAAGCAGCTAGTGTGTTCATTCTGATAGAAATTTTCAATAAAAATTGGAAAACCGAAAATAAATGACCTTAATTTTATATTCATTTGTTAGGTTCGCCTAGCATATTCTATGGAACAAGTTGTGCTTACCATGCATGATATAATCAACGTATCTGTAAGACTAAGACTTATTTGCAGAGCGTTTAATAGAGGATCTTCGCCTTCTGTGTGAGCCTGTGTGAATCCACTGAATTAAAGACTAAAAGTGGTTGTATTTCTGAAGTTATAATCCAGTAGCAACATTTTCGTCTCGCGGAGAGGCTTTTTATAGGGAAAGCACAGATCTGATTATGTATTAGATTACGTTTTGAAGACCAAGGAGAAAGCCTACCAATGCGATAGTAAAAAAGAGACATTTGTACGTCATTGGGATAAAAGGGAAACTTTACTTTAAGTTTTACTGTTTTTCTGTGTTCTACTTTTAATTAAATGTTTATTTAATTTATTCCAGAAAAGAGAAGCTGCTAATCTGGACGAAATGGCGCATGTGGATAAACTAAGAGTTGTAAGTAGTCTCATTGAATTATGATAAATGTAGCTCAAGGTATCCTTTTATTCTCTTCGTGAAATTTAGTTTTGGTGGCTTCTTTCACAACACGGGAAACGTACAACCAAGAGGATTCATTTCTTTTTCATGAGGATTCTGAGCGTTTTTGTTACAGGATGGGTGGCGGGGGAAGGGGGTGGTGGAGGTTGATGTTTATTTTGTTGTTAGTTGCAAGTGCTTTTAAAAAAATGTGTAATCAAAGCTGAAATAGGTTTACTCAAAGCTGAATCGTGTAGTCCTATTCTATATAGATCAATAGGGTCTTAGGTGGGGGAAAATGTACCGTACTGCCTGGATAAAAAAATATCAATTTCAGGACCAATATAAACACTGGAATTTTCATTGAAGGGTAATGAAATAATGATGTGTAGGCTGACCAGTCCGTACCTATACAAGGCCCAGAGTACTAGATGCTAACCGTTTGAGGGTAATCAGTAAAATCTAGATAATGCTGCTAAATACTATTGAGTGAGATGTCGTTTTCCAGAGTATATAGTTTCTTGAAGAGGTTTTAACTAAAATACCATTTTTTCCAAGACTGTTGACTCATCAACTTTGTCTCTTGTAAATGTTTAAGACATTTATTCTATCCTATGAAAAGCTCTTAGTAACTTTGCTCTATTGTTTACAGAGAAGAAGTACGAAAAAAAAGGCTACAATAAAGCGATGGTAAGTGCCGACTCCTGACATTCTTATGTTTACATGTGGAGCAAAAGTTTGAAGGGTAAGAGCGCAGGACTCCAGCTCCGGGGGTCACAGGTTCGAACCGACCTGGCGTCAGAAATCTCTACTGACTCTCAGCATTCTATAATTTTTATGTGACTACTGGGTTAAACCCAGGAAAAAGTCATCATGCAGGATTCTGCAATAGATGTAACATAAGTTTAAACAAAACTTCTGTTCACAGAGTACCTCCTGGATACTTAAGAATGAAGCTTCAGTGTAATTCAACATCTTTCTTGACTGTTTCTTCAAGTTCACACGAATTCTAAAATAAGAAAAAATAAAAAACATGTTTTTCACAGAAATTGTGAAATAGTGTACTTGGTCCTCTATACAAAAGTGTTACTCTTGATACAAAAACAAAAAATGTCAAAAACTGGCACATCAGAATGGTTTTGGTTAATGTTTTGACATTTTGAAAAGAACTTTGACATGAGACAATTTAATTTCAGAAAATTCATATAAAAGATACAAAGTGTTATGGACAGACACGCAAACCTAGGTAAGTATGCATTATACAGCCAAAGTCTCAGGTAAAATTGAAACTGTATAGCACCTTCAGATGGTACTCCGAAACTATCTGGGAAGTTTTTAGCCACAATAAGAAATACATGTATTACATTTAGTTAAGAAAGTTATAACTATACAGATTTTATTTTTTTCTGAAAACTGCCATTTCCTAGTGAATTACCTGAAGAGAAAATGATAAGGGTTAGCAACATTTTACTTCTGTTCTTGATTATAAATATCCAGTCATCTTATTAAATCCTTAAATTTTGTTCTTTTGCAGATTCCTGAGAAAAATCAAAGTAAAAAATAAAAAGAACAATTAAATGTAATGACATTTGAGTAAATAAGCATCTGAAAAGTTCATTTTTGTTGGTGTCTTTTTTTTGTGATCTTACTCTCTCCACCCCCAAATGATAACACTACCGGTACTCTCTTAGAAATAAGTGGTATATCAATATCAGAGAAACATTAGACAGGTAAAATTGGACATTCTTACAATTCTCCAAACATGGAAGTAATTGATATTTGAGAGACTCAGTTTTTCTAAAGAAACTACAAACTTTCTCACATGAATGGTAATGGTCTGCGGCAGAGCAGTTTTGCATAAAATGTAAAGTTAGTTTCAACCATTTTGGACGTTCTTTCAAAGGTCCGAGTTGTTCTGGTAATTTAAGTGCAGCCCAGAGCTCTGAGAATATGACCGACAAAGTACCACGTTAAGGAATACCTTGCAGTATGTTATGTTATATCGCGCTGTGGCCGGTAGTTACTGCTGTCTGAATTTCCTAGAAGCGCGCGTTTGAGAGATTCACTACAGGTGACGTTATCACGGCGAGATTTACTATTTCTTTTTTTTACAAGTCCTGGTTCAAGATATAGATAAAGTATTTATGACAAACAGCTGTATAAGTAAGTCACGAACTAATGATCTTGTATGGTATAATCATTATTTTACACCTTTAACTTGCTGTTAGAAAATGTGTTTGTCTTTGTGATCATGGTGATCATGGTTTTCTCAGGTAACAGAGGAGAATAAAGAGATAAGTAATAATTTGACGATTGTTGCAATTAATCATTACTATTTAATTTAAGACGATTATTGCAACTTATTGAAAAAATGTTTAAAATATTAACGATAAAAATCCAACTTCCATTTGTGGCAAAAAAAAAAGAAATATGAATTAAACAATGTCTAATCTTTGGAACAAGTTTGAATTATGAATTATGTTTTGAGTTGAATTCTCTTTTTTTGTTTAAGTTTTAAGATGGTTAGAAGATACCAGTTATATCATGTAGTGATTTACAAACAAAATTACAATTTCGATGTTAATAGAAATAATTGGAATTCAGGGTTCTATACCAAAAATAATATTTAAAATAAAATAATAAAAACTTGTCAAAAACTTAAAAATTTTTTTTAAAACTTGTCTCCTCTAACACTTGATGTGTGAATACTACACGTCTTGATAATGTGTTAATAACACACATTTTTTTTTTTTCCTGAGACGTCTTAGTAATTTGGGATATAAAGTCAATTTACCAAACTTGTCATTTAGCAAAACCTCAGGTAACCTGATCATTTGCTATAAATACCATATATATGATAAATGGTACCATTCAAATTAAATAACCACCAAGTCCATTTTAGCAATCAGTAGGGTCAGCATTAACACTATATCATTTATGCAGGTGAGTAGGTTCCTTGTTTATAACTCAAACCACCAGTCTTTGACATGTTTTTATAATGCTGTTGGCATGGTATGTTGAATTTTCATTTACAAGAACTGTCACTGAAAGATAATGTCCCTGAAGTGGTGCTTTGAGCTGACTGCCAGATGAAGATAAATTGTAGATCCTTCAAAAGAAGTATTTTCTAGTGTTTTTTTTTTACAATTTAACCTCCAGGTCACTATAAAAATAATGTCATTTGGAAGATCCCTCAGATGGGGTTGTTGTGTGCCAGCATGAACTAAACCTGTTAGTAAGAAGGGAGTTATGATCAATATTAAGTATTTTTGATAATTGGACCTTTGAGGTTAAGGTCAAATAAATATATGACAGTGGGAAGGTCTTGTTCAAAGGGTTGTTGCGTCCAAGAATGAAGCAAATCCATTTACTAATAATAAAGTTTTAGGATGGAATGACTGGCAGTTAAAAAACTTCACGCCCCCTTTGAGGACATAAAAAGAATACAACAAAACTTTTAAATGCAAAGTTAGTGGCTTTACATGATAACAGAATATCAAACGGATTAAGAACACGTCTAAGCCTGTAAGAGATAACATGTCTTGTTAAACAATGTAGCTGTTTTCTATTACATGTATTGTAAATTTGTTAATATTTTTCAGTAAAAACAGACTATGGTGATCATTTAATATTAAATACTAAAATAATACTAACACTTAGATACTTGAAGTATCTGTCAAAGACCTAAAATATCACACACTGGCTACTTGTGTAAATCTCACAAATCTCAAAGCAGCTGGATAAGATCTCACAAAATCTCATTTTTTTTGTATCTCAAATATCTCAAAAAATATTTAATCATGATGAAAACAAATTGCAACATGCAACAAGGCATTCATTCGTCTACAAAGTTATACCTTACTTGAGAAACTTGAACTGGATATGATAAAGTTGTATATAGTACATCATCTTCAAAACAATTACAAAATGTAAATACATATTTTACGTAATAATGGACACAAGAATATAAAATTCATTTGCACTCATAAACAAACATACAATACATATGTCTGGAGAGTTGAAGAAAATTTTAGAATATGAAAAATAGGAAAAGATGCTGGATTTAACTTTCATTCATATTAATATTATTTCTGGATTTAAATGCTTCTCGAATGAATAAAGCAAAATTACAAAGTTTTTTCTTATCATGGCACGATATTAGTTCGTTGAATTTGAAAACCAATGGTCTTACATAAAAACGTTGATCTAAGTATCTTCGTCTTAAATTTCTGTAAAATGGACATATACAGACAAAATGATAGATATCTTCAATATCATGTAAGTTACAGAATAAACAAACTCGTTTGTGTCTAGGTAATCTGTTTTGACCAAACCTACATATACCTGTATGTTTATACTCTTCGAGAACATTATTGCGATCCACCGATGCAAACCATTCCTGCTTATAACAATCAAACAAATATGCTTTTGACTTCTACTTAGGATTTTTACAGGTCATTTAGTGTTTGGACAAAATGTTGACTTGCCAGTGATTAAAATGGGTATTCCTTTGGCTTATAAAGGAGTTTCGAATCTGTGGTATTTTAGGTCTTTGGTATCTGTAAAATATTTGTTAACATTCTTCAATCACAATATCAAACTTAGATAATATCTTAATTTTGATTTATCAAATACCTGAAATAATGCAAAAATAAATGTAAAGAACAAAAACCAAATGCTAGATACGGCATACAGGAAGATCAAATATTTTTACTGATGTGATAACAGTAACTTTAAGTTCATCCAAAAATCAAAACTGCCTTTCAAAGACGTTTTGTAAAATGTGGCTGAAATGTGTGTGTCGCTAAACTGAAAACATACTTATACAGATCTTGCAGAATTCTTGACCACATACTGACATTCTGCGTGTTATATTATGCATTATCTTAAGCAAATTAACTCTGGTATCACATGATATAACAACTTTTTGGTTCAGCTTGTGGGAGCTCCAGTTCAAACCCAGATTCTGTGGTTTGGTAACTACTGGCATCAGAACCCACAGTATCACAGTCTGAAATATATTCACTGTCTGCCTTTGCCAGGCACGACAACATCTTTTGTTTGCTTTTACACTTGTAAAAAGCTCTCTGACATTCTTGCACATAATGTTCATACTTGGCGTCAAGTTCCCGAGCTTTTGCGATCTGTTCATGTCTGGCAGGAACTTCTAGTGCTTTGGCACATTCCATTGAACAGACCCAGTGCTGGAAGGGTACACATGTGTTCCCTAAGTAAGGATTCTTGAAGGTTATCACTTTGAATCCTGAAATGTAAAAGAAATTACAAAATATGAATTATAATGGTGAATTAAGTAAACATGATAATTTTTGTGTGAAATTTTAACCTTAAAGAATTTCTAAAATAAACTTCTCTATCACTGGGTTTGGACTAACATTTTCATAAGTGTATTATAAGGCAAATCATAGTCTGAACTGGTCTCAAAGGCCAAAGTATAAGTGCCTGAAGGGTAGCAAAAGTAAAACAATCCTAACAAAGCTTTCTTGGTAAATTTATAGTGTCTTTACCAAACATTCTTGAAACATGACAGCAAAATCTGCAGTGACAAATATACACCTTTCAAATGTGCAGTTAAAAATATCTAACATGTCTGTTCTGTTTTTTGTTTTTTTTTCCTCTCAAAGTGAAGAAATATTTTAAGATCATAATTACACTGTCTTAATTTACAATTTTTTTTGGAGTAATCATCATTGTCTTCATACATGACTGCATTTTGAACAAAGCTTTTAGGATGGTAAATACATTTCTTTCATTCTGCTCTTCATGCTGGTACAGACTATAACTGAGTAAGCAGCAAACTGATCAAAACACTGCCACATGGTTTTGCTTATAAACTGAATGCTTATAAGAAATAACCATTCCTTTCCAGAACATTTGAATTTAGATCTTCTGCTTCACAGGCTAATTTTGTCTGAAAATAATGAGATATCACCCAATCTGCTGGTTTAAATAGTCCAGTTACACCATTAACTGGAAAACAGACCCACTAATTGCAAATCAGCTACAGTCACATGGGTATAAGACTACTGGCAGATCGGAATTTGTAATAAACATAAGACATGTCCAAGTGATAATTAAATGGGGGGTTAAATGGCTCAATTGTCTGACAGCACTGAGACAAAATGGAACATATTAAAATCTAGCCTTTTTTTCATGCCATGTCATTGCATAAAAATTACGTTTACTGACATCGTCTTAATAGGTTATAAACAAAACATGAAAAAGGTAAGAATTATTTTTGATAGATAATTTTTAAACTATACATTTTAAAATTTTTGTACTGAAACACTGTGTAACAGTCACAAATGTTATTTTAAAAAAATATCAGAAAAATAACAGAAGTGCTTTAACAAATTAAAGAACCTATTAGGTATATAGTATTAACTATTCATATGAAAATTTTATCTTCTTTTATTCAATAAGTATTAACAAATGCATGTACAAGTAAAAATGATACTGCACATTACCTGGTTTATTGCTGAGACAGGCTGTAGGGCAGTTTTGGCAAATATTGAAATTTTCATAAACATCACAGATATAATCTTTCAACACTGGAGCCACATTTTCATCCGTGAAAAAATTCTTTTTAGCTCCAATTATGGCTTTTGCAGCCCAGAATGAAAGCTTGAAAGGTTTCTTTAAAGGAAACTGTACATTTCCAGTCAATGGCATAATTCTACAATACACGTCTGTATGGTACCACATGAAAGTTGATTTGAAATAGTTATGATTGCCATGGCGATGGACGGTCTCGATACTAGGCATTTGAAGGAGAAATCCTGGCAATGCGTCTAGTAAGTTATTATCCAAGAGAAGGGTGCGTAGACTAGTGCAGAATGTTAATGTATGTGGAACTGACTGTACATGTAGACGATTATTTGTCAAGGCAAGGTATTTGAGTTTCTGTAGGTGACCTATATCTGGAGGTATGTCATACAAACAGTTAAACTTCAACGAAAGGTAGCGGATATTGGCACACTTGAAAATCTGAAATTAGAATCATATTCTTGCATGAATCTTTACTAAAAAGCTTGAAATCATTGTGATGATGTAGCTAAAACCTTTCATTACAAAAAATACCACAGGCTTTAGAGGAATTTCCTTTACATCCTAAAAATTACTTAAAAACAGTTAAAAAGCTGGCATGACTTATCATTGCAAAAATGTTCCTTGTGAATATCAGTAACATTAATGAAAGCTGACATGCATTCATGTCAACTATACTTAAACAAAGAATCTAGCAAAAAATAAGAAATATTTGAACAAGCCAGATTTCAAGACACTTTTGACAACATCTCAGCATCAACCAATATAACCCATTAAGAATAGTAAAGTACAGAAGTTGTGTTTAGGTAATTTACCTTCACCCTGCTGGATGCAATTGACTCTACCTTTGCAACCTGTGCAGACCAAGATCAGCCTGCATACCTGTGCAGTCTGATCTTGGTCTGTACAATTCGCCAATTCAATCAGGAAAATTTTCAATAGGCACCAACAATTAATGGATCTGTCTAAACTGAAAGTTGAATGAATCCATTTTTAGACATTCAGCATGGTAAGGGGTATTAGTATGTACCTCTTTAGGTAATTTATTGTCTTCTCCATACTTGAAGATACTGTCAAGATGAAATTCTGTAAAGTGATTCATATTGATGTAAGTGGTCAGTAAGGTCTCTGAAATGAAAAAAAAAATCTCCTTTTGTTGCCATATACATGTAAATAGCTTCATCTGCCTACAAGTAGATCTATAAGTTGTTGAGTTTAAATGAAAGGTTTTAACACTGAACCCAAGAACAACCAGCAAATTTGTACAATGTAGAATGCTGCATTAAATGCTCATTACTTTTGGGACCTGTTAGTTTGAAAATAAACTCTCTTTTTTTTAATGCAAATGCATGCTTTTGAAAAAACAAAACAAAAACAAGCTATATAGATGACTACTGTATATGGGAATGGAAGTTTGATCATGAATTACATTATGTTAAGATAACTTTGAGTTTCTACTCTGGCTCAGCAGTTGTCAAATGTAACAATTGTTTCTGAGTCACTGTACATTACTCTAAATCTTACATATAGTAAGATTTGGACACAAGGACAATACAAAATTGTGGCAAATATCATGAAATTCCATTCATTGGTGATTAAGATATGAAACCAGAGCAATAGACAGAAGGATGGACAGGCAGACAGACAGCCCAAAAACTATATCCCTTTGATGAACACTCCTAGGAAGTTGTAATGCTCAAGGCATAGCCATTCTGGAGAAGAAGATTCTGCATTTTCCCCTATACTCGTATAAGTCAATACGCCTTACCAAATTAAATTGTATACAGAAATAATAGAAGGGCCTCAATTCTGTTGTAACTGGTCTGATCAGAACTATGTGAATGTTCCAACCCAGAATGATAATTTGTAAGTGTTGAGTTTCATCAGATATCATCCATTGGTTACTAAGTTAAATGAGACTGGATGGACAGAGGTACATGTACATTGTATTGCATAATTTGCGTGTGTATTGCTGGTAAGACTATGCTTATTGTGATGGCTGAAACAGTCCCCAAGGCTGTTTAGCCACATCGAAAATATACTATTTTTATTTCTCATCTATTGTTGAACATGTGTAAATGATGAAGTCATTTGATGGATTTGTTATACTCATTAAGTCTAAAATATAAAGTACATTACTGAAGTATGGCTAAGAATGGGATTTTTTTTAAATTTAACTCTGAGTTCAACATAAAGCACCTGACAGAACTTGCACATGTATTGGTGCATTATGCTGATTGAAACTTAAAAGAGTACAAAAAGTTTCCAAGATACAGCCCTAGAAACACAGACGTATATAGAAATTACTTGAAATTTTGGTTAACCAAAGGCCAAAACTCTGGTGTTCCTAAGACTCTGTGAGTAATACTTGCAAATCCCCATCACCGTATCAAAGTAAACATTTGCTGGCAATTTTATTTCAAAATTTCAAACTGTTTCCAAAATGTTGCTCCTGATAGGCAGTTTTTGTGAAATTTAAACAAAGGGCCATAACTTGAGTTCCAAGGCCTAGAGGTGAGTGATTTTTGCAGGGCCACATTTTCCTATTGCAGTAAACTCCAAACCATTTCTGAGTTTTGACTCCTGACGGACCTACAGTGGGGGTAATAATTTTCTAGAGGAAGTGTCAGTAGTTGTTTTAATGATTTGATTAAATGTAGAAATCTCTGAAATCCTCAATGCCTTAAACATATAAATAAATGTTAATTTACTTATTTTCTTTATAACTTATTTCCCAACTCAACTCTGAAGAAAGGTGAAATACTGACAATGATAAGGCAAATTTTATCATTCACCATACCTTTATGACCTACCATAACGCTGGCTTGGATGTTTGCAAAGATGATATAAAATGCTACTGAAAAATGTATCTTTTACCTCCAGTTCTTCTGAGATAATGTTTCTTGTCTTTCTCTATCTCCTCTCTGACAAGCTGCAGCAGGTAGCGGGGCCGCTGATGTAACGCTACTGACAAGTACCATAGCTCTCTTGGAATATCCTGCATCAAAATACAGATTGTCTTAACCCGTCACCTCGGGATGTACGCACAGAAGTAAAAAAAATCAAATGAACTGGCTGATTTAAAAGAATCAGGGTCAGCTCGGCCCTAAATCGTACTCGGCCCCCTAGTCAGCGCGGCCCTATTCCAACTCGGCACGGGTCAGCTCGGCCCATTTTTCAATTTATTAATATATTTGACAATTACAAATAATTTAAGTGAAATTGGAAAAGGAAATTAATTAAGGACTGCTATTTACACCCGCTATTATTACCAATCAATTACCACGTGTATGTTAAGGGTACCAATTAATAAGGTGATAATTATGATTGACGCAACCATTCAAATTTGATTCGTGACCACCTGCATTTATTAGAAGCTTATGATAATAAGTAAACACGTTTTTATTTCATATTTTATTGAAGATAACTTTACAAACAAAAAGCATCAAAGGAAACACATTTGTATTATATTAATTTTTAACGAATCTGCAAGAATAAATGTAACGAATTTCTTCTAAATATTCTATATGCTCCCTCAGCAGTTAAAAGAATACACTACCGTTACTTCACACCGCTGCTTTAATAAGAGTCGATTTATGATATTGACCTTTACAATGAACTTTTGAGCAACCAGAAAGTGCACCAATATCTTGCAGAAGTACAATGTACAATTATATAATAATATACCAGATATATCTTATTTTTATTTAAAACAGCTTGCCTTGATAACATGTAAGTAATCAGAAAAATTTCATACGTTTAATATGTTTTTTTAAAAGAGGGCCAAGTTGACCTGTGCCGAATTGACCCGTGCCGAGTTGGTACAGGGCCGAGTTGACTCTTTACCGATTAAAAATGTGTTTTCAGCCTAAGATTACTAAATTACATGAGTATATTGCTGTTTTTGTGTACAAAACATAAAATAACCATAAATTTCGCCATATAAAACCAGCCTGAATATCACACTATAATAACACTTTTGTAACAAAAACCAGCCTGAATATCACACTATAACAACACTTTTGTAACAATGAATACGTAAAAAAACACGTCCGGCAAAAATTATTTTGGCTGTTTGAAACGGATCTTAAAAGCTTTGTTTACCCCAAAATTGTCAACACCCTGTTCCTCCCTTTCCTTCAGCTTCTCCCGCCACTCTAGCCATTCCTCTGGGTGTTGACTGAAACGCTTGAACAAGAGGAGCTCATAACCATTGAAGACATTGCACATTACTAATGTGCTATGTCAAATAATAATAAGAAATTTATTTTTTGCAACACGGAAGTCAATTACTCACTCTCCTTATCTCGGACATACCGAGAAACACGATCAGTGGTATAGTAAAATATCAGACAAATAACAGATGTCGCTGTCATCACGCCTGGCGAGTAGGACCTCAGACGCTTGGATGGTAGAGCGGTTTTTGTCCCAAAATGAATCTTGTACTATTTTTCTTTAGCCCTTTTCACATACTGTGACCTTCATAACAAACATGTTTTGCCCATCAAACGACACTGTAGAAAAATGCTTGTTTTTCACTATACGGCTATTATAACATGCAGCTATATAGTGAAAAATGGGCATTTTTCATATTCATATATAGTTCCACTGAAAATGACATCAGCAAATTTCCCCATTGAGTAACCTCAGTTTAATTTTGACAAGTGACTTCAGTCACATTCACCTTGTCTTTCCTTCTATATACAGAAGTTTAAATGTAGGAGAGGTACATGTATGTAATATGGCACTGATGCTCCCTTGCCAGTCAGCTAGCAGTAGAGTGCCTGGTTAGTAATTAAAGGTACCCAAAGTTCAAACCAAGCTCACTGACAAGGTAAGTGGATTTTTCTTGGTTACATTAATTTCACATGGATACAACTATTAATCGTTATGATGTTAACGTTTTATTATAACAAATATAGAACTTTATCCTAGCTTCTATTGGCTACAAATGTTTTTGCCTTTGTGTCTCCAGTACAGACCATGTACAAGTCTACATATCTATGCAGTCTTATAATGGACTACACTGTTATTTAGTATACAACAAAAGCCAAAACAAATGATTGTTTGAATTAACTGATTTTTAACAATCATTATAGTTCAGTCCAGAAATTCTGTAAAAGGTTAAATGTGTATCTATTTGATATATATATATATATATATATATATATATATATATATATATATATATATATATATATATATATATACACTTTCCTTATTTGTTGCAGAAAGAATTGCAGAAAGAATTATAAAACAAACTGAATTTTCTGTGAAATTTTTTTTTTTTTTTTTAAACAATTATATAATTATATAATATTTCACTACTCTGATGTAAATAATTGTACATACTGACAAAAAGTGATCATATATTAAATTTCAATACATATACCTTTTCCCCTAAATCACACAATTCAAAAATAGTGCCTACTTTGACACAAAGTTTGTGTAAAACATCTCAAGAGCTGGCACTAAGGTAAGTAGCTTGTTTATTATAGTGTTCACCCTACTGAAAGGGGGCAGCCTCCCAGGCTTACATGACACCTTTATCCTACATGCCAGGCACCACGTGGACAGGCAACTGGTTCACCAACTGGCCTTGTCAGAGCAAGCTACTGAAGGACTTGAACCTACAACCTACATCTCCATAAGCAGAAGCCACTGAGACTAACAACATCCAGTATTTTAAACTGGTTTCACAAGCATTCATTTGAAAAATATTTTTATAGTTCTTTTTTTTTTTTTATCTGCTAGCTGATTAAATATAATGATTTCATAGAGCTGGCCAGTGCAAAACTATTTTAACTACCGTACATATAAACAAGGAATGTTTGTATAGTAGGTGTGCAACACTAAACTCTTTGAATTCATCATGGACCCACGGAAGCATAAACACTGACCAAGTGGGTGCAAAACCTTTCATTTACTCATCATGCCCCATCACTCTATATAAAATTTAAGGGTCTTGGGTTCAGCTGATCTCAAGTTATTGACTGGGAATCAATTTTAAAGTACAGGTTCCTGTGAGCATGACCTTTGAACCAGTGGAGCTCAAATCAGAATCATGACTGACCATTCTTTAAAGTTTGAAGTTCCTGACCTAATTTTTTTCTGAAGTAATTTTTTGGAAATCTTTTTCAAAGTACAGGCCCTGGTGTGCTTGCAAATGACCCAGTAAGCTCAAAATACAAGGGGTCATTTTCTCATGCTAAACCAACCTGAAAAGTTTGAGTGACCTTGGTTCAGTTGTTCTTGTGTAACTGATCAGACTCAATCTTCTGAGTACAAGTCCTTCAGCTTGACATTTGACCCAGTGGGTTAAAAGAATAGACAGATGTCTTTTTTTCATCCTGTTAAGTTTGAGAGTCTTGGATTCAGTTGTTCTTGAGTTACTGATCTGAAACCTTTTTTCTAAGTGCAAGCTCCTGTGAGCTTGATCTGAGCTTGACAATATTTCTACATTAACCCCCCTCTAAAACTATAAATGCTTTCTATACAGAAGCTACTTAAAGAGTGACTAGAACTCCATGTGAAACTTATTTACAAAACTAGTAAGACTGTGACAGGTATTTAAGAAAGATTTCATTGTTTAAAATAAAATAATAAGAAAAAAATGATCTCAATTCAGTTTAACATATAGTTTTCAAACAATGAGTCAATTTTATTTAGTAAAAAGCATTAGTATGTACATGGCTATGTCCATAAATTATACATTATGATGCTGGTGTAAGGACAGGAAAGATCACACTTTGCAATGTAAAAACCTTGAGAAATTCTAGTTCTACATCTTACATTTGAGTCACTGATTCAGTCAAGTTCAGTGCCCTCTATGAGGCACAGCCCTATCTTGAATGACTCTCAACCTGAAAACTTTCTCAAATGAATGATCATCATCAGTTTGTGGAGCTTAAACCCATGATCCTAAACCAGTGAGCAATTCAGAGACCTTTACCACTTGACAATCATTGAAATAGTCCTGACATGACAAATTGGACCAATGGGGGTGGGGCTGGAGGATACAACGTGGGATTTTAAGAAAACTGTATCTCAGTCATACATATAAAGAAGTTCTTACTTATGAGATGTTTTAACACTTATGATTTATCCAGTTTCAAACAGTGCATAATATATTGGCTAAAGAACAAGTTTGTGTGCATAGTCACAGGTGTTTCACATGACCACAACAGAATGTACATGGATAACTGTTACAAGCAAAGAAATGTCCTAAGTTATGGCATCAAGTTATGGTTGACATGAAATTTTAGATGAGACAGTCATCTTTAAAAAAAAGTAAACACTTAACAACTTACAGTAACTTTATAATATGCTTGATTTCACAAACTACCAGTAACGCTAATATTTACAAGTATGCTGATGTGTTTGTTTTAAAAGAAATAATACATGTATGGTTGCATTTTATGAAAAGCCTCTGTCATACCCTAACATCACCTGCAAGTCATTAAGTACTTAAATGCTAAAAAATACATCTGGACATAAAAAAAATTATACGTATCACAGAAAGGTGGTCAACAAACAAAGCTTAATATATATTAAAGTAATCCATGTACCTTACCAACATGCAGTGTTACATTTGTATATACAGAGAGGCTATGAAATACACAGAACAGTCATACACATACCCATCATATTTTTGAAAGTGATCCCTTTTTTTAAATATTAAAAAAGTGTGACAGTGTTTTCACCAAAACTATACAGGAACATGTATGTAAACAGAACTTTAAACTTAATTGCATTTTACAGAACAACAATATCATGATTTTCAGTTGCATCCTTGTTGTTAACAAAAAGTGTGTGTTATTAAACATATCACCAAGGCTTAGTTATTTCTGCACTGACAAACAAAATGAAAGAAATGAAAAGCACATATATTATACACATGTCCTAAAACAAAGGCATAAACAGGTAAAAATACACTTCTCCACACATAACCTGTTCTTTCATCTTTTCAAAAAATGGACCTAATGACTGAAAAAAAACAACACCATAATGACATAAGAAATAAAATCATAATTTTCTGACTCTTAATAGTATCCTACAAAGGAACAGAAACTCTTGTTAAAAAAAACTAACAATTATTTACTTATAATAATTTCTTAACATCTTAATCTAAATGCAACTAAATGCCCATCTAGGAATCACGATACATTTTATCAGCTTTACTTAATAGGAAATTACACCTTATGTGTGTGTGAAATACAAACAGTGGATGAAACAAATAAAACAAATACACAATGAATATGAATGATATCAGAATCATTTGCCAGAAATCCTAAATAGTTTGAGACATTAAACTTCCCTATGTTTCCTTGATAACAATAAACCATTCACTTTGTTACTTCACAAGTCATACCAGCTACTTTTTATTAATCCCAAGGCACTCAAAGATTTCTTACTTAAATCCATGATTAAAGCTCAAGACTTATCCATGTTTTGCATAAACCTGAAAATTTACTCTTCTTATATAAACACAAACATAATAAGTAAAGGAAAATTTTAAGGACTTAACCCTTAACCTGCTGGAACCGGAAGTGATTAGCCTTTGCCACCAGTATAGAGCCAGGCCAGCCTGCACATCCGTGCAGTCTGACCAGGCTCTATACTGTTGGTAGCTCCATTTTTGTATTTTAATATTGAAATCCCTTAAACTTTGAATGGACTGTTCCAAATTCAAAGCTGGGCAAATCCATTACAAAATTTCAGCATGTTCAGGCAAAATGTGTAAAATAAAAAAGCAGATATAAACTTTTTGTTCCAGCCCTTCAAAATCTTCCCTAAGAAAGGACTTCCTAACAAAACCAGATTAGGAGACTGGCTTACAGTAGGACAATCTGTAAGTGTGACAGAAACTGATAATATTTAAGTGTAAATATAGTAATGTTAAAATCAATAACTAACTGCTTGTATAACACAAGCTAAAGTAATTTCAAAACAAAAAGCTTTGGTCATTTGGTGGGTAAACAAACCTGTGAGATGAAACAAGCATGTGACTATGTCTCAGAATTAGTACTTTGACAAATGTTTTGCTTTATTTTATAATAAAGTGCTGGCAAAAATGATGACAAAATAATAAAATAACTTTAAATATTGGTAATACTGCTACGTACATTATTACAATATGGCAAGTTTTTGTAAGAATAAGATGCAATAAGTTTTACTGAAACAGAAGCATATAAAACATCTGTATTCTTTGGTGCCTATAAAGATATTTACACAAGAGGGCCATAATAGCCCCATACCACTTACCAGAGTACCATTGCTCTAAATTACAAGGACAGAGAAGGACATTCAATTTAAGTAAATTAAAGTCAAGTTTATTTTATGATCAGTTTCATACTCCATGAATGTCCTTTTGATTAGTAACCACTGAGCCCTAGGATGGAACCAACTTCAAATTCCTTTTCTGTATCATCAACAAGAAAGTAAGTCAGAAGGTCAAGGTCAGTCAAAGTAAAGGTTGAAATTTACAGGCAAAACTTTACACAAAACTATGTTCAAACTTCAAGGATGCAGCATCAAAAAAGAAAGGTCAGTAGGTCAAGGTCATTGTTGCAAAAAGTGAAAGCAAGCAAGCAAAATAATACATGTAGTTCAAATTTCAATGCTGAAGCTTGCTAAAAAAGAAGTAGTTTTAGGCAAATTTCAACCAATTCTGAAGTAAAAATCTACATACAAATCAGATTTAAATGACGCTGATACCACTAGACAACGCTCCACACTTAATATAGAAGTTTTTAGAAAATATTTCTTTTAAATTCCTATTTAAGTTAAATTAGTGAACCCATTGGAAAGGGCCTGGTCTTGACACTTAGGCTATGATCTGAAAAACTATTGTGGTTGATTTAATAATTTTTCCTATGCAAAGCCATGAAAAAGCAAGTGACGCCTGTACTGGGTTCAATGATGACCCTTACGTAATCACACAAACACTCTTGGTAGAGGTCTACTAAACAATCCTACACACTAAATATCTAAATTAAATGCTGTGTGATTTCAGAGAAGAAGGTTTTATAAGATTTTTTCTCTATATGTCTATGTAACAAATAAGCCATGGAGGCTGTTACTTCTGATCCCAGGAGCACCATTTTAACATGTTTGGTAGAGCTCCACTATTCACTGCTACATACAAAATATCAAAACTCTAAAGCATACAGTTACAAACAATATGATTATTAAGATTCAATATTTTACACAAATAGGATCCTTGGGGCAGAGCTAAATTTGATCCCAGGGTCATCATTTGAACAATCTTAGCAGAAGTGCATTTTACTATGTTACATACTAAATATCTGTGCTATAGGGCTCACTGTTTTATACAAATTATTTTTTCCATACATGTCAATGTAAAACAACGGACCATCCAAAGCAGGCATAATTTGAACAACCTTGGTAATGGTGAACTAGAAGATGCTACACACCAAATATCTAACCTCTAAGGATTAAGGTTAATGACAGGACTTTTAAAGTTTTTCCTTCTGATTGCTATGGCAAACCAGAGTTCTAGACAGAACTAAATTTATTTAACAAATCTGGCAAGACCAACTAACTATCATTCTTGTAAAGTGTGGTCAAAATCTATGAAGGCGTGTAACAGATGTTATTTGATGGAAAAGCTGACAATTCACAACAGGTGACTGACACTGGAGAGCCAGCTTTCACAATCGCTTACCCTTAAACACTTAGGTGAGCAAAAAAAAGATACATTTGGCACAATATGTATAGCTTCCAAGTACTGTTAACAAACAAGGCTCACTTACAACAACTGACTCGTGTGAAGAAACTTTGTTCTCAGTCCTACAAATATTGCTGTTTTATACCTGTTTTGATTGAAATATATATAATCTAAGATAAATAGCTGTTTAAAGGTTGTCAGTTACATGTGATAAAAATGGGGGAAAATATTAAAAAGGCTCAATCCCAATACCATTCATTGCAGACTATTCATATATAGAGTCATCTGCATTTTGATATTAACATTATGTGTGCTTAAATAACAAAGTGATTTTTTACAGAAATGGAAAGCAAAAATGTACTGTAACCATAAGATGTATGTATGAAACATTTTTTAATACAAAGGTTTTAATTAAGGTAGCACAGTTTGATACTTCAAATTATTATAATAACAAGACATTTTAAAACAAATGTTGTGGTGTTTACACAATAAAACAAAACAAAATTGCAGACCAAACAAATATCCACAGTCTTGCATATTTATTTTAACTACATGAAATTATAAAAAATCACAACATCATACATGCATGTAATCACATAAGAATATATATTTAACTTACAAAAATTTCTTTTGAACACAAATTCAGAAAAGTTTAAATCTAAATAATAGATTTATTGGTGTGTTTAAACTGAACACAAAAAGATACTTCAAAGACATTAAGATATCTTTCAGAAAAAAAAAGCATTATGATGCTAAAATTACTACTCTTTAACCTAGGTTTTATGAGTGCACCCAGATATTCCATGTAAACACAGACCTACACTGAATCAAAACTACACTGAATCAAATCAGTTTGCAGTGAAATAATTACAGAAAATGTTAGAAAATACAGGTACTGTTTAGAAAAGATGATTGTAAATATACTTAAAGAATTCAGGTAAATACATGTCAGATGACTATACAGAACACTATTCTTACAAAGAAAGAGGATGTCTTCTAAATCCTGAGACTGGATTAGCTGTAACATGTAAGATTGATGGGTTTGGCAAAACATTCATATTAAACAAGAAATTTTCTACAACAAACTTACTAAAAGCTGTGAATCAGGACGATGGGAGACATTAAGTACTTTACAACATATTCATAATAAACATCATGATTTTCTTAAAGACACTGGTTGAACTCTACTAATGTTATGTTAGACCAGAATACCGTGTCTCTGTTATCTTAATATATACACAGTACTACTGCTGTTAATTAAATGCAAGGAACCCGAAAAACTATGTATTTGTAACTTGTAAGTATGTTTAAGAGGTAGCTTTCCAGAAAAGGAAGAGAACTTGTGTAAAATACCAAGCAAGAAATTACCTATACATAACAGAAGTACATAGGATGGAACATATACTGCAGTTCTATTACAACAAATAGAGTGCAGCTTATTAAAAATATCTAATTAATTTTCAATGATGTACCCATACTAAGGGATCATTTAAATAGGATAGGTGACTGTCCTTAATTCAAATACATGTAAGATACAATAATTTTTAAAGTTATGTTGAAATACTAAATTTTCTACAAGCATATATTAACAGTAACACATAGTGCCATATAAAAATACTGTAAAAGTAGAAAATTCAGAAATTTCTCAACAAACAAAAGATAACAAATTATTTGATATATAGCTTGAACAAATATACAATAAATAAACATCTACATCTCCTTTTTCCAGTGTGGGACATTAATATAATCTATTGTTGCACAGTAAGGTTTCAAATTTTCCCAATCACCATACTTTTATTTTAGTTTATAAAAATTCAACCCTTTTCCTTAAATCATTTTAACCAGTGACATATGAACTTATGAAATGGCACAGTCAAAAATACAAAACAAATCTGTCACGTTCCCAAGAACACACTATCAACATGTAAATTATATATATAATATTCGTTCTCTGTAAGTTAACTAATCTAATGTATTACCCAACACCAATTCATGATATGTATAAACTTTCTAGTATTGTATAACAGAAAGCTATACGTGGTGAAAATTTTACAAAATCATAACAGTGTTTATTTCATTCTCAGATGTAGATATTGTGAACATGTCAACCTTATGCCAGATTGTAACAGTTTTTGACAAATTATATAGTATGCATACATAATGATTCATAGACGGTTACAGGAAATATAATATGACATACACGAGAGGTCTCTGGAGGTAGAGCTTCTGGTCATGGAAAGAAGTAAAGAATAACAGGCATTCCAACAGCCCAAAATAAGTTACAAGAAGGTAGACTATGTGGAAACGGGAAGGACTTGCTAAGTAGATACATAATCATATGTGTTAAAATCTTTTGATTTTCCTATAAAGTGTAACAGACTGTTTTGTGGGAGTTGATTTATTGGCAAGGTATAAATAACTTCATGATATAAAAACACATCTGTTGCCTTGCTATTCTGTTGACTGATGATGTTACATTATACTTCTTCACTTTAATCTGATATTGAATTGTCACTTTTCAATATCTCAGGTTTCAATCCTTATAAATTAAACAAGAGACATGTTGACATTGCCATCCCCGGCCAAATGTGTTTGCTTAATTATTAATCTTGTGCACAGCACTCCTCCCTATCAAGATCTATCAACCTTGTATGTGCTCTTTTACCGAAATAAATCTATAATCTAACCTATGAAGTTTCAAGTTGACATCTTAAACACTTTTTGAGTTATTGTCTGAACAAAAATCAAGCATGCAAAATAACAAAGGGCAATAACTAAAAAATTATGAAAGGTAGAGTTATCAACATTGTGCTCTGCACTCATCCTAAATGAGATATATCCACCTATGAAGTTTAAAGCTGATATCTCAAACACTTTCCCAGTTATGTTCCAGACAAAAATTAAGCATGAAAATAACAAAGAACAATAACTCAAAAGTTGTGAAGAGTACAGGTATCATTCTTGGGCACTGCATTCCTCCTCAATGAGACCTATCTATCTATGAAGTTTCAAGTACTTTTTGAGTTATGCTCTGGACAAAAATGTGGGACTGAAGGACAGACGGAGGGAAGGATGGACGGAAGGATGGATGGAGACTATTACCATATTCCCCGCCACCTTTTCGACGGCAGATAACAAATAGCTTGCATACTGACTTCATACAAAGATTGTAGAATACAAAAAGCTTTAAATGCTTAAATTTAAAGGTTTCTAGAAAGCTCACATTGGTAAGAAAAGGCTGTAAAACTCAGGCTTCGAGTATATACTATATTTCTCCCCATCCATTTAAATATTTTAGCATTTCTTCTATAACATACTTAGAGCGGTAAATTCAAAATGCATAACTTTATCACTAACAGAACACCACATAAATAAACAAAAAGAAATAGATTTTAAAATCAGATTATGACACCAACACCTGTGACTCTATATTGTGCTTTTAGCCAGACTGCATTAAGGCAGCTAAAGTCATGTAATTTAAAACTAACATGAGTTTTACAAATAATACATCTATATAACAGCTAATTACATGGAATGAATGGAAAGTGTACATAATCTAGTGCCTTGAACAAAATGAACGCTGTAGCAGGTTTAACTGGGATACTGTGACATCAGAATCATCTTTGCCAGGTCTTTATTTCATTTATAGTCCACATCTGTGAAGATTTATCAGGTATACACTGGACTAACTTAAGCTTATTTTCCAACCCTGCCTCCACACACTTATTGTAGCTAGTGTGTTTGATAAGTCCCGTCCTCTGAAATAATGAAGGCAAATTTATGTAAATTCACCAAATGATATCTGCATTAAGGATATGTTAAGGTTGAGTGCATCCCTGCTTCAAACTCTGAAAACTGGGTCAGATGATAGATGTTTATAGATGAATCAGGTGAATTCTTTGGTTCAATGATCTAGAGAGATGGTTTCTCAAGAAAATTGTTAGCACAAAATTTCAGAAAAAAAAAACAAAGAACAAATCTATTACACATTACTTGCAATTAAATTAATGCAGAGGTATCATTACCATCCGACAGATTAACTTAATTGTTAACTGATCAAGGAGATGTATTTAAAGTTTGAAATTATAAACCTTTATTGATTTAACAATTTACCACAATGGTCAAAAATATATCACAGTGGTTCCTATATTTTTCCCAATCTAACCCCCATTGCTGATTGATTGAAAACTTCTTCAGTGCAGAACAGAACACATGCTTTCAGATGCAAGGTAAAGAGATACTGAGATACTTTCTCCAAAACAAAAGTTAGTGAACCTAAAATTATCTGTTAAGTGTATTGTTCAGTAACTTGTGTAATACATCAGATTTCAATATTTTAATTCATAAATACAAATGGACCTCCTACATGTGACCCCTTTAAAGACACATCTTCATAACCATAAAAATTTACCTCATCCCACTCCCAGGGTCCAACTGGTTGGGTATCACAGAAGCTCATGTGTAACGTATCCCCTGATGGTGACTCAATACATCTTTCTCCTACCCCAAGCTGACCTTTAACATTCAGTCTAAACATCTGAAATAAACTTGTTATGATAATAAAACAATGTGCAGAGCTAAACGTAATTATGCATATCAAAGGAAATAAAAAGGTTGTATCATTTAACACAAACAACACACTAATTAGATTTCTTCCAGTTGTTTTTTTTTTCATGACAGCAGACTTCAAAATACAATTTCCATACAGTGGGTTTACTGTTGCTATTCAAAACTTCTACAATATGCTACTGTCAATTTTCTCAGAGAACTCTTTCATTATTAAACTATGACCTAAAGCCAGATATACATTACAGTGTTGTATAACTAATATGTTCCCCCAGGCAATCACAGAAGAATATTTCTAATGTATCACAGATTCACAGGAGTAAATAAATGAGCAAGTAGTAATGCACTGGACTTGTAAACAAGGAATAGAAAGTTCAGTTCCCTGTTCCTTCATTTACAGTACTGACTGAGAGGTTACAATAAGGTCCCATGTAACAGTGCTATACACTAAGCATGCAAAAGAAACTGATGTGACTCGTGAACTGGATGCTTTCTATGTCCTTCATTATCCTTTACAAACTAACATAACTAAACACTTCTGGACATGTCGGTTATATGGGAAACCTGGGCATGTCGGTTATATGAGAAACCTGGACATGTCGGTTATATGGGAAACCTGGACATGTTGGTTATATGGGAAACCTGGACATGTCGGTTATTATGGGAAACTGATATCAAAAACAAATATTGGCAAATACACACAGCCTAATGATCCCTGAGAAATTCACAAGCAAAGTATTGATGAATTTCTTTAGTAACACAATGGAAACAAATTCTATACTTGTGAAACAAGAAATTAACAAAGGCTGCTGACAATAACAAGTATCATAATGGAGAAAAGAGATTTAATCATTCATCTTAAATATAATCTCAAATATACTTATCATTGGAAGCAGGTGGTTGTTTTCAATGCAAAATTCTACTATATTTCATGAGAAGTAAAACCACAATGATTGATGGTTATAGGTTTGAGCTTCACTACTAACCTATATCATTAAAATGAAAAAGTTGGCAGTTTCTCAGAAAGAATAGGAGTTTAGAACTCGTACTTCCCTGGAACAATGCTTAGGCAAACTGCCTGCCTGATATCATTTTGACTGTAAGAGGGCATTTTACTCAATTAAGCCAAGCAATTAAACAAAAGGAAAACCACAAACAGAAGCCAATACCTGCCTGATTTTTTTCCCAAAAGCTCAGTCTCAAAGTGTAAACCAGTACAATACAAAACCAGGCTAGGTAACCAAATATTTCATGAATGTTGATTTGGTAACTGTATAGACAACAATGTTTAGAAATAAAATTACCTCTTTCATCTTTCCAAATCAGATCAACGAAAAAATGAGCCTTGTGCTTTAATATGTGGAAATGTATCAATTTTAATAAAGTCCCAGATATTGTTCTATCCTTGTAGTGAATTTACTGTCAGATGAGAAAATCACTAATTTCCACTGATGTGATTGGTTGCAGGGGATAATGCAAGATAACCATTATTCCTGACAGACTGGATATTTTAGATGTTCAGTATTTAGCACCAATATATTGAACCTTGCTTTATGTCTCAGCTGGTGACTTTAGTGAAGGAACAGATAACCAAACTCCTGACCATTACATAACAAGTCTCAAGTGTCACTGCTAGACTAGTAACCTTCTACCTTGCACTGTTCTGTAAGAATGTGATCATATATCAGTCAAACTATAACACAACCGCTTTTCTCATGCACACAGTGTCATAAGAATCAAATGAATTAAAAACAAGTTTACAATGTTAAAAAGAATGTAAAGGTGAAGATAGTTGTGCGAGTTTGAAAAAAAAATGTCTTACTTACCTTTATTGAATTACAGAAAACATGCAGTGCATATTTAATAGCATATATATCTTTATATAAACAAGAACTGTCACTGTAAGATGACAATGCCCCCGAACGTGGTGCTTTGACCTGAGAACCAGTCATTCAGGGGTCAAGGTCAAATAAATAAAGGTCAGTGGGAAGGTCTTATCCAAAGGGGGTTGTGTCCAAGTATGAAGTAATTCCATTTACTTATAAGGAAGTTATGGGCAATGTTAAAGTTTTTGGACAACTGGATCTTCAAGGTGAAGGTCATTCAGGGGTCAAGGTCAAACAAATATAGGTCAGTGGGAAGGCCTTTTCCAAAGGGGTGTTGTGTTTAAGTATGAAGCGTATCCACTTACTAATTTGGAAGTTATGGCCAAATATTAGTTTTTGGACAATTGGATATTCAGGGGTCAAGGTCAAATAATTAAAGGTCAGTGGAAAGGTCTTTTCTAAAGGGGTGTTGTGTCCAAGTATGAAGTAAATCCACTTACTAATAAGGAAGTTATGGGCAATGTTGAAGTTTTTGGACAACTGGATCTTCAAGGTAAAGGTCATTCAGGGGTCAAGGTCAAACAAATGTAGGTCAGTGGTAAGGTCTTGTTTAAAGGGGTGTTGTGTCCAAGTATGAAGTAAATCCACTTACTAATAAGAAAGTTATTGCCAATGTTAAAGTTTTCAGACGGACGGACAGACAGTTAAAAAACTATATGCCTCCCGTCGGGTGCATAAAAAAACTTTTTCTGTATAACAAAGCTAATAAAACACTAATTGTTGGATAAGAAACAAGCATCCAAAGTACAGAAGGCATTCAGTTGCATGAACTTTATTACCTATACTGACATGATTTTTAATGTCTGATGTGGTGCTAGATTAATCTCCACGAGTCAATGCAAACAGACAAGATTAAATGGTATTAGATATAAATAATAGTGTTATTTAACTCTTTTGTTTGTACATTCTTAAGAAATATTTCAACTATAAAGATGCACTGAACATGTTTTCTATATTTTTTGGTCATAACTGTAAGACAAACAAAGATAGCAGCCTGGCAGAAGGGAGACACGTTTGTTAAAATAACCCCAGTGTTCCTGATAAACCCTTATTTATTAGCCTCTAACCTTTACCACTATGCACAATAAAACTCATTTTTTATCTATTAATTTTCAGAAATGTCTTTATATGGTGATGATTCTGTATGACAAGTGACATTTGTTAATTCTTAATGTCATTAGTTCCCAACCCATAGTACAATTTTCTTGTAGGCCAAGTTTAGTAATTTATTCAGTACCAGTGCCACAAAAAGTAAAATTATTATTAGTAAAATAATACATAAATAATAATACTTAGTAATAAATGTCTATATAATTAACTTAATTTAAGTATAAAAACTTTCATAGCCTGATATCTAAACTGGATGAGAAAAATGTTTAAGTTATGTCATTGCTATCCCATTGCTTAAATTACTAAAATCTCAAGTTTTACACATGAAACTACTGTTCTTTTTTATCTTCGACCAGGAGGAACTCATTTATTCAGGTCATATAGAACTTTATCACATAAATTGATTGTAACCTTTTGTAACCTTTTTATCTGTCATTTTTTAATGAAAAAGGTGGGAAATGTTCATTACATACATTGTTGACATACACTGTTGATGAAGATGCTTCTTTAATTTCCTGTAATCTGCTGGATATTATAATAAAATATGTCCAATATTTCCAAGATGTATTTGAAATAGCACCGTAATTGCCATTTTTTATAACATTGAAGACATGTAGATAAAACTTAAGCTTTTCCTTTACATAATTAAATAATCAAAACACATAAATACTACACTAAGAACACATAGTATAATTTACTCATCTATAAATCACACTCAATGATGTGCTTTCTTCTTTTATCTTTAAGTTTAACAGTTGTAGAAAAACTTAAATATTTCTCTTTATTGATTACTTTGACTCATGACTGAAATATGGTGAATATTATTTAACTGATCTTTGTTGTTAATCTATTTGTAAATAAAATACTAAAACATTCAAAAACCATTTCCAACCCTTTAAAGGAACCCTTCCATCACCTTTCCGAGTTGTGACAAGTAGGAAATCTATAACAGTTAATCATTTGATTAATTTTACAAGTGCTCACCATGAAGTGTAAATAAAATGAGTCAGTTGGCAAAGGTGAGAAATATTTTTTTCAGTCAGTGATGTGGTGTTGCTGCAGGAAAATCAGGAAGGAAAATACCTGTTGAGACCACTGATGGTCTTTGATTTAGACCACTGATGGTCTTTGAGTTAGACCACTGATGGTCTTTGAGTTAGACCACTGATGATCTCTGAGTTATTGATACTTGTGTCACCTATTCTTATGTAAAGTTAAACATCAAGAGAAACTGACTGGGACTAAAAAGCAACTTTGAGTTACCTAAATTTGTGAGTTACAGATGCTAGAGTCAACAAGGTTTGACTCTATGTATGTGTATTCATAGAAAGAAAACAGTATATATCACACAAAAAAAATTCTGGAATGTATTATATAATGTAATTGTTTAACAATATACAGAGAGAAATACACAGAACAACACATGTGAGAAATGTGTTTTATGGCGTGCAGAAAAGCAGCTAAAATATTATGAGCTGAATAATAGGAAACCGTTTATAGAAACAAAGATTAAAAGAATAGTAAGTAGTAACTTGCACTGACTAAAAGTTGATAAATGAAAAATTAAAAAAAAGGAAAAAGGTCATTACAAAACTACAGATAATATTAGCTAACATGTATATTCTTAATATTCAACATAAGCTCACTGTGGCTACAAACTAGTGATAAGTGCATATATAATAAAGCTCACTGTGGCTACAATCTAGTGATAAGTGCATATATAATAAAGCATTTGATAGAAAACTGGTCAACATTCAAACTACATAACTAGTATTCTGTGTATATAGTATTAGTAAAACTTGTGCATGCATGGTAGAATGGTGTTAGACAGGCTCATAGGGTTGTTTGTTAGAACACTGTTGCTATGGTAACATGATGGTACCTCCCACCTACCTGGTTACCACCAAAGTGATGACAGTGACTGACGCCTATAGCGCCTCCACCCACTGACTGGCCTAATGTGTCCCAGCATAATGTTCCCTTCTTTTGCTTAAACTGAAATATAATTGCAAAATGTTGTAATGATTACTTGAGAAATATTCAATAGTTAATATAAAGTTTTCATTTTACACTAAACTGGAAACATGTTCTCAAAACTTAAACTTATACCTTTTAATTGATGACCTTCTGGGTTCAAATTATAAATCTGAAAAGCAAAATGTCACTGGAGGCTCTACCTCCTCAAACCGGTGACCTCCAGATTGCAACCAAAGTTTAATAGTTAACTTTAGTTCCAGAACTATGTACAAGAGTATTTATTTGTATTAAGAATGGCATGGTGTTTTTTAAAGTGACTAACTCACACAATTTAGCTTAAAAACATTTTTCTTTAAAATTTAGGAGAATATACTATGGAAAAAATATAATTACATGCTTCAATACATCATGAAAACTGAAGAAAAAAGAATTAGATTTCAACAGGATTCAAACCAATGCCCTTTCAATCAGTAAAATCAAAGATGGCACACTAACCCACTGAGCCATATAAACTAGTAAGTGCTCATGGTCAAAATAGACAAAATAAACAAAGTATCTACCCCTGTAACAAATGGGGTAAATTTTTTATCGATAAAAGTGTGTAAAACTTTGTATCATGATGTGTTTCTGTGACAAAAAATGAGACAGTAACTTAATTTAGACATGTTCTTCACGATTACAGCTAGAATTTCTATACGTATAAACATTTTCTTTTTATGCATCATCCACCCATCTGTGAGACAGTCGCTTTAAAAATACTATTTCTCTAACTGGTCTATTAAGTATTCAAGGTTTGTTCAAGGCCTGACAAAAAGACTACCTACTAGAAGGTAATTGCTTAAATAACCATACTGAATACAAAATCACACACAAAAAGTGTTCAGTTTGTGTTGGATAAAAAGTAATAAAGATCGTCTAAATGCTAATACAGGACTTCAAATTATCATCAAAAATAGTTTGATACCTTGATTGTAATGGCCAAGACTTCCTACAATAACACAGAAAGTATCTACCACCAAACATAAATTACATGTAATCCTAAATTACCTCTCCCCAAGCTTTATTCGGTGGTAAAACTGGGAATTTATCATAAACTTCATAAGCCACATTGTCCATAAACCATTTAAAACTCTTGCAGCTGTGGTCTTTTTTAAACTGTAACTGTTTTGTTATATCTCCCACTGGATACCCCCTGACACTTGGTTCTCTTGTATAGAAATATTCCTTAAATTCATCATCCAGCCACACTTCAACAACTCTCATGTAATTCTGAAAACAAATAAAACATCAAAACTATCTAAATATGATGACAAGCAATTCTTCTATTCGACAATGGAGATGATCATTTTCTATTTGAAGTGCATTTTTCACTGTAATACATCTTTCATTCCAAGCAAAAATTGCTGATGGGAACTAAATATATCTTTGCAGTGCACCATAATTTGGTTTTATTGTGATTCATTTGATTACCTTTCCACTGTATATATCAAAACTAAGATTTCTTAATGTCTCATACTGTCTTACAATAACAGAATGAAATATTTCTAGATTTCAAAAGAATTTCATTCTAACATTCTGCAACAATTAGAAACATTCCTGTTCAAAAGTGAAATCCAGACTTTAGTCATTTAGGCAAAACATTTATTTAAAAAGTACTTTTTTTAAAATCTGTATTCCAGTTTCAAATTTCACACAGGTCACGAAGATTACTAGCCTATAAATTCAGAACTGTATTGTACAACTCAAGTAGTCTGAAACTGCAAGTAGGTAACAAAAGCTGTCAGAATGTCACTGACAGACTGATGGTTGCTCAACACAAGATCTCATGAAAAGGTAGACTTTTATATGGTACTATATATATATATATATGATGAAAACACCTTACCAATAGTATAACAGGAATCTTAACATCAATTTTACCAAAACCATATGGCATGTGGTTTCTATAAACATGGCCCACTCTAGAACATGGTACCCACTCAATACTCCCTCCACACTGCCAGATCTATCACAAAAAAGAAGAAATCTATCAATTTCAGTTCTGAATACTTTGCATAAAAGCTCATCAATAGTCAATACATTAAAATGTAATACCTAACTTTTTGGGCATTCCAGCTTCTGAACACATTTCATTCCGTCCTTTCCCAACACAAGACTTAAGTGAAAAGCTCTATCATGTAAAATGAAGGGATGATATTTAGAAAACTGCTATCAAGGAATGCTACTGTGAGTTAAAAAAAGGTTATCTAGTTTTTGAAAAAGCCAAAAAAAAAAAAAATCATTAAAATACCTTTTATCAGATTTAGAAATAGAAGGAATTTGATTATCAAGTGAGCTTATTATAAATTGGTACTTTGAGCTAAATGTAACATCTTGTGCTTTATTATGTAAATTCAAGAGTACATTATGGAATATCAATCTACCCATTATCTTACAGAAGAAATTTAATGCCCTTGAGCTGACAGTTATCAATATCATTTAGTTTACATCTGTGCCAATGTGCTTGTCGATACAGCAACAATACTGGACCTACATTTACATGCTATACAGAAAGAACAATGACCTATACCTTAAAAGACAGTTCAAAGTTTTCACCACCCCAGATCTGTAGTCCCTCATCATAGCCTCCCATTTCAAAAAAGTATTTCCGATCCATTGCAAATAATCCACCAGCATGTGTGGGAGATCTAAAACATAACAAAGCCCATTTCAAATAAACTTGACAACACAACATAAAAAAGTGATATTATTCAAAAGTCTAAATGATTATGAATATTCTTACTCTCCTAAGAGGTTTGGCACCGAAATAATCAGTTACATCCTTTATTTGGCCAATTCTGGACTAAATCCCAATGTATTTCTTTAGTATTTATCATTATACACTGGCAAAACACTGGACAATATGTTTGGATATAATTCTGTTAACATGAATGTACATCCAGTCCTGGCAAGCAAACATATTCTCTAGGATTAAAGATTTAATGACATTTTCATTTTACGCTATGCCAGTACTACAAAAGCAGTGACTGAATTTTTAGGTGTATATATATGGCTGCTTCCTGATGTGGGCAAAGATTTTATTGAATGGGTAAACAGGATGGTATGTCCAAACACCAAATCAAGAAAAATAACACAAAATTGTAATATATACCATGACATTAAAACTTACTGAAAGTCAAGCCTATATTTATATTGAACAATTTACCTGTAACTGAAAAGCCAATACATACCAGTATACTGTTACTAACCTCTGTACCAAATATTTACCCAGCTGTATAAAACAGCTTGCAAATATAATTAATACAAAACATAACTGGAAAAAATTATTGACCAAAGTATAATCTGATCAATACTGAACATTTCTTGTGAAAACCAAGCCTGACCAACCTTTATTTGGGTGAGTGTATATAGGTATGTGAATCAAATCACAATAACATATAAACTTTATACACTTAGGAAATAAACCCTTGCCCTAGAAACACCTGTAGGGTTCACTCTGATGCATATGCTTTTCGAGCTCCCTTTTAGGGGCTGGCATTTCTTTGTACAGAAGGCCCCAGTCAAATATACCAACTCTGCGACTGCCAGCTGAGAACAGATGATTGTACTCAAAAGTGTGCCAGTTAATTATATCTAGTGTTGGAACAGCCAGTACGGTTCTAGAAAATGAATTCAAATTACACAAAAAAGTTAAATGTGCATCACAAAATCATTAGTAACTATATGTATGAAACCTGTCTTTAATTTAGTCAAGTAGAATCAAACACCAAATAAGTACAGTAACTGTTTTTTGTTTGTTTATTTTTTCATTCTGACAGGCAAAGGCAAACCTGCATGTATTAAAAGTGTGCACCAAAAATTGGATTAAACAAAATATTTAAAGAAAAGCTAACAATTTGCTTGACATCTATCACTGATAAAAACAGGTTTCAAATATATCTATAGATTACAGTAATCAGATTCCTTGGCTTGAGATTGCGATCCTGCATTTCAACATTCTTGTTTCTTGAATTAGCAGTTTTGTTACACTATCAGTCTATAGAAAAGTTAAAAGATACTAAGTTGAAACAATTTCAAAATACATCAGCCCTCAAGCCAAAGAAAACTACTGAATTAATACACACACTGGTGTGCATGCATTTGGAAGTTTCATCTTATTTGTACAGACAATTATAATTTATATATATGAACTTATTCATGTACATGTAACTTCTTACATTTGAAATTATTTTAATACACCTAAAAATGGTAAATGTGCTAGTCCAAATTAAAGAAGAGACCAGTCCATTTTGGAGAGTTAGAAGGGTTCAGGAAGGCAGAACGATAACCTCAAACATTCCTATTGTACACAAAATACTGCACTGGATGAAACATTCCAATAGCATCACAACACATTTCATCACTTTGACACAATAATATTCACAAGACATGAAACAAACTCATATAATTGTGCCAATGTGACAAATAATACAAAACATAACCAGAACTAAATCCCATTTTCTCATCTTTTCACACTACCTGTATGGCTCACTATTATGTTCTCTTCTTTGTAACTCTTTCTGAGGGACTTGGCTCTCTTTGTACAGAAATCCCCACTCAAATATACCCCTGTGATGTGCTGTGGCTGGTCCATACACAGACGAATAGGCAAAATTATCCCAATTTATACCATCAACAATTGGGACAGCCATTATGGTTCTGCAATTTGAGTTTTTGTGAAACAAGGGATAAATATATACAGCTAACTTAAAAATGAGCTGTTTAAATTCATCTAAAAATAATTCATTGTACCCAGAATTACACAGCATGTTTAGTCTTTTGCCATCAGAAACTTATAACTTGCTAAGCATTCATACAATTACATTATACCTGAAGCCTAAACAACTGAAATAAAGAAATAAGAATTTTTTAGTACTTTTTTTTACTTTGTGTTGAAAGGATAGAATAGTTTTTTTTAAAAACGTTTGACAAAAGTGCTTTATAGCCTTGTATAGCTCTCCTTCATAAAATATCATAACTGATCATTTAATAATAAATGATTATCTTATATAAGCATTTGTAAGAATATTGTGAGCCTCCACCCTTTCCAGTAAAGCCACTACACAATGCTTTATCCAAAATATAAACATTTAAGCTACAATGTCCTTTTCTTTTGATGAAAAAGTATTTCCAATACAAGGTATATCTATCTCTACTTACATCTAACCATTTGGTGGGGCATCTCATGACCACAGAGGCATGCAAGATTTAAACAAACTTTACTGACATCCACTAGACAATGCCGCTGCCGCATATTAAATTTCATAGTTCTGGGTCTTCTGCTTTTTTGACAACTAACTAAATATTTTTCTTCTGGTCCTTATAACAACTAGTTGCCACATGAAATTCATGCAGCTGTCTCAGTAAAGCTTCATGTAACAAACATTTCAGCCATCTTTTATTAACGTCCATCAAGTGGTTTAGAAGTAAATATTATTGAAGCAAATTGTTCACATGGACAATGAGGACATATTATTGATGAAGACCACTCATAAAAACTCAACATGAGTACATTATAGTGAGCTATTAAAGCATTTAGTTTTTCATTTTTTTCATACAAATCACCTTAAACCCCACCAAAAAATGAGGAAAAATTCAACCGTAAAAGCAAATAGCATATCAGGTGTACCTGTCGTAGGCTATCCTTGCTAGGAGTGGAACCAGCCAATTCCTGTTACACTCACAATGAGCATCTAAGAAAACTATGACATCGCCAGTGGAAAGTTCTGCTCCTCGCGTTCTAGTACGAATCAAACCTAAACGTTCCTTATTTCTGTATATTTTCACCACATTATTATGTTTCTTGTTGTATTCTGCCATGTAATCATCTAGCTTGCCTTTTAAATGTTCTGCAAGGAGTAAAAAAAAACAATCTCAAACACTGGCAACACTTAACTTATTTCTTATAAGTGCACAGCATGCTTTAAAATTTCACTCCTTTTTACCGTGTCAGTCATAAGTATATAAACAGAAAATAAATGTTTATGTACTGTATGACTTTCTGATATATACAAGTACCTTTGGGATATTCTGATTTCTATATAATGAGAGCTTACTTATGAGACACCTGATTTAAATTTTCATCTATAAAATCATTAAGAAAGTAGAGTTAATACTGTACGTCAAATTAGATTACACTGGTGTTACTGGTGTTCCCCTTGTTTTGTTTTTCTTTCCAAAGTCTGCTAACACTTTTCAAAATCATACCTCACAGGAACAAATCTTCAGATTTTACTTTTTTAAGACAGCTTTTACAAAAAAAGTTTGCTGACACAATTTCTTTCTTAATAGATCTAGAGTCAGTTTAATGTAGTCCAAAATTCAAACTGGATCATGTATATTCACCAGATATTTGAATGTGTATGACATGACAAAAAAACCTACCTTTATCACTGAAATCATCAACCATGACCACTTCTTTGAGCAGTTCTGGAGGGGACATATTGACCACGCTGTGAACAGTACGTACCAGGGTAGACCAACCTTCATTATGGAACACCAGTATCACACTAGCTGTCGGGAGTTTACTCTTCTCTGGGTACTGCCAATATTTACACCTGTAAAGTAAAGTATGAAATTTTTTGCCCAGGAATCATTGAAGGAAAGTTTAACTTACAAACAATTAAAAAGTTATTAGAAAAGCAGCATTTACTGCTCTTGTTTGCACTAACATAGTATACTTACAAACACATTCTACGTGCTATGCAGTCCAAGACTGAATAACATAATTTCTAGAGAAAGATTGAAAATGGAAGTTTAAAGAATGTCTCAACATTGGTTAATGATATCCTTAATGCATAATAAGTAATTCAGAAAAGTGTTTCCTTCTGCGCTTGGCAATACAGTGGTGCCTTAATCTCTGAAGACTCAAAGAAAGGCAACTGAATATAAACATGCAATTCTGTAATCAATACTCAATAAGGTACTGATATGAACTCATATATATTATAAATCAGTTATTCGGAGTAGATAAGGGATTGTATATGTAAAAGCAGTAATTTTTTTTATTTTCTAGTACTTTGACAGATCTGTAAGTTAACAATGAAGTTTCTGCATACATGTGCCAACAGTAATAATTTCACAACTACAAAAGCTTATCAACCTGAACTGTGGTGTGTGATCTACAAGCAGTATAGACCATGATAAGCCCTGTCCACTATTTGGTAAGTTTTCAATTTTTCAGAGAAAACCCCTACAGATAAAAAATGCATCTGTCTTAACTGATTATAAGACAAATCCATTTTCGAAAATTAGCTTGGTCAGGGTTTATGAGCTTTCATCCCAGTACAGTACATGTGCGGTTGTTTTATTCTGTTACATTAGCATGTAAGTTTATACATACTCATCCATTCTAGTGTCTGGTATACTTCTATCCAGGGATATCTTGTCACTGTTGACCATGTTAAATCCAAACTCATGTACAGATCTATCAGCGGCTTGTTTCTCTTCCATTGATGTAAACACTGGCTGTCCACCCTCACCTATATAAAACATTAATATTTTCAAAAATCTAAGAAATGAATGGTTCTGCACATGTAAGTTTTTGTTTTTGTTATTTCAAGCTCATGTTAAACAAAAAATTTACTGACTTTATGTACTATGCTAAAACTCACATAACAATGAACTGATTGTTAGAAAACCAGCTTACTATTTGCTTCATGAAATAAAACAAGAAACATGGCAATGCCACGAAACCAGGTTTTCAAAAATGTTGTTCTGATTCTATACTATAGTATGAATTTTGGAATGAAGATTGCTATGAATATTCAAAAGATTATAACATGACATGAAGGAAAAGATAATATTCATGAGAATACATGATAATGAGTAGGATGTAAATTTCGGCTAACAATACTGTCTGCAAGGAGTATACTTAATAATGAGACAACAATTTCTGCACGTCATCTTGATGTGGTAAACATTTGTCTGAAGTTTCATCAAAATTCTTCAAAGGGTTGAAGAGTTACAGAGCGGACAGGATTTTCAATGTTAATGTCACTGTGACCTTGACCTTGGAGCCAGCCATGCGGAACATGCGTTCTGCACGTCATCTTGATGTGGTAAACATTTGTCTGAAGTTTCATCAAAATTCTTCAAAGGGTTGAAGAGTTACAGAGCGGACAGGATTTTCAATGTTAATGTCACTGTGACCTTGACCTTGGAGCCAGCCATGCGGAACATGCGTTCTGCACGTCATCTTGATGTGGTAAACATTTGTCTGAAGTTTCATCAAAATTCTTCAAAGGGTTGAAGAGTTACAGAGCGGACAGGATTTTCAATGTTAATGTCACTGTGACCTTGACCTTGGAGCCAGCCATGCGGAACATGCGTTCTGCACGTCATCTTGATGTGGTAAACATTTGTCTGAAGTTTCATCAAAATTCTTCAAAGGGTTGAAGAGTTACAGAGCGGACAGGATTTTCAATGTTAATGTCACTGTGACCTTGACCTTGGAGCCAGCCATGCGGAACATGCGTTCTGCACGTCATCTTGATGTGGTAAACATTTGTCTGAAGTTTCATCAAAATTCTTCAAAGGGTTGAAGAGTTACAGAGCGGACAGGATTTTCAATGTTAATGTCACTGTGACCTTGACCTTGGAGCCAGCCATGCGGAACATGCGTTCTGCACGTCATCTTGATGTGGTAAACATTTGTCTGAAGTTTCATCAAAATTCTTCAAAGGGTTGAAGAGTTACAGAGCGGACACAATTTCGTTTGACGCCCGCCCATCCGCCCATCCGCCCGCCATACCCCAATCTAATAACCAGGATTTTCAAAATTGAAAACCTGGTTAACAAAGCAAAGGGCTACTTAAATGTTTTAAATCTGACACTTTAAACTCTTAAATGATGTTTATACAACAATGTATATTTGCAAACTTCTCTGCCTAAGGTTATTACCTATTTGGGACCTATTTATCAAATAATGATCATATTGAAAGAAATAAAGTAACAGGCTAAACATACATGCGACTGATATACACAACAATGTTTGCTCATAAAAAAGTCATTAACTTTTCATCTCGTTAGGATCATATTATCTTTAAAGGTTAGTAAGCATTGAAGACTCTAATCTTCTATTTACAGCAATCATTACCAGTACATGTACTTCTATTTTTTCTTTACAAACAGCCAGTCAAAAAGTTGATGAAACTTTACCTGGTCCATGGTTTATCTTGTAATCTGGTTCATAGTTGCCTATAACACCTTTCCTGAAGACTGTTTTAGGGCCATACACTTTATTCACTGATGAATCATTGGCTGCACCCTCCTTTGGGAGTTCTAATGGATTTGCAATAACATTCTTCTTTGGGTCATTGAATGGCAACATTTCTTTAACATCATTTGCTAACTGAAATGTATCAATCATAACATTCACTGAAACAAACATAAATGTCAGTAATTTTTAATATGAGTAAGGATTACCTGCTAGCTCCTATTAAAATGTAGCAACTGATAAAAATGAGTTTAACACCCAAAGACAAATAACCCTGCATCCTAAATAACAGACTACTGTCTAGTAAGTCAAAACTGTTATGTCTGAAATGGCCCCCCATGCACTTTTGATGAGAAAATTGCTGCACATTCTTAGGACCAGGATTTTATCCAAAGTAAGCCTGGAAGATGCAACTATCTTACCACATTTCATGTAACATCTCAGTTCTGGTCTGGAGCAAAAAAAAAAATGCTTGAAATGAAAACACAAGGGCAATCAGTGATCACATGTGTGCCTGATGATAGCCAATTAAACAGTAGTATTGAGAGGTGATTGGATAGTTTGTAGGCTACAACACATTTTTTTATTCAAGGGCCATAACTCAGCCAAAAAACATTTAACCGAAAAGCCTGTAAGACATGCGCAAGTACTTGAGGTACAGAACAATCCTGTAACATTTCATTTAAATTGCTTTAGTAGTATAAGAGAAGTAGTCCGGACAAACTTTAAAAATAAAAATCATTAAAGGGCCATAACTCTGACAAAATCATTGAACTGGAAAATGCTGACGATATGCATAACTAGACTTGGTACTGATCATTCCTGTAGAGTTTGGATGAAATTGCACCAGTAGTTTCTGAGGAGTAGTCCGGCCAAGTTTTGTGATGGACAGACAGACAGAGGACGGAGAAGTGATCCCTATATGTCATGGCTACTTTGTGGCATGTCACAGCTACCGTGAAGCCTGCAACACAAAATTCATTATTTGGCTAAAACGCCTTTTTCATTCAAGGGCCACAACTCAGCCAAAAATCATTCAACCAAAAAAAACCCCGTTAAAATGCGCAAGTACTTGAGGTACTGATCAATCCTGTAAAATTTTATTCAAACTGCATTAGTAGTATAAGAGAAGTAGTCAGGACAAACTTTAAAAATAAAAATCATAAAAGGGCCATAACTCTGACAAAATCATTGGTCTGGAAAATGCCAACGATATGCACAACTAAACTTGGTACTGATCATTCCTGTAAAGTTTGGATGAAATCGCACCAATAGTTTCTGAGTAGTCCAGACAAGTTATGTGACGGACAGACAGACGGACGGACAGACAGACGCAGGAGAAGTGATCCCTATATGTCATGGCTACTTCGTAGCAGGCGGCACAACAAATAAGAGTATATATCTGGTGGACATTTATAAACAAACATTAAAACAAGACTTGTCACTGGTAAAGATGGCAATGCCCCTGAAATGGTGCTTCGACCTTTGAGCTGAGGACCAGTCATTCAGAGGTCAAGGTCAAATAAATATAGGTCAATGGGGAGGGTTTTGTGTCCAAGTATGAAGTATATCCACTTACTAATTAGGAAGTTAGGGCCAATGTTAAAGTTTTCAGATCGAATGGCGGACGGACGGACTAATGGACGGACAGATAAAAAACTATATGCCTCCCTTTGGGGGCATAAAAACAGTTACACTGAACAGCATTATTGCTGATGGACATTTATAAACAAACATTCAAAAACACTGAACAACATTATGCTACACTTCAAGTAATGAAGCTTATCTAACAATAAGTTAACATGATGTAAGGATAAACATTTTACCTCACTAATACCATACTTACATCACCAGTCTTATCTGAATATGGTGCCTTTTTACAAGTTCTTATAAACTTTCTAAAAATGAATAGGCATTTTTGATAAAAATAAAAAAAATGAAAGATCTTACTTTTGATCTTGGTATATTTGATATTGATATAAAACAACCACCATTTTTCTGATATACAAGTTCAAAGCTACAGCTTTTTAAGAAACTGTTACTTTTTTCAAAACGCGGTGGCAGGTTTCTGACTCATGACCCTCAATAATTGAGAGGTGAGAGGTTTATCACTTTTCATTGTCCAAAAGCTCACCAGACAGGCTTGATAAATAGTACAGCATTTTGATGCTATTCCCCTAATAATAATGAAGAAAGCTGACCAAGAAAGTAAAGTTAATTCTACCTTATTCCATGACCTGTACTTGAGACTCTCTTGTCTGTTTGTGTTGTCCAACTTCGACACAAAATATGGAATGGTGAAGAGCAATACAAATGTCAACACACCAAGTTTTATAATTAAACCTCGACGAAATTTTACCCTCATAATTGTTTTAATCCTTTAGCGATGAATAACAATGTGATATGCATTCAAAGTCTTATCAATCAACACGACACTCTTGTATTTAGGTTGTCTCCCGTTTGACAGTGAGTGACTGACAACCTGTCAACGTGGCTGAATTTGGAATATTTCAATATTCACACTTAACAATCGACAGTTTCTGCAGCTACTAGTGCATTTAATTTCAAATTCTACCTCGAACAATGGCGGACGAAGATGTAAACTGACTGATGCCTTTGGGGCAAAAGTTAAAACACAAAATGCATGTTTTTTGTAAGGGAATCCTCTGTATACATTTCAAGTCGAGGCCGGGAAATCCCAACCGGTGCGCCGTAATTTATATTATCTCATGAATTTAGTTAGTCAAAAAAAAAGGCAAGGCGATAGTAAAATATTACGAATCGAAGCAGACGGTTTGGTGATTTTTTAAAAAATGTTCGAATTTCGGACGTCTGTTACTATTCTCTTGAGAATGAAAATCACGGCATTAATCTGTTAAATATGTTTTATTGTCAATTTGCAAATATATATTTAACAGCGGTCCTCTCTTGTAATCGTGACCGTTTTTCACATGTCTAAGGCCGCTACAAAGATCTAAAACAAGAGGGCCATGATGGCCCTGGATCGCTTACCTGCTTACTTTGGCTGTAGGTTTGCTGTTAAGCAGTATTTCATTTTTTAATTGAAAATATATAAGTGCCTACAAACCAAATATTTAAAATATCAGTCAATAGGCTCTATGACAGAAAGTAGAAATATCTATTATAAGCTATGGTGACCTTGACCTTGACCCAGTGACCTCAAACCCTACTCATGGGTAGAGGTCCATGCAAGGAACCTATCAAAGATATTGGTCTATAAATGAAGGCTCTATGAGGTACAGTAGATAAATCTATTTTTAGCTTCCATGACCTTTAACCTAATCTAATAATTTAAAAAAGCTTGATAAAGCTTGCTTCATGCCAAATTTTAAAATTCTAGGCCTTGTGGTTTCAGACAAGAAGATTTTTAAAGATTGCCTTTTTTACCTATTAAGGGCCCCCGGGGCGGGGCCAATTTTGACCCCAGGGCCAACATATAAACAATACTGGTAAAGGTTCTCTACACAATACTCCACACCAAATATCTAAGGTCTAGTCCTATTAGTTTCGGAGAAAAATGATTTTTCAATGTTTTTCCTATATAACTATATGTAAACCAAGAGAACCCTGGGGCGTGGCCAATTTTGACCCAGGGGACATAATTTGAACAAGCTTGGTAGACACCCACTAGACAATGCTACATATCAAATATCTAAGCTGTAGGCATTGTGGTTTCTGAGAAGAAGATTTTTTGAGATTTCCTATATAAGTCTATGTAAAATGAAGTGACTCCTGGGGCGGGGCCAATTTTGACCCCAGGGAAATAATTTGAATAATTTTTGTAGAGTTCCATTAGAGAGTGCTAAATGCCAACTATCTAAGCTCTAGGCCTTGTGGTTTCAGACAAGAAGATTTTTCCAGTTTTTCCTTTAGGTTGGTATGGCAACCAGAGTTCTGCATGGACTTGATTTCTTTGAACAACTTTGGAAAAGCTTCACGCAAGGAACATCCATGGCAAGTTTCATCAACTTTAGCCCAGTGGTTCCAGAGGAGATGTCGTTTGAATGAAAAGTTTACGGACGACGGACGGAAGGATTACGATCACAAAAGCTCACCTTGTCACTCTGTGACAGGTGAGCTAAAAAGGTATTGAGGAGGTGTTTGACCGCCACTTTCACCATGATACAACTTTTCATGTAAAATAGTAAATACTGAATGTCTTTAAGGCCAAAATGTTTGTTTCCGAAACTCTGCCTAAAATCAGAGACATCTATCTCTCTGAGGCTATATTCAATTAGGCCCCACTGTAAAATAGATCATGGGCCGATAGATGCAATAACAAATTTCTGTTTTAAGTACAGACAGTTTTATTATTTTCTTATATCGATACAAAGTGAGGCACACATAAGTCCGCATAAATATAAGTGAATACAGCTTTCCGACAAGTGATACATCTTAAAGCGAAACGATGTATCAATTTACAGTAATATTTCAGTAAGACTAAACAAAATTTTTTTAAGAAATCGGAACTGACTTTTTTTATTCTATTAGTAATATCAACTGAAAAATTGAATAGGGAAAACGATACTAGAAAGGATAAGAGGAACCAGTGGGTTTACCAGCATAATACCAGGACTGGACGATCTCTACAGCTACATGAAGACTAAATTCAGTACTTACATCCACATGCATTCATCTCCTTTAAACAGAAGAAACCTTTATAGTAGCTTCTAGAGTTTAAACCGTATTAAATTTTTTTTTAATGCCATCGAAGGGCGACATATAGTAATCTCACTGTCCTTCCGTCTTTCCGTCCTACCATCCGTCCGTCCGACACCGCTTCAACTAAAAAAACACTGGTTGGATTTGAATGGAACCTTCATAGAAGTGATTGTCATGATGCCTAGTTGTGCATAGTATTTGGATTTTCCATTTGGATTAAAACTTCCGGAATTATTGCCCTTTGAATTTTTATACAAATGCTCTGTAGATTATGATTTTGTCCGCGCTTCATCTAAAAAATCACTGGTTGGATTTGAATGAAACCTTCACAGAAGTGATTGTCATGAAGACTAGTTGTGCATGATGTTTGGATTTTTCATCTAGATTAAAACTTCCTGAATAATGGGCCTTTGATTTTTTTTATACTTAATTTTTGTCTGTGGCATAACTAAAAAACTGTTGGAGATATAAACTTGAAACTTCAAAGATAAATAGATCTAATTGAGAAGAAGTGCACTGTTCAAGAACCATAAATCTTTTAAACATAATTTTGGAATGATTGCCCCTTGAATTGTTTCATTCTTAATTTTTGTTCGGGGCATAATTCAAAAAGCGTTGGAGGTATCAACTTGAAACTTTATAGATAAATAGAACTCATTGAGCCTAAGAACCATAACTCTCTTTTGCATAATTTTGGAGCTGTTGAGTTTTGTTTGTCCGTGGCATAACTCAAAAACTTTTGAAGGTATCGCCTTAATTGAGACTTCATAGATAAATAGATCTCATTGAGGAGAAGTGCAGTGCCCAAGAACCATAACTCTTTTTTTGCATAATTTTGTTATTATTGCTCTTTTTAATTTTTCATACCCTACTGAAAAAGCGGTATGCGGGGGGTATTGGCGCAAGTACATTGACAATTCTAGTTTCCACAGACTGCATTTTGTCACAAATGATCAAGGTAACATCAAGTTATAAGCTACCATATCTGTGACCATTGCCTTGTTTCGGGGGCATTCGTGTCTGTGACACATTTCTTTTTTTTCATATTTTTGACGCTAAGAGCAAAAAAATGCTAATCTCACATATCGTACGCGGTTAAAAGTCCTAAGCTTATCATGTATGTTTTGAAATTTTTGAATTAGATATATATTTCAGTCTTAGCTGTTTTTCTGTAAGAGAACTTAAATGAAGCATTGTTTACATCAGACTTATTCAACATAGATTCTGTCAGTCCTTTAACTTTCAGCCTTCTCAGCTCGATCCTGGGTTACAGTGCTTTAACTTTCAGCCTTCTCAGCTCGCTCCTGGGTTACAGTGCTTTAACTTTAAGCCTTCTCAGCTCGATCCTGGGTTACAGTGCTTTAACTTTCAGCCTTCTCATTTCGATCCTGGGTTACAGTGCTTTAACTTTCAGCCTTCTCAGCTCGATCCTGGGTTACAGTGCTTTAACTTTCAGCCTTCTCAGCTCGATCCTGGGTTACAGTGCTTTAACTTTAAGCCTTCTCAGCTCGATCCTGGGTTACAGTGCTTTAACTTTCAGCCTTCTCATCTCGATCCTGGGTTACAGTGCTTTAACTTTCAGCCTTCTCAGCTCGATCCTGGGTTACAGTGCTTTAACTTTCAGCCTTCTCAGCTCGATCCTGGGTTACAGTGCTTTAACTTTCAGCCTTCTCAGCTCGATCCTGGGTTACAGTGCTTTAACTTTCAGCCTTCTCAGCTCGATCCTGGGTTACGACAATTCTGTGCATTCACTTATTTTTGTATTACCTCTACAGAACAATAACAGTATTTGTAAGGGAAACATTAGAACGAGAAGCAATCTTATTACTGTTTTATCTTCGAACAAGCTCCTCATCTCACTTTTACAAGCCTTGTCAGCACCGATCATGGGAATACAATGTATGCCGCTGTTTTAGTAAACTTGCAGCCACAATGTTCAATCTTTATTTGGGTTACAATTGAAAAAAAAGTGAAAGATAAATAAAGAATAATAAGTATTTTTGACAGATTTAAACGTCGCAGAATAATTTACTGAACTTACTTAGTATCTAAAAACTAGTGAAATTGGACATTTTAGTTATAGTCAATGCTTTCAAGCCTATCATTAAAGATAAAAAGTGAAAATGTCAAAGTAATCAGCAATCTTGTACAGAATGACATTTCCTAAGTGTCTTATTAACGTTATCTTAGATCCTAGGGGAAATTTAAATAGTCAGTGGTCGTAGAAATAGGAAGGTATTTTTATACACATAGTTTTACCATCACAAAATGAATATACATCACCGAAAAAAGTAAAATGTACAAACTCCAGTAGCTGCATGAAGCCAATTTTTGTAGTATTCTTGTAAAGGGTTAATGTCGGCTTTAGTTTTTTTTTTACAGAATATTTTTTATCCAATCAAACATTAACTGCACGCTTTTCACCAAACAAGAGAAAACTGATAAAACATTAATTTCTCGCAAAATTTGAGGTAGCTATCTTTAGATTAATGTCTTCTTAGGTGATCCTCAGGTACTTTGTGCAGACTTTAAGAGAGAGATAAAGAGAAAAGCTGATACATATCGACTTGTTGAATTGCTGTGATAATAAAGGAATCAGAAATCGATCGCTATAGAGACCAGAAGCTCTAGAACAAACCTCAGCATTCCTCTAAGGACGAACTGATTGTGACAGTTGAATGTTTCCATATATTACGACTGTTATCTTATTGACAGATCAAATCTAATTAGACTTTAGAAAATGGATTACTCGTAGCATAGACAGCCTACAGGTGCTTCTATAAATAAGTGTTAATGACATGGCTATTGTTGTCATTACTGAAACTGATTGGACTTCATTTCGCGAAGAAATTGCTTCTGATTTTACCTTGTATGGAAATAGTTTTGCAGTACTACTTTAAAGTATGCAGTTGTTCTAGAAATAAATTGCAATGAGTGAAATAAAGTAGCTTACAATAAAGAGATTCAGCAACGTTTATTTACAGATCGTGAACGAAACTGGATATATTAGTCAACAGGAAATGTTTGGTTGTTTCGTCACTAAAATGGATAATTCTGATCAATTAATTTCTCAGGAAAGCACTGTTTCTTTGACTGAAACGAGGGAATGCAAACATTTAGGCGCTGAAAAGGGCGAAAAACATTTCCCTTTCTGTGAAAAAGAGTCGTATTCATTTCCGGTCAAAAGAAGACACTCAACTGGAACTTTTATCTCGGACGCGGAACAAAATTTTTGTAATGATGACACAGGCGAAGAAAGTGAACACTCTGGTAAATACGACAGAAAATTAAGTAGGAAATATTCACAAGAAAACTTTATTTACAATCTTGAAGCGATAAAATGCAGTCGATTTCACAGCCGACGAAACGCACTATGTGACCCTTTGCGCCTGCTCTTGCCGCAACGGAAGCGTGAACAGTTAGAACAAGATGTAGAGAAAAGGAAATCCTCTGTAACTAGGAAAGTTTCACAGTTTATAACTGTCTCGTTAGATTTGAACAGAGACGAAGAGCTTCTTTAATTTAAAGTTGTTGCTAAACCTTTACTGCTTGATTTTGTCATTAATTAGTATTACCAGGTAGGACTTACAGGTATTGGTACTAGTAAGTAAAGAGACATTACATACTTGTTTATATATCTTGTATAATTATCAGTTGTTAATCATCAAGCTTTTTGTAGCAATATTCGTTTCATATATATTGTTTCATGTTAAAGATGAAAGGGACACATCGTAATACCATGCTATGCTGCATATGTTTTCTGAAGGTTGTCCTTAGATTTTACAGGAAAGAAATTCCAGTTTCTCAAAACTTGACTCACTGATTTTCAAATGCATTCGTTCAATCATTAAAGAGGTACACTCTAAACTTTTGAGTATTCCATTTTCTTCAAATTCAAATAAATATGAATAGTATTAAATGATTCTGCTGCCAATGGGTTAGTCGAAAATTCTAAGTGAAACCGGCACACTAAAAGTATTAATATCAATCTTCATACAGAAGGTCGTTGTCGTACTATTTTTGGGTGGAAAGCCATTTTTTTTACAAATGCACGCTTACATTGTTGCTATATGCAAAGTCTTTGCTATATGCCTGTAGGAATCGTTTCTGAACATATGTTCTTTTTTAAACCATCAACTGTTTTTGTTTTCCATTTTGAAGAGAATGAATCAATAAATTGCATATGTTGTTTGCTAGACCCAATATTTCCTTCTTTTTTTTGACTTCCCATAGAATATGCAAAAAAGGTAAAACAGCAAGATGTTATTACTGTTATTGTGTAGTTATTTACTTGAAGTACACACTTTTATTTCTGATTCGTGTGTACTGATATATAGTTTGGGACATTCAGATTGTCCTTCACCTGAGTGTAGCAATTTTTTCTGTGTTACAAATACAATGGTTCTTAAATTAGCTCACTACTCACAAGAAGCGACCAAACGTTTATTCAATGCTTTCATTTTTATCAGCACAACCAGTATTCATTACTTCATCCAAATGTTTCTTTGAACTCTGCATGATCTTTATTTCAAGATTCATTTTGTTAATGTTTGGTACGTCAAAATATTTCTGTTACAAACATCTGAAACAATCCTCGTCTAATTTCATTGACATCATATAGTATTAATAGAATTGAAGCCATAATGTTTAGTTTCCCATTAGAATAATCCTGTCTGTGATATAAAAAATTCTCATGTTTCAAACGTGCATAATTATTCGTTCAATACATTTAGAAACAAAGGAAACCTGGTATTTCGAGGTCTGTTTCCTTAGACAGTAAAATAAGTATTAGACGTAAACGTGGTTTTAATATTCAGGTATTAACAAGGTTAAAAGTATAACAGAGACTTCATCTAGGCCAAATTGTGACCAAATGATGAGAAATGAATTCATTATTCGTAGAACTTAAATAGGCCTTAATTCAATTCGCTTAATTCAAACTTCAGCTTTATTTTAGTTTCATGTTATTGTTTGTAGATGAGTGCTAGAAACCTTACCCTGACATTGAAATGAGCTCAAAAATTGTATAGATATATATCTTATAATGATTAAGATAGGGGAAATTTCTTTAAGATGGCTCTACAAAAATTTCATTCGCTAAACAGCGAAATTGCTTGTACAAAGCGCCATTATCTCCCAGAAATGATCATGTTGAATACAGTTATTGGTAGTCGGATCTTAGCACTTTATGGATTTTAGTAGTCTTGATAACATTCTCTCTGAAATTTGAACAGATTTCATACCTCCATAAGTATAGTTTTTAGACTGTTAGACAGTTTTTGGGACCGCAAATCAAAGACTTGTACTTTAACACTGATATGTAAGCGCCCACACTGGCGTATCCACATGTTTGCAGTATATACAGGGGGGATCTCATTATTCAGAAATAGTCACGGTATTTTTTCGCCTCATCATGGTGACTTCCTTCATACTTTGTCATTTAGTCAGTTGTACACTATAAATGTGGAAAATTACGTTTATATTCTGAGATACTAAACAATCTTGAACGTGGTTGACTAAAAATTAAAAAAATAGAAAAACAACTTATACATGTATGAAGCTAATTATGTTTGACTCCATTCAACTGACCTTTTGAACCTTCAAATATTTTTTTTCTTTTTGACAAACAGTGTCAAAAGAGTTTGTATTAAATTATAAACATGCAATTTTGTTATTCTAATATTTATTTCTGTGACATATTTTTCTATAAGAAAATCCCAAGAGAAATTTCTTCAGAGAGATCGTTAGGTATTTGGTGACAACTTTGAAGTAAACTCATAAATATTGACAGATTGAATTGTTGTGATAATGAAGAGATTAGAAATCTGCCGCCCCAGGAACCAGATATCGTTCTAAAGAGCAATCTAACATTGCCCTGAAGACAATCTGCTCGTTGTTTCTATGATAAAGGCGTTGTTGTTGCTTAATGAAACAGACTGGAATTTATACGTCGTAAATGGAGTTGCTTTTGAAAACACCAAGCGTAAAATTTCCTATGCATCTGTAAGAGTAATAATAGAATTATGAAATAATAGTCATTGAAAATGTAAACAGTTTATGCTGAACAGATGGCTTCGTCGGATATCAAGGATTGTTGATTCTAATGGCTTGAGTTCACGGAATGCAACAGAAGATACTTCTTGAAAGCTTTCAAAACTTAGCATTAAAGGAATTCACACCGTTTGTCAGTTGACATGCAAGAATGATTGACATTCCTGTTAGTTTCATATCAAAAGGGTAGTAGGTATTTTTTGTAACAATTTGGAAAACGTTTGAATTCAAAATCTCATAAAAATCTTATCCTTTAGATAAATATATCTGTAAATAAGCTTTTAAAACATTTTTACTCTCATAAATGGTGTCTGTATGATTGTGAAAATTAATTGTAAAAATATGTACCAAGGTTTTTATTTACGATTCCAGGGAGACTGTTTGTCGTTAGTGTTTACTGTTATGATATCCTTTAAATGAGATACAGTCTAGATTAACCCTGAACATGCTGAAATTTTGTAAAGGATTTGCCATGCTTTGAATTTGGAACAGTCCATTCAAGTTTAAGGGATTTCAGTATCAAAATACAAAAATTGAGTTACCAACAGTATAGAGCCTGGTCAGACTGCACGGATGTGTAGGCTGGCCTTGCTCTATACTGGTGGCAAAGGCTTATCACTGTCGGTTCCAGCAGGTTAAGGGCTCATTAATATACTTCAATTTCCAGAGGGGGGAGCAAATGTCCTTGGGGGACTCCTAAAAATCCAAATCGATGACTTGCGTTTTAGCCAGTTTAGCGCTGAAACAGTGGAATGCGGAAGCCATCATTGATGGTATTCGAACCAAAGACTTCCAAATCAGAATCTATGTCCTACTTGAGAGATAAATATGCCTTTCCCAAAGAGGAATATATCTAATCGGAAAACATAGAAAGATGTTATTCCAGTGTTTGTTTCGTTATGTTTTTGCCTGAAAAGTTTATATTATTAATGGGGAAAAGATACATGATTTTTGTTCGGGAAAGTCGCTTGTTGAATAGACATCACGATAGTGTAAGGTTAAACTTACTAGTGGTTAAATCATCAACTTAATATATCATCTATCTTGAACATACAGTTTTACCTGTCCCCACAGACCAATTAAACGGACAGAAATAGATAGATTTTAATAGACTTCCTTTTACTGGCAAACGTTCTTGATTTTCCTAGAACTTTTTTGTTCTATGCTTATTTTTCAGTTATAGATACAGTAGAAATTGCAGCATACCTCACTGCATTACATCGTGCATTTACAATTATTTGGAACGTTGTCAAGGTAACAATGAGTGATTGAACAATAATCTGATTTCATTAGCAATTTTAAGTTTTGTCATGCATTGGCAAATATGTCTGCTTGCAATCTATAGTTTAACAAATTCCAACGATTAATGCTAACAACGCTTGCTGAAATCAGACCCAAAACTTGTTAGAGGGGAAAAACAGAGACACGATTGCTACTTTTCTTGAAATAATGAAAACAGGAGACTTTATGAAGAATCTTACTATTTCATTGTACAATAATCTTTTGATGATAAAGGCAATTAAAGGATGAGTGAGCTGCACAAGTGATTCACAATGTGTCAAGCAATTCACTCTGTGTCAAGCGATTCACAGTGTGTCAAGCAAATTCACAATGTGACAAGCGATTCACAATGTGTCAAGCGATTCACAGTGTGTCAAGAAATTCACTCTGTGTCAAGCAAATTCACAATGTGTCAAGCAAATTCACAATGTGTCGGCAAATTCACAATGTGTCAAGCGATTCACAGTGTGTCAAGCGAATTCAAAATGTGTTAAGGAAATTCACAGTGTGTCAAGGAAATTCACAATGTGTCAAGGAAATTCACAGTGTGTCAAGCAATTCACTCTGTGTCAAGCGATTCACAGTGTGTCAAGCAAATTCACAATGTGACAAGCGATTCATAGTGTGTCAAGCAAATTCACAATGTGTCAAGCAAATTCACAATGTGTCAAGTGATTCACAGTGTGTCAAGCGAATTCAAAATGTGTTAAGCAATTCACAGTGTGTCAAGCAAATTCACAATGTGTCATGCAATTCACTCTGTGTCAAGCAAATTTACAATGTGTCAAGGGATTCACAGTGTGTCAAGCAAATTCACAATGTGTTAAGCAATTCACAGAGTGTCAAGCAAATTTACAATGTGTCAAGCAATTCTCAGTGTGTCAAGCAAATTCACAATGTGTCAAGCAATTCACATTGTGTCAAGCAAATTCACAATGTGTCAAGTAATTCACTCTGTGTCAAGCAAATTCACAATTTGTCAAGCAATTAAAAGTGTGTCAAGCAAATACACAATGTGACAAGCGATACACAGTGTCGAGCAAATTCACAATATGTCAAGCAAATGCACAATTTGTCCAGCAATTCATTCTGTCAAGCAATTTACAGTGTGTTAAGCAAATTTACAATATGACAAGCGATTCACTGTGTGTCAAGCAAATTCCCAATGTGTCAAGCAAATTCACAATTTGTCAAGCAATTCACTCTGTGTTAAGCAAATTCACAATGTGTCAAGCAATTCACAGTATGTCAAGAAAATTAATAATGTGATAAAAAATTCACAGTGTGTCAAGTAAATTCACAATGTGTAAAGCAATTCACAATGTGTCAAGCAATTCACAGTGTGTCAAGCAAATTCACAATGTCACAAGCGATTCACAATGTGTTAAGCAAATACACAATGTGTCAAGCAATTCACTCTGTGTCAGGCAATTCACAGTGTGTCAAGCAAATTCACAATGTGACAAGCGATTCACAGTGCGTCAAGCAAATTCACAATGTGTCAAGCAAATTCACAATGTGTCAAGTAATTCACTCTGTGTCAAGCAAATTCACAATGTGTCAAGCAATTAAAAGTGTGTCAAGCAAATACACAATGTGACAAGCGATACACAGTGTCGAGCAAATTCACAATATGTCAAGCAAATGCACAATTTGTCAAGCAATTCATTCTGTGTCAAGCCTTTCAAAGTGTGTCAAGCAAATTAACAATGTGTCAATGAATTCACATTATGTCAAGCAATTCACAATGTGTCAAGCAAATACTCAATTTGACAAGCAAATACACAATGTGACGAACGATTCACAGTGTGTTAAGCAAATTCACAATATGCTAACAATTACACAATGTGTCAAGCAATTCACTCTGTGACAAGCAATTCACAGTGTGTCAAGCAATTCACTCTGTGTCAAGCGATTCACTGTGTGTCAAACAAATTCACAACGTGTCAAGCAAATACAAAATGTGTCAAGCAATTCACAGTGTGTCAAGCAATTCACAGTGTGTCAAGCAATTCACAGTGTATCAAGCAATTCACAGTGTGTCAAGCAAATTCACAATGTGTCAAGCAATTTACTGTGTGTCAAGCAAATTCACAATGTGTCACAAGCGATTCACAGTGTGTCAAGCTAATTCACAATGTGTCAAGTAGTTCACAGTGTGTCAAGCAAATTCACAATCTGACAAGCGATTCACAATGTGACAAGCGATTCAAAATGTGTCACAAGCGACTCACAATGTGACAAGCGATTCACAATGATACCAGCAATTCACAATGTGACAAGCGATTCACTATGTGACAAGCAATTCATAATGTGACAAATAATTCACAATGTCAAAAGTTATTAATTCACAATAATTCATAATGTGACAAGTAATTCACAATGCGTCACGCAATTTGTATTGTGTCAAGCAATTTGTATTGTGTCAAGCAATTTACAATGTGTCAAGCAATTTGCAATGTGCCAAGCGATTCACAGTGTGACAAGCGATTCAACATGTGTCAAGCGATTCACAATGTGACAGGCAATCAACAATGTGACCAGCAATTCACAATGTCTCAGGTATCATATCAAAACAGCATGGGTGTATAAAAGACACAATATTTTAAATATGAAATTTTCTGGAACAAAAGAGTGGTTCGTGTACATACATATATGGGGGTTTGACGACTAGTGCCAGATTAATTCATCACCTGATACGTTCTGTTCAATAAGAAAATAAAAGACTACTCTTTTCCTTGATAGCATGATGTCGTCATTTTGTTTTTCAAATTACGTTAACTTTTTTTCGCCTTTTGTTTCCTACATCATTACCAAAATGTAAAGAAAAAAATCAGGATCAGGTAAAATATTTCAACAACAGGTCTTGTATTTCTCTCTTCGAAGTTTTTTTTCAAACAAGAGTTGAGGTCGCTTTATGATTATATATTTTTTCACGCGAAGTCAGAAGACTTTGTTCATACTACAACAGAAATTTCTTTCGGGTGTTTGAACAGCATCTTTTTACATCTAAAAGCGCGCCTTTAAGTGAAATGAATTGCTTTGATGATAAAGGGTCTAGAAATTGACCCCCTCAAGGACCACCTAGCTATACTGCAAATTCCAATATTCCCTCCGAGACAACCTGTATAGATCAGTGCTATGTTTCCATACAAACCGTCTGCTATCACTCTGTCTGATCAAATTTAATTAGACTTAAGGGAATAGATTTTAGATAGATTAAACAATCTGCAAGCGTTTTCTGAATTACAACCATTGACATAAGCATTGCTATCCCTAACAGGGCAAATACGATTTCATTTGCATTAGGTTACGCTTTTTTTGGGGTCAAAATAAGAGTTTGAAATGCAAATACTTTTTAAGGAATTGCAGCGTGTGAAAAAGAGACTAAGTTATGATTAAAACGTGTACTATGATTTTATGTAAAGGAAATATTCAATCATTATCGGCGTTCCATAGGTACACATTGCAAGCTAGTTTATGTTAGTTGCATAAGATTATTTGTCACTCTAATATCTTCATTGGTTAGAAGTTTCATGAGAATCCATGCTTTCATTTCTTTTACATTTTAAACAAGGCACACGCATACAACCTTTAATATTACTATTTAAGAGCTAATATGCATCTTGAACAAACACTTGAGATGATGTTTATATGAAAATGCCCGCACTTATTACTGTGTGTTCACAAATTTACATTATAATGCATGAAGACAATATGGTTCTGCCTTGACATCTATCATACAAATTCGATGGAACCTCATCCTGATTACCCAAGAAAAGCAATCGGTTAAAACATTCAAAGAAATTGGCAGTTCAAGAATTGCGATATTAATCTTCCTCCAGAACTGCCAACTTGCGTAGACATAAATACAATGGCTTCAAAAATAACCAGAAGACCTGAAACCGTGACTTGATTCAAGAGCTCGAACAAAGTTTTATTTGCCATTTTTATTTTATTCGAATGTCCCCGTGGTACTGATGTTACCATAAAGGTCTGTTTAAGCCGGGCAGTCAGAGAGAGGTTTGATCCAAAAATGGTATCAGAGGTGGTATCCAGAAAAGTGTATGGAAGGCATATGCTTCATCCACAGCAATACAGCTGCCCACAAGTGAGAACTTGTGCAGCATTTTCCGGCTAAAGAGAAGGTCGTGCAATTTCCACAAACACCGTACAGCACATGCCTAGGCTTCTTAAGATAAGAGTCTTCCAGTGGTCTGGAAAGTGATTTAATCTATGTCATACCTAAATACGAACATCAACAAACATTTAATCAATGGAATGTAATGCCACAACGGCGTTTTGATACTAAATGGGAATACGCAAATTTCTGAAGTGCGAAATGACATATTCTGAAGTGTTTTTTTTTCTGTTACACACTCACTGACATAACTTTTGAACGACCCTAGAATGTACGTTCTTTGGGGCACCTGGTGTGGTAAATGTACTTTAAAGATTCGTTTTACTTACGCTGGGGGAAAACGGTAAAATTTTATCTGGTATAAAGATAAGTGTCTTTTAGTGTCCTTTAAACACAGAATTGTAAAAATATTCTTGCTGATTTTGATTAATTCCAAATATTTGTGCAGTGCCATGTGAAATGTCTGGCATCATAAGTTCGCAGCATGGGCAGACGGGCGTATATTACATCTGTTTTGCGATGATTTTCTCTTTATTAAATAATCATAAACCTTTTACACAAATAATTGTTTACGTCGACTACTGCTGAGATTTCTAGAGAGATTGACGTGTTTTTCAATAATTTGTGGACTTGTAAATTATTAATTTGATCTTGAAGCAGTTTATAAATAGACATGATCGTAAAAACAGCTGACAAAGTGATTCACCTGAAATAACATGATGACACGTAACTTGAGACTACAAATCTATTTAACTGATAAAAGGCAATGTTAATGCACTATTATGGAGCGCCATAGCTGTCTTTTGTTGACGCATTTCACGTTGACTTGTCAGTTTGACATGCCAACTTTTCACCGTATCATGTTAATATGTAAAGCGACATTGTTGACTTGTCAATCAGTCATTTGAATATGTCAAAGTGCTGTGTTGTAATGTTAAAACTTCGTTTTATATTGTCAATAGATCATGTGGATTTCTAAACATGCTAAACCTTGTCGTTAAATTGTTAACATATTAACTGAATATGTATACATGCCGTTTTTAGATGTTAGAACGACAACTTATCATGTCGAAAGAACATGTGAAAAAGGTCACTGTTAAAATGTCAAAATACTATCTTAAAATGTCTACGTGTCATGTGATATTGTTAACACAACGTTTTATTATGTTTAAAGAACAAGTGAACTTCTCAAGGCTTCATATTACTATGTTAAATGACAATGTTGACTTGTCTAACTACCATTTGAATATGTCTATGTGCCACGTGATATTGTTAACGTATCGTTTTATTAAGTTTAAAGAACAAGTGAACTTCTCAATGCTTCGTATTAATATGTTAAATGACAATATTGACTTGTCTAACTACCATTTGAAGATGTCTATGTGCCATGTGATATTGTTAACATAATGTCTTATTATGTTAAAAGAACAAGTGAACTTCTCAAGGCTTCGTATTAATATGTTAAACGACAATGTTGACTTGTCTAACTACCACTTGAACATGTCTATGTGCCATTAAGACATTATGTTAACAATATCACATGGAATGGTGGCATATTCAAATGATACTTGATCAATTTAACATTGCGGTGTAACATAATATAGCAATGTCTTGAAAAGTTAACACGATTTTTAACATAATAAGATATTAATTTGACAATATCAAATGTCATTTAGACATATTCAAGTGATATTTGGACATTTTAACACTGCGCTTTAACATAATTATATTATAATTATCTTGACAAGTTAACATGTCTTCTTGACATTTTGGAATATTGTTCTAACAAGATAACATTGATAATATACATACTTAATTGATATTTAGACAAGTTTAAATGTTCTTTAAAATTATCATACCAAAGTTTGAGTATTTCATATTTACTTTTTACATAGTAAGACGTTGTTTAACAATATCACTCAGTACATAGACATGTTCAAATTGTAGTTAGAAAATTTAACAGCTCGGTTTAACAGATTATTACAGAGTCTCGACAAGTTCACATGCCATATTGACATTATAAAACGATGTTTTAACAAAATAACATTGTCGATAGACATGTTCAAATGACAGTTTGGCAAGTCAACATTATGTCTTGACATGTAAACACGCTGAAAAAAGAATTTCACATGTCCCACTGACAAGTTACCACGAAATGCGTGAACAAAAGACAGGTGTGGCGTTCCATACACTATGATTGTTTGTCTCGTTCTAGATATTTGTTGCTTTCCAGCATTTCTTTTAACAATATCGTTTGACGTCGCTCATGAAATTAAAACCTGGCTTTACTCCACATTAAGTAAAAAGAAATTTGACAGTGACACGACCTCCCTTCTGTTCATAACATGGCGGTTCTGAAGAAATTATTTTAATCAGGTCGAAAGCTTTCCATATTTGTTGCGAAAAACTGATGCCTTTGTTTAATTCAGTACTTGTATCTCATCGGAAGGGACTATACAAGTATGTTTTTTCGGCATCTGTTCATTTAGGATGTCACCCAGCATGTCCGTCAGTCTGAAACTCTGGATACTGCAAAACTCAGAAGATATCGAAATCTTTTCAAGATACTGGCAAGTAATTTGTAGATTATGCATACAAGATTAAAATCTGCTCTTCGACCTTGTATTCAGTCAATCCCAGACAATCCCAGACAATATTGATTTAGAAATAACTGCATTCTTATAACATTATCATGAACGCGGATATCCTTCAGTAAATGCATACTGACATATTGCATGTTCTTTCATTACATATAAAAAAAATCAAGAATATAATGTTGTGTTCTTTGGTGTTATTTGCTTTACACATAGTGAAGATTAAAACAAGAAAATGTTTTGGATCAACTGCATGTTGACTACTGAAAACTGACATGCCCATAAGGTACCTCCTTAGTGAAGTCATTTGATATTAGTTAATGAAACTTCAAAATTACAGTGCACTAAAGTGGGTACCGAACAACGAAGCATAAACGCTTACAAACACCAGGAACCAAACTTTTAAATTTCAACATTCTGACTACAGGTCTCAATTAAAATATAAAAACAGTCCCATTCCAGCGCGCATGTAGAAGTGGCTTAGTTCAATATCTGTACTGATACCAATTTCTAATAGTATGTTGTATTATTATTTCCATATAACAATGAGCCTTTGTCGTAAACAGAGATAACTATTCTGTGCCAAAAGCTTACTATGACTTCATTATTGCCTGTTTATTGTTTGATTTGTGTGTTGTAAAAATGTTAGCAAGACACCTACACAGTAATTTCATGAAACTATCATATATCAACCAAAGCCAGCTGTTTCCAGAAAATAACTTGGTTATCACAGTCCTTTATTCTAGACTGTACTTAACTATAATTGTATTTGTCAAAACTAAACTGCGATTCTTAAATCAGAGAATACAACTTGAATGTTTGAAACGATCAGTTTTCGTTACACGATCAGTATGCAATAGAAACCGTTGCATTATAATATCTGTTCTTTAATAATTGTTAAACATCATCATCAACAACATATACAGTACTATCAATTTATGCATGTGCACAGACCTTGATCAATGTAGAGCGTCGTTCAAATGTAGACACATTTTAAATTTTGTATTGTTTGTGAATTTTGTTTTTACAATTAATATTGACTGTTTCTGTGCAGAATCATCGCCTGACGAATTATGTATTTGGGATATGATTGTCATATAGTCACCCTTTGACGCTATAAGTCCCTACTATGATGCATAAGTTTACCATAAATCATCAGAGAAACGACTTTTTTTATATCACACTTGCTCAACACACAAATCCACAGCTACAGTATGTACACAAATTGTTTGTTTGACAAACCGGTAGTGAAGAAACCTAAGAACTACTTTTTCTTAAACAATATAAAAATATTTTCTGTTTAGTAAGCTATTTCCATTGCCACCTTTGTACATTTGACGTTCGAATCCGATAAGAAAATAATAATTCCATTGCTTTGTCATGATATTTGAGATAAAACTGCCTGGAAGTTGGCAAATTATTTTGATAGCGTTGGACTTAGTTTCCATTTAACAGCCGTTGTCAACATATACATGTGTGCATTGCAGAACAAACATTTCGCTTTCTCCTTACCTAGTATTAAAATATAAAAATAATTGAAATCAAGGTATATTTACAGTCGTGATAATAACTGAAGGGCCGTGTTAAAACAGAAATGACAAGATATATGACTGGTAGGAAGTTAGCAGTAGCAGTACGCAGTAGCAGCTGGCGGTACAAATTAAATCAAACGTGAAGTTGGCAGTAGCGGTACCAGCAGGAAAAACGTGAAGTTGGCAGTAGCAGTTATTACAGTAGCAGTAAGAAAAACGTGAAATTGGCAGTAGCAGCAGTAGCAGTAGATAAAACGTGAAGTTTGCAGTAGCAGTGAGAGTAGAAGCAGTAGATAAAACGTGAAGTTAGCAGTACCAGTATCAGCAGTAGCAGTAGTTAAAACGTGAAGTTGGCAGAAGCAGACCGGGGCAATCGTACCGGGAGTGTCCCTAGACATCTAAAATAACATTTTCTCAATTGGCACTAAAATTCCTGAAAAACTGCAATAATATAAGAAACAGTCGCAGACCGTAACTCCAGAGAGTACCTAAAAATCAAAAAATGACATTTTCTCGATTGGCACCAAAATTCCTGAAAGTCTACGAGAGTGTCAGAAACAGTCGCGCACAGATAAAATCGACCCGGGAGGATCTCTAGACATCAAAAATGACATTTTCCCGATTGACACCAAAATTCCTGGAAGTCTGCTGTCAGAAACAGTCACAGACCTGTTAAATCGACCCGAAGCGTCCCTTGACATCAAAAATGACATTTTCCCGATTGGCACCAAAATTCCTGAAAGTCTGTGAGAGTGTCAGAAACAGTCGTAGACCTATGCAATAGACTCAGGGGGGCCTTTAAATGTTAAAACATGTTTTGATTTCATTTAAACTTTCCAGACTTTTAAAAATTTCCTACTGCTACTGCCAACTTCACGTTTTTCCTACTGCTACTGCTCTTACTGCTTCTGCCAACTTCACGCTTTTCCTACTGCTACTGCTGTACTGCTACTGTCAGCTTCACGTTTTTCCTACTGCTACTGCTTACTGCTACTGCCAACTTCACGTTTTTCCTACTGCTACTGCTGTACTGCTACTGTCAGCTTCACGTTTTTCCTACTGCTACTGCTCTTACTGCTACTGCCAACTTCACGTTTTATCTACTGCTACTCTGGTACTGTTACTGCCAACTTCACGTTTTTCCTACTGCTACTGCTCTTACTGCTACTGCCAACTTTCATGTTTTATCATGCCATTACGGCGATTTCCGTTGATAAACTGCCTATCTGATAAACTTAGCTTTATCAGTCACCCCAAGTTTATCAGGCACCTCATGTGACCTTGACCGAACTACATTCATTTCTTTATTTTGTGATTTCTTACATCCTGTTCTTTTATGTCACATAGATATGTCTTATAAGTAGATTTCTAGTGAATAGAAATACATTATCCTACTGAGTTGATTATTTAAATAATTTTTACACGCAAGACTTTAGCTAAAAAGATCGATTAATCCTGTTCAACTTTTGATTGCTTGCATCGATAAATTCAAAATGGCGAAATCGTGAAACCAAACACCTAAGAAATGCGAAATAAAATTAAAAGAACGGAAAATTTGTACCTTCTGTTAGTTAGAAAATACTCAACCGATAAAATTTGAATCGAACAGTTTTTTGAAATATTAAATGTTCTCTTACTTATGACTAAAAACATTCGAAACTATTTCTCATCGATTTACTCCCTTGACTGTAAATACACATATTATTGCGCGCGACATGAACTCGAACGGCTCTGGAGAGGTTTTTTGATTTAGCTAAAATTTTAAAAAAGAAACGCAAATAAAAGTTGAAAACATGATAAATAGAATACCAAACAAGTGTCTGATATTATAAAATTTATCAGGCTCGGCACGAAAAAAATGAAGAGCTCGGCAGAGCCTCGCCTTCATTTTTTTCTAAGCCTTGCCTGATAAATTTTATAATATCAGACACTAGTTTGTTATTCTCTATTTATCTACTGCTACTGCTCTAACTGCTACTGCCAACTTCACGGTTTCCTGCTGCTGTGTTGTGCTACAACTCAGTTCGTATGAAATATGGACACACTTGAAGCCGATTTCTTCTCTCAAGTATGTTGAAATTTTGGATAATAACGTTCTGAAGAGTTATTAAAGTCGAAATTTTGTTTCATACATAGTGTTATGCTAAAGAAGTTATACATAAATTCAACAGCTGCATTTATACTTTGTCAAGTATCATCAACTCCCCTCATTTCGCGACTACCATTGATTCGCGGCTATCTTTGTTACCAAGACAGTGTTGATGAAAAGGGTCTTACATGTGACCACACACCTTCTTCTGTAATTGCCAGGTCTGATCATCCTCCTCCTGCAGTAACATCAGGTAAAGGAAAGACAGTCAAACTAATTGGTTGTGGAAGTGCAAGTGGGTATGCTTTGCTACCATACATTGTCTACCCTGACAAGAGACTTTTGCCAGAGCTTCTTGAAGGTTCTACTCCAGGTGCTACAGGAAATATGAGTGAGACTTGTTGGTCCAATGGTACCATTTTCAAAGATTTCTTGCAGTATTACTTTTTTAAGTATATTCCTGGTCGTACTGCTGAAAAAGTTCTTCTGATCTTAGATGGTCATTGCTCACATATATCTGTAGGAATTGTTGACTGGGCAAGAGATAATAACATTTTATTTTACATATTCCCTGCTCATACAAGTCATATACTTCAACCTTTAGATTTAGCATGTTACGGTCCATTCAATGGCATGTACAATAATGCATGTCACAAGTTAATACGTGAAACTGCTGCATCTGTAACAAGGTATAACATTTGTTCTCTTGCTTGTAAGGTACATCTTCAAGCATTAAAATCTGAAAATCTCCAGTCGGATTTAAACGTGCTGGTATTTATCCACTTTATAGAGAAGCAGTAGCGAAAAAGGACTTCATTCCTGCTGAGCTTTATGTTGGTACTGACAGTGATTCAGATGCAACGGCTGAAGATGGTATTCAGGAAGATCGTGATGGGTACCGAATGTTTGCAGTTAAGGAAAATGAACAAAAGAAAATAAAACAAGGTCTACAAGTGTGAAAAAAAAAAGAAAAAAATGTAAGCAAAATTGTAGCAGGTAAAGAAATCACCAATGATGTACATGAAAAATTAAAAGAGTATGAGTCTCAAAAACCAATTTCTAAATCTGTTAAAAAGCTGTCTCAAAAGGAACAATAAACAAAAAAGTACAAAGTAAAAAAGTCTAAAGATCCTCAACCTGGTCCTTCACATATAAACTTTGCTGTCATTACTCTAAATCATCTGAATCTGATGCTGAAAGTGACGAAGACAAATGTTGTGTTTGTAACTTATTCACTCCAAAGGAGGTATCTGGTTCCACTTCCTTGATTTTTACAAAGTGGGCCCAGTGTGAAGGTGTAAAAATGGTAGACAAGTTAAAATTGGACCAGAATTAAATGTTAACTTTGGACTAAGTGGTGACCAAAACTAAATAATTAAACTTTTATGTGGCCTAATTGTACTTTTTTGGCAAAGAACTATGGGATTATGTCACACCGCGAATGGCGGGAAGTGAAACAAAATGGTCGCCTCCTATTGCTAAATGTAAACAAACTGTGTCATTGACACTTGTTGAAGATGATGTATGTGTAAGATTCGTAAGGATTATTAGGAAATAGATTTTTTAACGGGTAAGTAACGAATATTTTGTACTTGTTGATTTTTTATTGTTTATTACGCCGGAAAATGCTTAGCGTCGCGAATCTACGGTAGTCGAGGATATATCTATGATCTGACTGAAATAGAATAAACGTCTCGAGAGCTTTTATGTAAAAGCAAAAGAGACTGAGAAATTCACTCAAAGCATTGGGGGAAAAAGACAAAAAAATGTTCAAATATACTGTCATATGCAAAATCATTTTTCGTCTGCTGTATACTTAAATGATAATATTTACTTGATGCTTGAATAAAACACAGACATCTAGGGTAAATAAACTACTTGTTTCACCCATGCAAAGCCATAAGGCACTCATAAACCAAGTTTGGTGCCTGTCTGAGAACGTTTCAATAATTGCTAAAATTCACTAATAAGCCTTAAAAGAGCTTTAGAAACATGTTTAATATATTTGTATGTAGCTATATGTATAGACATGTACATAAAATGAGTGAAATGAGTTCAGATACAAATAGGAACAAACATATCAATGTCAAATTTCAACATCAAAAATAAGTTAATTTAAAGTTTCTTATTATCTACAGGTGAACACAATTAATACAATTTTAGATAACATTACAGTTACATATAATGGCATTTTCTTAAATGCTGTAAAATGTGTTGGATGGTAACAAACCAAGCTAAATAACGTCAGCTAACAGGGATCTTGTTTATCCTATATATAAACTTATACTTGCATAAGTCTAATCAAAATAAGGTTAAAACTATGGAATATGATCTTAACATACACGACTAGACTAGATGTGATTAAGAAAGGAGACAATATATTGCAGTGGGTGAGATTATATAGATCAAAACGAAGCACGCATACAAGCTCGGTGCTGAACTACTTAGGTAAAAATGTTCAATTAATTCCGCTTGAATTTAAGCATTTCCAAGGTGAAGTGTATGCATTAAAACAGTTACACAATGCACCTACACTGTAAATGATCCCAGTTTTTTTTTAAAAAACTGCCATAAATTCACACCATTATGGTTAGCTTTTCTAAAATCATTTGAAAATGAGTTGTGTGGGGTTCCATCTTTCTCCGGTACAAAAGAAACGTCTATGTGTCAGTGAACAAAGTCAGCTTAGGAAAAAGATGTAGCACGCTAACACTTAATGGAAATAATAATTATGGGCTCATTTCTATATTATTTTATCTCCAAACATTACAATTCTAACAAATGACCGCGACCGAACGCCCATTATATGTTTCCATTTTAACCATTTTCGTTAGTTTAAGAGTAACCTTGGTCATAACCTTGTTGTTTAGCTGATGGACTGTAGGTTTTCTACGCTCTACAGTAAATTCAACTCCACTGCTGAAATTTTACCTTCTTCTACCTCTGTACATTGATTTTAGTGAACTCCGGGTGAACCATAAAATGTACTCAAAGTAACTGAGCTACCTACATAATAATGGCCAACAATTTGAGTATAATAAACACATTCTGTAAATGTTGATAATTGACACTATGATCCTTACTATTTTCATGTCAAATATGTACAGTAACATACAGATTTTCTGGGTATACCCAAGGAACACACGATCAAGTTCTTTTTTTAACAAATCCCATGTGTATCTCAGCTCCAGTCATTCTATGTTCCGTGTTGTATCTCATCTCTCTCTCTCTCTCTCTCAAAGGAAGCTGCTTTACAATAACAGTGACCATCTCCCACATCCGTAACAAAACGGCATGGGCTAAACAAACTGCGATCAAATCGAACCGTTTGCAGTCTCATCTAGTCTCGTGTTACTGGAGCCTAGGGACATCTGCAATAATTTTTATTAGGTACCTTCACCTTGTTCTTCTTAGTGGGAGACTGTACATAACTAAATCTTTTGGCAAACCTCTGGGATTAGAGTTTCCCCAACAGTCTTTTGCATGTTCCTTCCACTGTTCATTAACATCTGCATTGCTACCAGAATCTGTCTGAAACCAGTGCTGCTGGTTATACCTGATCCAATTTTCTTCGAACAAATAACCTCTTTTCAAACAGAGTTCCATGTTTTTCTTCGACAGTTTCTTTGCTAATGCTTCTCCTCCAAATATTGCTTTATAGTATGTTTTCAAAGTGTGGAACCTTGGTCCTAGAACTGGTATATAACTAACCTGTTTTAGAGCTTTTTTGATACGCTGAAAAGATGATGGAAGATGAAATAAAATTTATAGCACTGTTAAATAAAACTACTGCTACATGCTCCGACAACAAAGCACAGCTTTCTTAACGTAGAAATAGCTCACTTTAATAGTTAATCTTAACTGAAAAGGAGGAAGATTATAGACTATTAATTGAACATTTACCATTTTTATATTCTTCTGCGGGCTACATTCATCGTTTTGTGTTTTAAGAGATGACGTTATAAGCATGTACTCTAAACAGTTTGCATCTCCCATCAACGAGTAGAACGACGTCTCCTGAACATTATAAAGTTGCCAGTTCTCAAACAACAGCTGACTCTCCGACCACCTTTCACAACGTGCAAACCTTGTGTAGAAAATGTACAAATTATTTGAAGTTAAGCTGTATATATATATATACGCTCTCTAGGGTGTACGTGACACATTCATGACACATTCTGTATATTCTATTAATTAATAAAGTCACAAGTGCTGTATGTTTGATAGATTTCTTGCTTTATTATACAGCGGCTATTCATTAATTCCATTACCCTTGATATTTTAACTTTTGTCTTTCTCATAATTAAGTCTTGATGAACATGTACTGTGACTGTTTTGCGTGCTTCCTTTTTGCTAAGTGTAACTGAAATGATTAATAATCATTTAAACATTTAGGTATACATAATATACGGATTAACCCTACCTCCGTTGTTCAGGCAAGAAATAAATAAGCTCGAAGCTATTATAACACGTTGATAACAGATGCAAAATGGTGACTGTCCATATATATGTATGTAAATATAACTGCTTTCACGTTTTCATTTTTGCTTACAACTGTGTATCTGCGCTGAATCTCAAATATTTCAGTATGTATAGAGTTTGAAATTGTCGCTGTATTTTACCGAAAATCGTTAAGAAAACAATAAAAATTATCCATTACATTAATGACCTACAAAATTTTGAGCTAACTGCGCTTCATAATTACTGAAAGAACCCGTGTATTTCCCAGTTACTTCAGTGCTCGTGAAAAATTCCATTTCGCGTGATCGGACATCGTCTTATTTTAATCTCTGTATAAAGGTTTATAGTATACCATTACTTTCACCAGATATATCCCAAGCGTAGAAATATAGAAAACCTACAAGATATTTGTGCTTAAATATTACACAAAGTAGTAAAAGTGTATTTGGGTTCTTAGTGTTAATGTCTCCGTCAGCTTATACCAGTGAGTTCCTAAGTGTGTGTTACTTTAACAATACAGTGTTTCAATAAAATAAAACGCATTTCATAAAAGAAACTAGAAGATTTAGTAAAATGAAGACTAATCCCGCAATTATACACTTACACTGGATATTCCAAATACACCTGATAAACAAGATATACCAGATGTACCAAATATCTTCTATATACCCAAAGCTTCTTTGTAACCTGATAGCTTTTTGTAACTTAGTTCACCTGAATGGATTAATGAGACTGCTACCAGTTTTAGTCCTCCAGTATAAAAAAATACCTGCGACGGCACCAATACATGGTGTAATCACAATATTTTACCGGTTTATGATAATTGTTCCTCAAGGGTATTGAAATATTTTCAAGTGCTTAGAGAAACTGATTGTGTGTAATATACACGATGAATACAGTGAATTGAACGTGTTAAACTTAAAGCGACTGACTCACAAAATTTTGCTGAAATTTTTATTCTTTCAAATTTAAGAGGATTTAATATACTATGGAAAAAATATAATATTATGCTTCTATACACCATGAAAACTGAAAAAAAAGTTTTAACTTAACCAGGATTCGAACCCACGACCTTTCGGTCAGTAAAATATAGATCGACGACTTAGTCCACTGAGCCACGACTTATGGTAAATAGATTACCTCAAAATTAATATTATAACTAAAGTATCTACCCCGTGACTAACGGGGTAAATTTTTTACCGATAAAAGTGTGTAAAACTTTATATTTTGATGATTTTCTGTCACACAAAACTGACTCAGTAACTAAGTTTAAATATGTTCTTCACGATTACAGCAAGAATTTCAAGATGTATAAACATTTTCTTTTTATCATCGTCTGTGAGTCAGTCGCTTTAATTAAATTGTTGTATTGTTAAGTGATAGCAAGGTCTTTCTATTTGAAAGACCCTGGTGATAGCTACTAGTATTTCGAGGTTTTTATAGAAAGGTGCCCGTTAAGTATATATATAAATATTTGTTAAATTTATGTTAAATGGTTTATGCTTACAACAGTATGTTATTGTAATGTAGTCTGTTGTTAATTAATACCGTTAGTTACTGTAATGTAAACTGTAAATTAAGTTTTCCTTCAAATCTATCTTTCCTCCGTTGTATTTGATAAATAACCTTAAATTTCAACCTTGCATTTCATATAGATTCACCAAAGGCTAGGACAAGTCGAACTCATGTAGCACCCCTATAAGAGTTAAGCCTTATCAGACAACACTCCAGGAAGGAGTTCGTTACAAGAATCAGTAGAGCGATCAGAAGGATGACTGATAAACTAACCACAATGCTATAGTTGTTGCTGCGTAAAACTTTACAGCAGATCTATGGTTTGTCTCCTCACTGCTTTGGAGGAATTTCCTTAGGGAGGAAACACAAGTCTGTATGCTTTCTGGTGGGTTTCCTACAAAAGAAATATTTACTACTTGTATCAATTCACTTAGAATTACAGTTGTTAAAATGAATAAAATATCATTAAAAAGTAATTAGAATTGCAATACAAGTTCATCGGTTATAATTAAAATGTACATTTAACACAAGTACTCTTTAATTTGTAAATCAATAAGTTTTTGACATAAAAGGATATTTTACCTCCAGCTAGAGCGATTTCTATGCAAATCACATGATACAAAGCTAAAACATCCGCATTATCAGGTTCTATAAGCACCGAACTTCTCACCACTTCAAGAAGACCAATACTTTCTTGGTACCTTTAGAACACCGTAATGACAACATTGATCAAAGGCAGCGACAATTTATATCAAATCTCAAAACATAATATCACTGTAATTGTAAAAATCACTGTTATAAGAAAATAGCACTGCTAATCAATGGAGGTAAATTTATTATAAATGTTTATATCAAATAAAGAAATCTGTTTTAAAGAAAACAGAGTAGCTAAAATCTATAAAATTAAACATTGTATCACTTACAGATGTATTTTTAAAAAGATGGTTTCAGTGTTTTGTATAACAAAATGCTTTTAACAGTCAAGTTGTAACATTCTTACGCATTTCTAAACAGGCATAGGAAGAAGTAGTAGGGCCCAAACATCTTTGCTGTCTTCACATCTCTTATACATGTGCACAGGTCCGCTGCTGCTTTACCTAAAAAATAAATATACATGTAAAAATGAAGCACTGTTTTATTATTAATAATAATAATAACGATAATACTCCCAATAAATCTACCTCTTCTTTGAGAAAAAACTAAAACTTCTGTAAAATTGTCTATAAAATAGGTATTTTTGCAAGTGATATCATAAAATATCGTCGACATTGGAAAAAGGGCACTTGCACATCTGTTGTAGTACTGAAATATAGTGAACTGAAAATCAGCAAACGCTGGCAAATATATCATCTCCTTCAAATGTAGATTTAAACTTAAAGAATGTTAGCCAAAATATTGTCTTCGTGATCAACACTGTCATGGCAACAGGATCTGAAGACTGTTTTTTTTTCTTATATAAAAGTGACATTCCCCGATAAATCGCAACGTTGAATGATAACAATTATAGTTTTGTAAAAAGATTGCATAGATTGAAAAACTAAAGAATTTTTCGGTAAAATAGTTAAAATTTAAAAACATGCAAGATCACATAATAATTTTATATTTACTGCAAATAGTAAGTAAGATACAGTTCGACGTAAAACCAGGGTATGTGACGTCACTTATGGAATATCAATTTTGCGCGTTATGTTCCTCTTCAACATGATATTATACCATATCTGTTCATTGCAGGAAGCTACAATTTTCAGACATAAATTCCGAGATACTATTTTTTCAAATAAGTAAACAAATCAATTCCCAAATATTATGCCCGAGTGCCCTTTTCCCAGAGTCGTTGGTCATTAATACAAATTAGAGAATAACTTAAAAAAATATCTGACGTGATACTATAGAGGAAAACATTAAAAATTCAGTATTACTTGTTTCATACTGCAATATTTTGTGGGACCTAAATTAAATTTACATATTTAGATCTATTAAGCTAAAACTATACCGGAGAGTGTTATATGAATTGGTAGAGTAAATTCCAGTGACTAAGTACAAAACACGAATTACACATACCAACTACCTTAGCTTTCTCCAAGTTTCCATGTAAAAAGTAATGCATGCAACTAGTGCCATATATCTCACAGAGTATAATCCTGTCATATGTTGAAAGCTCTTCATTTCTTTCTGCACACCTTTGATGGACAAAACGAAAAAAGTGCAAAAGGTTGATCGGTACGTGTATATCAATGCTCGAAGTCAGTTTAAGAATGCAAATTTCTCTTAGTAAGACTTATTGACTTTGTATAAAACCTGAATTTATATGTTTTCCTTTTCATTGTGTTTCTTTAATATCTAAGGTGAAAAGTATGACAACGTCTACAATAACAAAATTAAAATGAAACTGTACTGGCATTGCACAGACTGGCAATTTACGCTCAATAATGACTGACGAAATATAAGGTCTCAACTACAGTCAACTTAAAAGTGTATGAATATTACAGACAAGAGTTTTCATTTTGAAAAAATAGCAAAAAGATCCTTAAATATTGACAGAAAAGCCCTTAGCAAAAACTCTCAGCATCTACAAAGTCTAATTTGGAAACTTAAAAATTAAATCTTACATTCGAAGGAGATCCCATTGTAGACCTTCACATGTAGCTGTCCACCCTTTTTCTCGGCTGCATTCTATCATTGATGAGTACGCTGCAACCACCTTATAAAAAAGACAGTAATGTAGATTTATTTCACACAAAAAATCATGACCGTTTTTTCCAGGCAATGTAAACATTATTTTTATTTTGCTTACAGATAGAAATGTTTGAATACCTGATGAACATGAGCCCTCCCTGATGTTATAGTCATGAATTGTTTAACAGCATGTGCCAATTTTAGTCTTTTGTGTCCTTGTTCTGTGTCCATTCGATGCAATTCAGCAAACAAATAACCTTGTTCCAGGGCTAATACGCCAATGCATTCACTGTAAATAATACAGATGAAATATCAATTTCACTTAATTGACTTAAGATATAATTTACGAGTAGATAGGAGAACGACGACAACATATGATTATTTCAGCTTTCATTTGATATTATAACAGACAGGATCTCTCGCATTTCATGACTTTTACAATCTGTAGTTCTTTTTTCAAAATGTTCACACAATTTAAATTACGTGAATGCTAATCTGTAATGAATTGCAACATCCAGTCGTTGCTTAGTAAACTAGACGTCAGTTTAGAGAAAAGTTTTCAAAATGAGTTCATGAGACATTTATACAGAGACAGAATATCTAGACATCTACGAAAATGGTACATGCTAATTTCAGGTATTTTCCTGCTCTGTAAGGATTAGGGTTTTTAACCTGTGGTGAGTAAGGAATCTCCAACACCAAAAGAATCTCATGATTAGTAAAATGTTTATGACTGCCGATGATTGTGGGCTTGCTGATTCTCTGAGACCAAGATATGACGCTGCAACTGACATCAGTCTGTAAGCATTCTTCACATCTCCTATATGATAGAGAATCTGAATGAAATAAAATATAAGTTGTAATAAACTGACACAGAATTATTAAGGCCATTATAAACATTTTAATCATACTTTTATATTAAATAAATATGGAAAGAACTACATTTATTTTATTTTTATCTCTTAGCAAATAGAAAAATTAAAATCACAAAAAAATTATTCAGGTTACAATATTATTCACGAGATAACTTGACATCCTGATATTGTTAACAGTGAAGATGTTTTTTTTCTTCTTTAAAAAAGGCTGAATCAGTGTTGAAAAATGGGAAATCTATTTTTTAAAGTTTGCATTTACAGTTTTTATTTTGATTGAACACTAACCTGTCCGTTAAGTCTGTTTATCCTTGAAAACATCAAGTTCTGTGTCTTTTTCGGGCACGCTGATTCTCCCTTCACTTCATCAAGTAAGGCAAGGGCAACGTGCAAAAACTCTAAAGCCTGGAAACAATTGTCTTATCATTACACATATAGTTAGCAGCATGTAACAATGAAAACCAAAATAAACTAGTATGTAAATCGTCGACTGCACATACTTTGGAACAAGGCACTCATGGGTAGAGTGATATATGAGAGATATTTCTATATATATATATTATTACTCCACCAATTTAGAGTAAAACAACCGTTAAGACTGTCTGAAGTAAAATAATAAGTGCAATATCATACATAAAGTGATCAATACCTCTTCAACACGACCAATGACAAGATCTGCAGCAATTGCCTCAGCGAGTGTCAACAGAGCATTTCTTGTTTTACCGATACACCTCCAATGATAAATCAGTGATGTGTAAATAGGTAACAGTTCTCGAAGATAAACATGCGAAGGCTCAACAGGCTTGCCACCTTGTGATATTTCTCCTACTAACTTTATGGCTTCTCTGAAATAAGACATTGTCATTGCTGTATTCAATTAAAATGGCTTCAGAGAGTGAGATTTAAGATGGTAGAGTTTATTGATCAAAATATTTCAACATTTTCTATACAATATACATGCCATTTTCTTTTTAAGATAACATCATAGCCTAAAATATAACTGATGTCCGTTTGGACTTTTTCAAAATGCATTACGATTAAGCTAATAATCAGCTTTGACTTAGTTTTCTCATTTATCTGACGTTCTGCTTCATTCCTAGAAATTCAAATTATAACTTACTCAGCTGACACACATACTGCCTGTCTACGTCCACGTTTTGTTTTCAGCTCAGTAGCTTGAGCAACAAAGCAAGTATGTTCTGCCTCCTTAGTCTCTAAGCTCTTTCTTCTTACAGATATGACAGCATCTACATCTGAACAAATATAAATCAGTTTTCATTTAGCTCTAAAACAAACAATCAGGGGAAGTTTGGATACTAGTGAGCTTGATGAACTAAAACGTTTAAGCAAAGCTTGATATAATATTGTGGTTTAGACTGTAAATATATGCATTTGAAATTTCACTCCAATTCAGTTGAAAATGTCTAGGATTTTATACATATAAATAACATGTATGTACCTAATTTTGGATTAGCTTCGTGAACATAATTTTCGTTTCTGATCTGTTTCATCAAAAAAAGGAAATTAATATAAATGAGACAACCTGCAAGTTTTACATCAATACGCTTCGATCTCTCTTCGACGTCATCGTCTGGGGGTCTAAACAAAAGATAGTATGGTATCTTAACTCTTAGCTCATCGGCAGAAAGTTCAAGATAGTGAGCAGCTTTTGTGTGAAGTTCATTTCTTTGTGACTCCATAAGCACTTCGTAGGCTGTTTCCTGCAACAACTGATGTGTAAACATTGGCTCATTACAAGCATCTATCTCAACAGCACTTGGTTCAGAGACACCTCTATTGCAATAGCATTTGTTTTTAGATCCATAATCATCAGGAACTTCTTTATTTTGAGAATGAGAAGACTGGTACTTAGAGCACGTGAATATCCCGTTCTCCATTAACCTTCGAATTGTTCCTGCAAGCTTTGGCCGGTGTGCCTTTGGTAAAAGAATCTCAAGTATTTCTCGTCTAACAATTTTCCCAAGCACTGCTGCACATTTAATTAAAAGCTGATCTGTTGCTCGCATTGAATCTATCCGCGCAACAATAAGTTCTGTACAAGAAAGAAAAAGAGAAAAACTGTATGTACTGTCTTAAATCAAAACATATTTTTTACATAAGTTATTCAATAACTTACAAGTCTATATGGGAATTTTATAAAAGTCTTAATATAAAATTAAATTGAAGTTTTTCTTTTACGTGATTATTAAGAAAACAGAAATTTAACATCTGCTTTTTAAATATGTCTGGCACTTTGAGACAAAAAAAGTGATGATATATGTAACTGAATTTTTTGTACAGTTATTGTTAGGCAGTCACCCAAGTTGCTACCTTTCATAGAAACAGGGACAGGCAGGTCATCTGTGTTAATGCCCTCAGCAAATACAGCAATTCTTTTCCTTTCCGCTTTGATTTCCAATGACTGGCTATAACCATCTTTCTGATATTTTAGGTAATCAGAAGATGACATCGAAAAGGAGAATTTTCGGCTTCGGTTTGCACCAGGTGGATTTGCCAAGTCAAAGCCAAGATCGGACAAAATCCCTTGGTCCGAAGTAGGTAAACTATCATTTTTCAACTTAAAAAAAAAAGAAACTGTTAACTTAGCTGAAAACATTACGTAATGATAAAATAATAAGTCTAAACATTACAATAGTCTGTCTGAACACCTGAACACAAACTGAAATATCCTAGAGGCAGCATATTCTTTTCTATCTTTTAATTACAAAAAATAACCATGTATATTATTAAGAAATATATTTTGGGTTATCTATAAATCAGTTTAAAAGCAACTACGGCATTGCATTATGCAGAGTAAAATTTAACGAACTGGGTCATATTAGGCTCTGTTAAGATTATCATACTTTATGAAAGTAATGAGATAAAGCAACAGTAAAAAGCCTGACAAAAACTTACATCTGTGACAGAAAAGTCTTGAAGTTGGTGTACTCTTGCGTCGCTTGGCACATTCAAGGAATGCATTGCTGCAGTTGTTGTTATCAAGGCTCTGTTTGGTGCAATAAAAGGCTGTTTGTAGTCATAATTTCCATCATCAACCACTATAAGCAACTCTTTCTTTTCAAGCATGTCTCGCAAGATTTCCAGACACCATAAAGGAACTCCGTGGCTTCTTTCTCGCAAAAGTCTATCATGATGAATTATACAGTGTTCAATCAAAACAGTCTAAAGATAATATAAGATATAAAAAATAAGCATAGTTCTTTGCATAAACTTAAAAGGTATTACCTTTAACAAACAGCAACCATTTAAAAAAAGACTACTTAGCGAAATGTATCCCCATTTTATAAACCAGGTTGACGCCAAACTTGGTGTATAGGTAGCTTATATCAAGAGGCAGCGTGGGATTGCTACCCAGGTGTCTGTAATCAAGGTCAAGGTCACTGTTGCTAAAAATGGAACTTCAGTTTCCGCTCAATAACTTGAGTTTGCTTTGACCTATTGACCCCAAACTTGGTATATGAGTAGCTTATATTAAGGGGCAGCTTGGGATTGCTAACCAGGTGTCTGTGGTCAAGGTCAAGGTCACTGTTGCTAAAAATAGAAATTCAGTTTCCGCTCAATAACTTTAGTTTGCTTTGGCCTATTGACACCAAACTTGGTGTATGGGTAGCTTATATTAAGAGGCAGCTTGGGATGGCTACCAAGCTGTCTGTGGAAGAAAGAGACACACAAGTAATTACATGTTGCTGATATTAAAGTAAGCAGGTAAAATTTAAAAAATGTTACACATGAAAGTTAACTACAGATTAAAGTACAGAAACCCCAGGTGTGTCAGGTCCCGTAAAAAAACATTACCCTTCCTTTACTATCATCTACACATTAAGGTTGTTCATCACTGAAAGTTTAAGCAAAATCTGATATCCGGTTTATGAGGAGTTGTGTTCACAAATTTATTTCACTTTATGGTATAGTAGTGAAAAAATCAACAAAGAGCCATAATTCCGTTAAATTTGGTCGCAGCAAAAATTGCTGCCTTTACTATCATCTACACATTAAGGTTGTTCATTCCTGAAAGTTAAAGCAAAATCTGCCATCCGGTTTATGAGCAGTTGCGTTAACAAATATATTTGGCTATATGATATATAGTGAAAAAATCAACAAAGGGCCATAATTCCGTTAAATTTGGTCGAAGCAAAATTTCCTTCCTCTACTATCATCTACACATTAAGGTTGTTCATCCCTGAAAGTTTAAGCAAAATCTGCCATCCGGTTTAAGAGGAGTTGCGTTCACAAAATTTCGGGACGTACGTACGTACAGACGTACGGTCGTACGGACTGACGGACAAGTGCAACGCTATATGCTCCCCACTTTGTGGGGGCATAAAAAGAAATTCAGCTTCTACTCAATAACTCGAGTTTGCTTTGGCCTATTGACAACATGCTTGGTGTATGGGTAGCTTATATCAGAGGCAGCTTGGCATTGCTACCCAGTTGTCTATGATCAAGGTCAAGGTCACTGTTGCTATAAATATAAATTCAGTTTTCACATAATAACTTGAGTTAGCTGTGACCTCTTGGCAGCAAATTTGGTGTGTGGGTACCTTCTTTCAAGACGCTACTCGAGATTGCTACCCAGATGTCTGTGATCAGGGTAAATGTCATTGTTGCTAAAAATAGAAATTCAGTCTCTGGATAATAACTTGAGTTTTCTTAGACCTATTGACGCCAAATTTAGTATTTGGGTAGCTGATATCAAGATGCAAGTTATGATTGCTACCCAGGTGTCTGTGAACAAGGTCAAGGTCAGTTTTGCTTTAAAAAGAAATTCAGTTTTCACGTAATAACTTGAGTTTGCAATGACCTGTTGACACCAAACTTGCTGTGCGGGTAGCTTATATTAAGATGCAGCTTTGGATAGCTACTTAGATATCTGGGAGCAAGGTCAAGGTCACTTGCTTACAATAGAATTTTCAGCTTCTACTCAATAACTTCAGCACACTTTGACCTATTGATACTCAACTTGGCATGTGTGTAGCTTACATGAAAATACAACCTGGCATTGCTACTCAGGTATCTGATTTATTTTTATTTTGAACTATTGAAACCAACTTTCTGTGTTGGTGCCAAAATAAGAGCATCATTTTTACTTCACTGCCATATTTCTTCCTTATTCCTGTCACATCAATACTTGGTCGTTGAAAATCTGGTTTTCGTCGCATTGCGGCGCTTCTTGTTCTGTTTCTTTTTCAGAATTAAGCTGATCAGTTTTATACCTGTCTAGGTCTTTTGGTATGCTGCAAACATTCATCATCTGGCAGGCAAGGGGTGCAACAAATTTCAAATCCAAGGCCGTCAAATCAGTAACCTTCACTTCGGAGTGCTGAAGGAAGTAAAGAGCTTCTGGGCAAGATGGGGTGTCCAAAATGGTTGGGCGTATACTCATGACAATCAAGCAGTTCTTCATAGGTAGGAGCTCACACAGAAATACCCATGAAAATGTGTCAATATTTTGGGCGTCGTCTATGACAACAACTGTTCCATCAGTATCTAAACACTAAATATTTACAAAAAAAATCAATAAAACACATTTATCAAAATTAAAAGAGAATGAATTATGTAAAAACTAATGTCTAACGACTAATGAAAAATGAAATGATAAAAGCTCTTAGGTTAGTTTAAACCTATTTATTTTACATCATTTGGGAAAGAAGTTGTTGCAGCTGATTTCAATCTCACTCAAAGACTGCCTCCTAGATGAAGACCAATACTTGCATTAAACGAAAGTCACTGGAGAATATTACCTCGTGTGGGCTTCGAACCTGTGACCTCCATATCGGGTGTCCAGCACTCTAACCTCTAGACCACTGGTCGTCCAAAGTAAGCTCTTTTTGTTTACAGATGAAATTTACAAAAAACAACAGAAGTTAAGGATTTTAAAATCTGATTTAAATATGCCACTGTCAGTTAAAATGACAATATGTACTAGTATTTTAAATTACCTCCGTGGCAATCTTTCGAAATAACAATTTTCTCTTCAGCTTTTCATCTATTTTCTGACCAACAAGAGAAATTGGTTTTTCGATCTGAAATATACATGTGCAAATAATCAATAAAATACAAATAGTACCATTATAAGTTGCGTTTTACTGCATATAGGTTAAAATTGTTTTAGATATAAACACGTTTTTAATCAAATTATTATTGATTCAGCGAAAGTACTGAAAATGACATGATGCAAAAAAGCTACATCACAAATACACAACCATTCAATGTCATTAATGAAACACATGCAACGTTATCAAACACTTTATCTAAAGCAAGGCAATGAAACATCTAATCGCCTGTCACTAGTTTCTATTCATACGAACCTTGGTTCCAAGCACGTCGTTCAGAACATACAGGTAGGCACTTTCTTCTCCAATAGCATCAAGCAGGTATGGGTCCTTATCAATCTGGTCAGAGTAACCTTTATTGCCCAATAGGCACCTTAAAATATGGTTACCCACAAAGTGAGGATAACTACTGTCTTCCAACTCAACACGGCATGATATTGTACTGAAATGAAAAAAACATAATTTAATACATGTTTTTTCGTAATGGTAGGAAACAGCTGCAAAGAAGTTTGGACTTTGAAATAAAATTAAAAAAAGTTCACGTTTTTAGCTTGTTTCAAGATTTATAAAAAGAGGAAACGTTGTCTTTCCTTTTGAAAATGCCACCTTTACTCTCGAATTATAGCCGATGCAACTACATTCAAGACGCATTACCTCTCATAAACAAACATTTTAAGCAGAACAAATTTTAGTAGTCAGTCAGGTTTTAGTTCTATATTGATTATAGAAACATTGGTAACTTGAACTTATAGCACTTAATGTAGCAGGATTTCAAACCTCAATCAGTAAATTAATTTATGTCCGAGATTTTCGAAGACTAACGATCGTTGCCGTATAACACAAGTTGATTTATGAATAGAAAGGTGTGTCAGCAATATTTGAAACCTGTTATGACGTTTTGAATTAATTTCGGATGACGCTGACGTTTATGCGTAGAACCAAACAGAATGCCACCAGAAACGTCTGCAGATGAACAACATCATGAAAAAGCATCCAATAAAGTTTGAAGGTCCTGGGCGGATTTGTTCTTGAGTTAGTTATTGCAAATCGTTTTGAAAGTGTGGGCCCCTGTCAGCTTTGCCTTTTACACTATAAAGCAATAGTGTTCATCTACTTATCATGCCAAACCAATATGTATATAAACTAGCAATAATTCTTGAATTATCGACTAGAAATCGTTTTCAAACCATGTTCAGCTTTGTGCTGACATTTGACTCTGTAGGTATAAAAACAACAGAGGTCAACTACTCATTACTTCCGACCATTCTGTAAAATCGTAGAAGACAACAACTGTTATGTAGTTACTGAAAACCGCTTTCAAACTGCAGGACCCTATGAGTTCGAATTTTGAATTATCAGGCCCAAAAACAGTACGATTCATTTACACAAATACCTTTATGTACCTATCAAATTTTGCCTATTTGTTCTCAAGTTCTTGATCTGAAACGATTTGGTCTACTGATGGAAAGACATACATTATCAATGCAATATACAGCCACTACTTCAAACAGGGGCATAAAATACAAGACTTTTTACTCTTACTTGAAGCTCTCTTGACCTGCAACATATAGAACTTGATCCAGAACTTTTGTTTTGCCAATTCCAGCTGGTCCACTGAACACTAAATGACACCTTTTATTCTCTTCTCTTCGAATCACTTTCAGTTGTTCACGGTATATAAAGTCTTCAATCTTCCGACCTAAGAAAACAAAAAATGCACTATAAAATGAAAAATATTAAGTCTTGTTGAATGTAACTTGTTCTGCATAAAAATACAAGATTAACATCATTTAACAGGGTTACGTATATTCTGCCTTTTACGCTGATTGTGATTTTGATTCATACTTATCAAAAATGAAAAATACCTGCAGGTATACATATTCAAAAAATAAGTTCCAGTATTTTGGTAGATTTTCACAACATTCATGACAAGATCAATAAATTTTCTATATTCTATGTTTCTGAATCTTTGAGAGACCCAACATTAGCATTGCCCCCCTCAATATATACAATACTTCGTGAATAAAACCACTATACAAAGAATGTCTTTAGAAAAGCAATTTCAAAATGGGTACAAATGACTACCTAGAATGGGGTAATCTGTATGCAAAATACTTTTGGCTACCATCTTTTCATCTTTTGAATAGCCAACAAATTGCCTAATAACACCAATATTCCTCAGCCCCTTCATTCTCTTGGTCATCAACACTTGAAAGAATGATGGTGGCAGTCGACACGTCTGGTATGTGTCTGTATCACAGGTAATTTTGTCTGGATAGTGCATCATCAATCTTGCAGCCATGTTTACCTTTCTTCCAATGACTGGAAGAAAAATCGTAGATTGAAGTGAATCTAAATAACTTCTTATTAGCAAGAATGATAAAGATAAACTTATTTCTGTGATGAGAGTCACATACTTCGTCATGGATTTGTTTGTTGTATTTTCAATCACAACTCCTTTGTAGTCGAAAATGTGTGAAGGTGTATTTTGTTTGTTGAATATATACCAATTACATTTCAATGGCTAAAACTCATGTTTTCTATATTATAGAAAAAATCAGAGAAAACTGTACAATATTAAAAGGTGATAAGTTCGTCATAAATTTAGCAGACTTGTTTAAAAGTGTACCCAGAGATTATTTGCTAAATGAAAAAAATACTTGCCAGAGTATTCGTGCCTTTGATAATGCCCAACAACTCCACAGAAAGTTGTTCCGGTCGTGACTCCTATCGAAACTCTTCTGAAAGTTACAAATCAACCATTTTAAGACCCTTTCTAGAAACTGAATCATCATTATCAAAACACACTGAGATAACATTGAAGCGGCAATTTCATATACAATATAAGTCTTTCCAACACATATAAAAGGCATTCAAAAATGTGTTAAATGTAAAAATTTCATGCAATATTACAGTTACTTACTCTATCCCTTCTATGTTATCAAGCTGACATTTCATTCGTCCAGAACAAGTCAAAGCATGCGCACAATCGTTTTCATGTTTGTAACCTGGTAATCCAAATATCACCAAGAAAGTGCATCCCTGACAAAAAAAAAAGTTTAAAGGGTCAAGTGTCACTTTTATTTCTAGAACACATGTTCGAACATATACTCTCAATAATTAATACCTTTTATACATTCCCTTTATAAAAACATTTTTTTAAAACCTTAATAAAATTTTTGACAATTAAATGAAGCATTAATGTGTCAAAACCTGCTATAAAATGTGACAGTACTTGAACTTTTGAGTTACTGATGGTTAACCCTGATTACGCTGATAAATCAGGAAGAGAAGACTAGAAAATATAAATTTAATTAATGATAAGAGAATACTTACCTTGTCAAAGAGAAACACTTTGTTCAATGCGCCTGAAATAATTAAAACAGAAAGATGAACGGATCACAAAGAATCTCTTTCTCCTTCTGAAGTTTATTAAAAGTATGGATTTTTACTAAGTAAGAACTAGCAGTCACTTAATAGTTTTAAACAGTTTTTAGAAAACAGTAGTTTTTAAAGGGCACTTTAAAGCACAGTTAACAGGTCGAAAAGTGTTCAAATAATGTAATTTGTCAATAATTTTTGGGGTAAGAACATACCATGCATAGCCTTTGTTTTCATGTACACTAATTCAAATATCTGTTGAAGAAGCTGCTCAGTTTGTTCAGTGTCTTGTTGTACATTTTCATCCAGCACCAGGTTCATGAACAAGATTGAAACTTGTCTCATTTCAGACAAGTACTCCAGCGGCTGGTTATCATCTATCTAAAATCAAACAGCTTTGGAAATGTAACCTTACTTGTAGGTTTGTTAGTTATTTTCTCATGAGAAGTGCAACAAAACGTTATAGTTAAACCGTTATGTTGACCCTTAATTTGTTTCTTTTTTAATATAAACGGATTTCTGTAATTTATTGTTTGATTAAGAATATGAATTCGATTAAATTCAACATTTGTGCTTATGTGATAACAGCGAGAATTGTAAAGATCTCCCATAAATATATCTTCGTAAAGTATTGTAAGAAATACCTTTTTGAGAACAGGAGTGAGAATATACAGTCTCAAGGCCATGTCCAATTTCATCTCGGTGACAGTTGTAACCAGTTTTCTTACTTGTTAAAAAGACAGGAAATACAGAAACTGAAAAATCGTTCTTGAGTATATGACATATTTACGAATAAAGATAAATTTAGAGGAAGAGTTTCTCCATAATGGTTGTTTAGGTAAGCTCTTTTCTTTTGCCATATTCTAAATCAAAGAAAGACCTAAATGCTTTGCAAAAAAGTCAAGAGAGAGAGAGAGAGAAGGAGAAAGAACGATGCAAAGCATCAAAAAAGAGATATAGTATATATTTTAGAGTATGACTATTACTGACAGTAAAATCATATTTGATAATTCAATATCTAATATTTAAGCCAAAGACTGTAATCCTAAAAATAACGCAAATTTCAAACAGCTTACTTTTAAGAATGGACAATAGCAACTTACATTTTCCAAACTTTGACCCAATTTTCATTTTATTTTGAACAACAGATTTCATATGACCCACTGGTCTTTCTGTTTCACCACGATCGTTATTCTCTGTTTCAGTTAACTCTATAGTTGGAATTGTTGGTTCGGCGTTTGTGTTTGGCATTGCAACTGACGATATCACTGTGGGTAAAGTGGACACTCGCAGTAAATGATCCTTCATCACTGACCTTGATTTTATCTCCTTTATGTCATCAGCATTAATGTCATCAGATTTTCGTCTTTCTGAAACAAAAAGACATAATTAAGTATTTTACTCCAACAGTTATTAACAGTACTGGTTTTCTTTTTTTCATTGAACATTTAAAAGGACTTAAAGATATTCAGAACAAGATTTGTCGGCAAGCCGAACATGTACAATATATTGCATGCTGTATTAATTTAGGTAGTAATTCCTACCTTGCAACTGAGTGTGCAGTTGCTGAGCGGGAAGACTGTAGCTTCTTGAACGTTGAGCTGGTACAACTCCAAGCACCTAAATGGAAGAGGCATTTATAAAAAAAAACTTGCCCTTATACTGTAATCATCGTGATAAAGATAGAATAATAAAAAAACATGCATTTAACCATTCCAAACGGTAGGGCAGTCATGCATATCACAAAGGGAGAAAAGTGGGATTTGTCGAGAAAGAAATTGAAAAGGCCAGAACAAAATGATAAAAGGTCTAAGAATGGATAGGGATTATTCTGTATTTTTCATTCCATTTATTTGTGACCTTTCCGTTGACCGTGACGCAACTGACCAGACTTATTTGGTCCAGGATACCTAAGAAACAAATGTGTACAAATTTTACTTTATATGACATAATTATACAATTTTAGACAGGCACAAAGTTGCATATTTTTATCATGTTCTGGCGAAAAATTCATTTCCACAATTAAATCACAACATTATTGATAATAAATCGTAAAATGTTATTTTATTATAGGACTGAAATCGGGATTTGTAAAAAAAATTATTCAGAGAACATATTTTGTAATATAAGCATTTAAAACAGAAGTGTGGTCGGTAGTAAAATTGTGTGCAATGGATGTTAGCAGTAGGTTAAGAATGTACTTCAGTTTACCTAAGAAGAAACATGAAACAGAATGGAATAACCATAATCACAACCAGTACATACCTGCATATGCTTCAAATCTTCAACTGGCTCAAGTTCGAACAGTTCCTTGTCGCAATGCTCCCAAGTATCAGGTGAAATCACAATCATGCCCGACTGACAGAAATGTTCAGCAGTATTTACAGCACTAATAGCTGGTCCCAACTCAACGTAATGCCGATATTCACGATTTCCGAGAAATGTTACTGACATTTCCCCAGCTGCAACGCCTGATGAAAACGTTGAAATTATAATTACTTGAACGTCATATTCAAGTACTGCAAAAATGACAGTAATAGTGTACGTATGATTATAGAAATACCATATCATTACACAGTGGTACCTGAGTAATTCTTTGGGCATATCGTTGCTAGTTGGCAAAGTTATAAAAATACGTTGCGTGAATTTTTACTAATTAGAAAAGACTGGCTTTAAAAAATCAGAGAACATAAAAAATTTGCTGTATGGGAGATTTTGCTAGCATGCAAGCTTGCCTTCACAGAAAACAACAATTCAGGAATAAAGTATGATAAACGGTTACAAACATAATTATGCATATACTTCACCTATTTTCACAGTAAGCTTGATACCAACATCCGTGTCCCATTCACCACACTTCTCCTGTATACGAAGACAACATTTTACAACCTTTACCACCTCTGACTGAAGTTCTTCCACTCTGCCAACCCTCCAAATCGCTAGGATAGCATCACCTTTAAAGTAAGAATAGGTCTCTCGAGAGGTGTATTCGAGGTGTAAAAAGCGTCTTTCTGCATACGTTTTGTCTCAGGTTCTTTAAAAATGATTCTACGAGATTGTTTCAAATATTTTTGAAGAGTTTTATAAAATATCTAAATAGTTTCGGCTTTCTTTCGGATTGTTTAGTATTTGATCACCAGAAGCAGTAACGAAAAGTCCATTCATCAAAACAGGTTAGTCTTTATTTTATCTTTATTTTAGGCCCTATGAGATAAACTTGTTTTAATTCTAGATCGAATAGTCAGCACTCAGCAGTGTAATTACCAAGAATTACTAATTTACATCATCTGACTGATATAAAATCATGTGTTTCTGTCTCTGTATTTTTATCAAACAAAGTTCAAAACATTATGTTTATGGAACAAAATCAATAATTAAAACTATGTAATAATATATACAAGCAGAATAAAATAATCATGCGCGCATGCAGTTAAATTTTTCCAGTTCCTCACCCTGTATTTATGAAAAGGTCGCGACAAATTTAAACTTTCATATAGTTGACAAATTGCTTAAGTTTCACACAGTGAAAGTGCTTTCAAGGTTTACCTATATCAATGACCGGTTGAATAACATTGCTTAATACTTTTGTTATTTCCAAACTTTCATTCAATCAATTATATCTGATTGTAATTTACGTTTGACGTTTTAATCCTATATCGTATTAACCATGATGTGGCCACTCATTTGATATTTTAGTGCAGACATGTTGTTACCTTTATTTTTCAACATTTACCACTACATCTCTCTGTTCTTAAATGAACTTATTATTTCATCTTGGAACTGAGGAAATAAGAGGGCATTGTATTAATTTATACCTGCAAACTTAAGTATATCTCCATCTGAGCTAAGTATGCCTTCTACAAGAACGCTCAGATATTCGTTTAGCGTCCTGGTCAGCTGATCAACTCCTGATTGGCCCATAGTACTGTACTTTTCACACAATGATGTAAACCCTTTAAAAAAGTTAGAATGAGTGAAAGTGACTTCTTTCATACGTTTTAATATTCCTAAGGCTTAAACAGGAGAGTTTTAAAAACAACTACACTACGTCGACGACAGTGTTCGTATGGGTTCAAAAGAGCTTAAATATATATGATAAAGTTGAACATGCATTATATTTTGCATTGTATCTAAACTACTTTACAGCAAGTGTTTAGTTGTGATATAATGCATGTGCTTTGTCATTTTACATTAACATCATGGGATAAGCGATACCTGAAAAGTTCTGATAAAAAATAACGGTCGCGTTTCTGAAAACATGCAGTGGTCACGGGTACTATCTCTGGACCAATGTCGACAGGAGAATATTTTTTTCTTTAGAATGATCATAAATGGAGGTACCAATTTATATATATATTTTTTTTCTAACGCATTACAGGCTTTTGCAATGTACCATATTTCTTTATATGGCGAATTAGCTCATTTCATTAATGCACAATTTTTTCCTCGGGGCACTGGCATGTTTCTCATGGCGACTTTGATATATTCGTACATTAACAACCAACAAAACTTTAGGTCAAGAATTTCAAACCTTACATTTTTAAGGGCTAACATATTCGTAGACTTTAGAATTAAAATGTCAAACTGTTGATTCCCCCGCTTACACTGTCAATGTTCGCACCTTTACAAAGATGTTTGGATTACATTAGTTACTTAAGTGGAGAAATACCAGCGATATATAAAAAATAAAGTGGTGCTTAAAAAAAAAAGAATTTTACAAAGTGCTCGAGTATGAATTTTGGTAACCGAGACTCGGACGTTCGATCGAGGTTACTCGATGCAATCCATACTTTAGGCAGAAAACGTGCGTACCTCTAGACTGTAGTTCTACAGAAGGGATCATTGAACAAAAAAGAACTCTTATTTACAACAATGATTAAAAAAACTTGTATTTACAGTGCCTTGTAAAAAACTTTTCTACAAACCTGAAACGTCAGCAAATAACGTTACTGCATGGTAAGTGACAGACCAGGGGAGTGGGCGGTTGTGGTCGGCAAATATTACAATACCAGGAACGTGGGGTTTCATCTTCTTAAGTTTTGACATCTCGTCATCATCACTGGAGCCTGCTGCAGACGCCGAGGTCAACGCTGCCCCTGAGACTAAAAAACATACATGCATTGAAATTTTAAATTGTACTACCCAAACCTAAATTACATTTGTAATTTGTTTCTCTGCAAAGTTTTTCTGTAACAAACTAATCATCATATGCCTACGATATAATCTGAATCCGAATGCAATTTTTATACCGACTAGTTGGCCGACTAGTGAAATTGTTTATTATATTTTACAAATGCAGAAATTTTTTAAACTTCGAATACGCATATAAGATACGACGAATGAATTCTTGGGGGCATAAACGTAACGAACTAAATTGGAAACGACGTTGGAACGAGTTCATAATCTGTCAGTGGCGTCGATATATACGTTCGTGTTGAAAATGTCTAGTATTATAAGTATTAGGAGTATAAACTTTAACCAACATCATATATGTAGCAAGTGTGAAAAAAGACATTTGGCAGATGTGTGCCACATCATGTAAATACACATGAAAATTTATCTGAATAGTCACGAAAAGCAAATTTCTCATGCTCGTCAACAAATGAAACTGTTAATAAATAGATGGGTAAAATTAAATATGCATCTTTTGATCTCATGTGTGATCTTGGCGGAGCCAACCGTCGAAGGAACCACACAAAAGGTAATTTCAATGTGTTCGAGAGATACGGAGTGAGCACGAAAAGGGGGACGGACGTGTTGATACTAAATCCTCTTTTCAGGACTATAAAAATGATAAAACATTGGGCTGCCTGAAGACCCCCAACCACCCCTTGTGCACTGCCAGTTCTGAATTCCTGTATCCTTCACTGCTGCGAAGTCTATGTTGATAATGTTCTTTAAGTTAGCGTCTCGGCGACCTAGCAAGAGTACGCAGCCCAGCGACATATTTTATATTTCATGTACTAGGATAAACGTAATTTTTTTGAAGTCATTGCAAACGATTTCCCTTTCATCATTAATTTCAAAAACACAATGTTATCTTAGGTCGCTAGGCCGCTGTGTCGCTAACAAAACTACAAGCAAATACTTTCCTTTTCTTTTAATTCCTAAACCTTAACTTTAATCATCTCCTTTTTGATGTTTGTTGGAATTAAGCTCAACATTGTCGTTATTACTGTGGTCACTGTCGCAAGGACTTTCCGTGATCCAGCAAAGGCACACCAAGACATGGCGGATAACAACAATTGCAGAAGGTAAGGCTTTGCATTTGCATTGTGTTTTACCTCCAAGGTATTTTTTGTATTATTATCATTATTATTATTCTCAGATCAAGTTAGTGCCTTAACAGAATACCTTTCTCCGCATGCTCCAACGTGCAATTCTGTCAGTTTTCCTATATTTTGGTGAATAATTCAGTGTCATCATAGCGTTTGAGAAAAATCAAAACATGAAGCGAGACCGCCATAGTCACATCAATATTAGCGATAAGTCTTTAATATTGTAAACAATGGGTTGGAAAAGAAGGTTATCCCTGATACTCACTGCATTCCAAAAGGTAGTTGGTAATTCAAACATAAGATATTAGAACACATTGCTTTAACAATATGATACACTAACATAAACGCATATAAAGTAAGCTTCTCAACATAAAAGAACTGTTTTCGCCAATCAGGATTGATCAATTAACTAAACTGGTAATTCTCCCGAATCCCCAACTACCTTCCAGAAGGAAGTTGGTAATTCAAACTTTGAGATTTGAAAAACAAATTACATTACTTGTATTCTACTTTAAATCATAAACGTTCATGAAGTAAGTACTACAACATAACAGAACTGTCTTCGCCCGTCTGCTTTGATTAGGTTCCGCAGTTGGTAATTCGCTGGAATTCCCAACTGCCTTCCAGAAGGTAGCTGGTAATTCAAACTTAAGTGAGATTTTAAATGCTAATTACTTTAATTGTATTTTACGTTCATTCATAAACGAAGGTGTATAAAAACCACAACATAACAGAACTGTCTTTGCCCTTCTGGGTTTCTCACGTTGCTCAGCTGGTAATCGCCCGAATTCCCAAATATCTCCAGAATGTAGTTGGTTATTCAAACTTTAGTAAGATATAAATGCAAATACTAACGCCATATGACAAAGTACATACTTTAACATTCCTGAAGTAAGCAATACAACATAACAAATAACTGCTAGAGTCATGAAACTTTCTAATTATAGTTGTCAGCATGTGCACTTACGCACCTTGGTATTTTGACGCAAATTAATTGAAGATCGGCAGGGTTATGCCCCCTGATTAAGCAAAAATAGCATTTTAGACTTGTGTTGCGTGTGACTGCAAACGTATAACTGCCAGACCCATGAAACTTTCAACGAAAAGTTGTCACCATATAAGTTACCCAACTGGGTATTTTGACGCAAATTTATTGGAGATCGGCAAATTTATGCCCCTTGATAAGGCTAAAATATAGCATTTTTAGTTTTTATACGCAGTTGTAATTGTACAGGATTCTTCGTGACAATACAGCGGAACGTGGGGCATCCATGTCCTACGGACACATCTCTAGTTATAAATCATATGAACATTTGTTGCTTCAGTATCAGGTGGGGGATGAAATATTACAATCACTACTGGGATTGGTAAAATTTGTTTTACAAAGTAATGAAACATATTGTATATTGTAGCACCAGTTATTTCACACCAACCACCTAAGAACCAAGAGGAGATGTGCATATTACCAGCATCCGTCCAGACTGATTATTTTTTTCAGTTAATGGCTACAATCCTGCACAAAAATATATGTCCTGTCTGTTTCTCAGTTATCTATGATTGTAATTAAACGAAACTTTATGGATAGCTTCAGTATCAGAAAAAAATGCGCATATTAATCATCCTGATACATAATGTTTCTCCAAGTTAGGTAGGGTCCCTTTGATTTGCCACATTTATTCATGCTACGAAAGGATTCAATAACAAGCTTTGGGGAGTATCTATCGTTGGCAAAAATTTCTTGTCTGTCTATGAAATCGCCGATATCATGATAACTGGTTATGCCTCGTCATTACGCTACTAAAAACAAAATTTAGAATTTATTATATGCCCCTAATTTCAAGTATGTGACTTTGTGTTTCGATGTCGGGGGTTTGGTGAAAGTTCATGTACTGAAATGTTGATCCAACAAATAATTCAGAAATATTAAAAGCACAAATGCCACAACCCAGTCAATAAACTTCAAATGTCTAATCATCATAGCAAAAGTATCGTATTACTGTTAAAATGACAGAACAGGGAACATGTGGAACACAAAATGGACATATCTATATCAGTGAATACATAATACATCATATGTACTCTATTTAAGGATTTATATTATGTTATTGTTAATGTACTTATCTGCTAGGTGTTTGAAAATTCGATCTAAAATATGTGTTTAATCCAAGTGTTGTAGAAAAAAATTTCTTCGCCATCTTTTTGAAGGAAGACATTTTTGATAGCATTTTAATTTATTATCTTTTTTTATTATTTTAAGTTTCCTCGAGTAAAGAAGTGTTACATAGTGACAGCAATTGTGGAAATCTTGACAAAGTTTCAAAACTATTGAAGTTTTAAACCTAAAAAAGTCTTTTCATGCCTCTACTTTGAAACTATCTTCAAATAGAGATTGCATCGTTTTTCTTTTGATAGCTTACATGCATGGTTCAAAATGTTATAATTCATTTATTTCTTTGAACTTCATTTACTCTGTCTCGTTTCATATTGCTTCTTGGTTGCTTATATCAAGAAACAGCAGAACATGTTTTACAATAATCTGGTAATTTTACATTCTGGTCGTCTTTTCATACTGTAACATGTAGAGCAAAAATATAACTGTGAAAACACAGTGTTTTTGTTTTCATGTTTTATTCTTCACAGACAACAGCGGCGCATTTAAACCTCTACATCCAACAGTCTTTCAAAGAAAATCGACAACATTTACTAAGGACAACTGTAGTAACCTTTTGAAAGATTTAAAAACAGTCGTCTAAACAACGGCATTCTTTCAAATTGTTGTCAAATAACAAAGCAATTTGAATTAAAAAAATATCTTCTAAAGGATTGTTGCGGATTGTCACAAACAACCGGTAAGAGTCCAAAAAAAGGCCAAACCATTCTGGAAGGCAGTTGGGGAATCAGGCGAATTACCAACTGAGGAAACTGATCAACCCAAAGGGCCGAAGACAGTTCCGTTATGTTGTAGTGCTTATTTCATGATCAGTTATGAATAAACGTAAAATAAGACTAAAGTATTTAACATTTAAAAACTCACTAAAGTTTGAATTACCTACTACCTTCTAGAAGGTAGTTGGGGGTGCGGGCAAATTACCTAACCGAGGAAACTCATCTACCCAGAGGGGTTAAGACAGTTCTGTAATGTTGTAGTGCTTACTTCCTTGAACGTTTATGAATAAACGTAGAAAACAAATTAAGTAATTAGAATTTAAAATTTCACTAAGTATGAATTACCTACTACCTTCTGGAAGGTAGTTGGTGATTCGATTACCAACTGAGAAACCTGATCAACCCTGAGGGGCCGAACACAGTTCTGTTATGTTGTGGTGCTTTATTCGTCATAATTAATGAATAAACGTAGAATACAACTACGTAACTAAGCATTTAAAATCTCACTAAAGTTCAAATTAACAACTACCTTGAGATTCGGGCAAGGAGCTTGATCAACCAAGGGGGGCGAAGACAGTTCTGTTTTGTTTTGATACTTATTTCATGATCGTTTATGAATTAACGTAGAAGTAGAATACAACTTAAGTAATAAATTATTAATATTGAAAATCATATTTATGTTTGAAATACCAGCTACCTTCTGGAAGGTAGTTGGGGATTCAGGCGAAATACCAACTGAGGAACCTGATCAACGCAGAGGGGCGAAGACAGTTCTGTTATGTTTTAGTGCTTACTTCCTTAAGTTGTATTAATAACCGTATAATACAACTTATATAATTAGTTTATAAAATCTCACTAAAATTTGGGATTGAGGTTAATTACTTACTGAGGAACCTGATTAACAAAGAGGGGCGAAGAAGTTCTGTTATGTTGTAGTGCTTATTTCATGATCGTTCATGAGTAACATAGAATAGATCTAAAGTAATTAGCATTTAAAATCTCACTAAAGTCTGAATTACCAACTACCTTCTTGAAGGCAGTTGGGGTTTCGGGCGAATTACCGAGGAACCTGATTAACGCAGAGGGGCGATGACAGTTCTGTTTTGTTGTGGTGCTTACTTCATGAACATTTATGAATAAACGTATAATACAACTAATGTAATTAGTTTTTAAAATCTCCAAAAGTATGAATTATCAACTAACTTCTGAACGGCATTTGGTAATTCGGGCGAATTACCGACTGAGGAACCTTATCAACCAAGGGTGGGGATAAGACAGTTCCGTTATGTTGTAGTGCTTACTTCATGAACGTTTATCAATAAACGTAGAATACAACTAATGTAGTTGGTTTTTAAAATCTCACTAAAGTTTGAATTACCAAATACTTTCTGGGAGGTAGTTGGTGATGCGAGTGAATGGCCAACTGAGGAACCTGATTTACCTAGAGGAGCGCGGACAGTACTGTTATCTTGTTGTGCTAACCTCATAAACGTTTATGTATAAAATAAATATAATTATATTATCATATAACTGAAGTAATTTGTATTCATATCTTGCTTAATTTTGAGTTACCAACTCCCTTCTGGAATGTAGTCAGGGATTCGGGCGAATTACCAGCTGAGTTAACTGGTCAACCCAGATGGGCGAAGACAGTTCTATTATGTTGAGAAGCTAACTTTATATACGTTTATGTTAACGTTTCGTATTGTTAAAGAAATGTGTTGTAATATCTTGTGTTTGAATTACAAACTACCTCCTCGAATGCCTTTGGTGATTCGAATAACCAACTACCAACTGCCAACTACCGACCAACTTTAGATTTATGTTTCGATTAGCAAAATTAAGAAAATATATACACATTTTTTAACCTATTTAATATTGTGTTATTGCTTAAAGTATTATTTTTTCAAACATTTAGGAAAAATGAAATGGTATTCATGCAAATCCCTATTCACTAGAATGTGAACTAGGCTACTATTCAGTAAAGAGCATATTCTCTGTATCAAATTCTGGAATCGTCATACGCGATACAAAACTTTCTTATCCCAGGTCAAAAGAGAAAAATGCTGTGAAACTTACAACACAATATAAATTCATATACAACTGTCTCTGTATAAACGTTGATTAACGCATTTATTTTTGAGACAACCATTCATGAGCATCGACCACTGCAAAGTCCTTTTTGTGTTTGCAACTTAGTATGCTTATAACCATAAAAAGATTACCTTGATTATATCACTCAGGAAGTACTTTAAAAGGCACGGAAATGGTACGATCTAAAAAGAAGGCCAATGTAGTGCATGTTAGAATGAATAAGGAGTGTCTTCAATCCGACAAAACAATAAAAGTACACTAATAGGAAATTGGCAGTGGCAGTACGCAGTAGCAGTTGGCAGTAGAAATTAAATCAAACGTGAAGTTGGCAGTAGCAGTAACAGCAGTAGCAGTAAAACAAAACGTAAAGTTGGCAGTAGCAATAACAGGAGTAGCAGTAAAACAAAACGTGAAGTTGGCAGTAGCAGTACGAGCAGTAGCAGTAAAACAAAACGTGAAGTTGGCAGTAGCAGTAACAGCAGTAGCAGTAAAACAAAACGTGAAGTTAGCAGTAGCAGTAACAGCAGTAGCAGTAACAGCAGTAGCAGTAAATCAGTAGCAGTAAAACAAAACGAGTACTTTGCAGTAGCAGTAACAGCAGTAGCAGTAAATCAAATCATGAAGTTGGCAGTAGCAGTCTGTGACTGTTTCAAACACTCTCGCAGACTTTCAGAGTTTCCTACTGCTGTTACTGCTACTGCCAACTTCACGTTTTCTTTACTGCTACTGCTGTTACTGCTACTGTCAACTTCACGTTTTGTTTTACTGCTACTGCTGTTACTGCTACTGCCAACTTCACGTTTTGTTTTACTGCTACTGCTGTTAGTGCTACTGCCAACTTCACGTTTTGATGCTACTGCTGTTACTGCTACTGCCAGCTTCACGTTTTGTTTTACTGCTACTGATTTACTGCTACTGCTGTTACTGCTACTGCAAAGTACTCGTATAAATTAATGTTGCTAATTCTAATGCCGCTATTTACGGTGTTCCTTTAGGGCCAGCGCGTCCTTCCTGAGAACGCCAAGCGCGAAGCGCGACAGTACGATGGTGACAGCACGATGTTGAAGCGAGACAGAACGATGGTGACAGCACGAAAATACGATGGCGAAGCGCGAGAGTACGATGGTGACAGTACGACTGTACCGGATGGTGAAGCGCAATAGTACGATGGTGACAGTATGACTGTACCGGATGGTGAAGCACGACAGTACGATGGTGACAGTATGAAAGTACGATGACGAAGCGCGACAGTACGATTGTGACAGTATGAAAATACGATGGCGAAGCGCGAGAGTACGATGGTGACAGAATGACTGTACCGGATGGTGAAGCACGACAGTACGATGGTGACAGTATGAAAGTACGATGACGAAGCGCGACAGTACGATTGTGACAGTATGAAAATACGATGGCAAAGCGCGAGAGTACGATGGTGACAGAATGACTGTACCGGATGGTGAAGCACGACAGTACGATGGTGACAGTATGAAAGTACGATGACGAAGCGCGACAGTACGATTGTGACAGTATGAAAATACGATGGCGAAGCGCGAGAGTACGATGGTGACAGTACGACTGTACCGGATGGTGAAGCGCAAAAGTACGATGGTGACAGTATGAAAGTACGATGGCGAAGCGCGACAGTACGATGGTGACAGTACGACTGTACCGGATGGTGAAGCGCGACAGTACGATGATGACAGTATGACTGTACCGGATGGTGAAGCGCGAGATTACGATGGTGACAGTATGAAAGTACGATGGCGAAGCGCGACAGTATGATTGTGACAGTATGACTGTACCGGATGTTGAAGCACAACAGTACGATAGTGACAGTATGAAAGTACGATGGCGAAGCGCGACAGTACGATTGTGACAGTATGAAAATACGATGGCGAAGCGCGAGAGTACGATGGTGACAGTACGACTGTACCGGATGGTGAAGCGCAAGAGTACGATGGTGACAGTATGACTGTACCGGATTGTGAAGCACGACAGTACGATGGTGACAGTATGAAAGTACGATGGCGAAGCGCGACAGTACGATTGTGACAGTATGAAAATACGATGGCGAAGCGCGAGAGTACGATGGTTACAGTACGACTGTACCGGATGGTGAAGCGCAAGAGTACGATGGTGACAGAATGACTGTACCGGATGGTGAAGCACGACAGTACGATGGTGACAGTATGAAAGTACGATGGCGAAGCGCGACAGTACGATTGTGACTATGAAAATACGATGGCGAAGCGCGAGAGTACGATGGTAACAGTACGACTGTACCGGATGGTGAAGCGCGAAAGTACGATGGTGACAGTACGACTGTACCGGATGGTAAAGCGCGACAGTACGATGGTGACAGTATGAAAGTACGATGGCGAAGCGCGACATTACGATTGTGACAGTATGACTGTACCGGATGTTGAAGCACGACAGTACGATGGTGACAGTATGAAAGTACGATGGCGAAGCGCGACAGTACGATTGTGACAGTATGAAAATACGATGGCGAAGCGCGAGAGTACGATGGTGACAGTACGACTGTACCGGATGGTGAAGCGCAAGAGTACGATGGTGACAGTATGACTGTACCGGATTGTGAAGCACGACAGTACGATGGTGACAGTATGAAAGTACGATGGCGAAGCGCGACAGTACGATTGTGACAGTATGAAAATACGATGGCGAAGCGCGAGAGTACGATGGTTACAGTACGACTGTACCGGATGGTGAAGCGCAAGAGTACGATGGTGACAGAATGACTGTACCGGATGGTGAAGCACGACAGTACGATGGTGACAGTATGAAAGTACGATGGCGAAGCGCGACAGTACGATTGTGACTATGAAAATACGATGGCGAAGCGCGAGAGTACGATGGTAACAGTACGACTGTACCGGATTGTGTAGCGCGAAAGTACGATGGTGACAGAATGACTGTACCGGATGGTAAAGCGCGACAGTACGATGGTGACAGTATGAAAGTACGATGGCGAAGCGCGACAGTACGATGGTGACACTCCTGAAAGGATTGCACACTGGAACATCCGGAGGAAGGATTTGTGTAAAAGCTTTGAATATTGATCTGAGATTAAAGAGAACTTTATAAAGTAAAACAGGATTCAAAGTCTTACAGCCTGTCAGTGTTTTCATCCGCCAGCTTGGTGTGTCTTTGTCAGATCACGGAGAGTCCATGCCGGCGAACGTATACGGCAGTGTAAATGTTAGATTTCAGTCATAAACTGGTTTTATTCCTGTTACACAATGTATTTCTAAGTCCCTAAGCCGCTAGCAATTCTTTCGGAAAAGTCAAACCAAACCCCTTCCGTTTTTGTTATCTGTTTGAAATGATTGTTAAAATTTTCTGTGTATTCTGATAAGAATATACATTATAGGCCGATAATGTTTGGTCGCTTGGCCGCAAGCTTTATAATACAAACAATGTTGATTCGTCTAAAATAATTACCAACCTGTGCTATTTCGATGATACTATTTCACTTAAAGCTAATCCACTAACGTATATCCACAACAACTATCAATGAAATTAAGGATCCTTTATGTTGCCATCAGAACAGAATTGTTTTCATCATCAATATGTATCGTTAAAAAGTTCTATAAAATATTTGCTTACAGTTTAAAACTCCACCCTCTAGAATACTTCCTAGATTAATCTCCTTTATTTAGGAAAAAAGGAGAAACAATCTTTGTTTGACACATTGTGACTTACACAAACAATTAAAACTACCTAAATAACTTACCTTTTCTTTTTATGGCCATATCTTTCTATGATAGTAAATTCACTATCAACTTAGAAACATAAGTCAATACAATCTATCAAATACTTCAATTCTTTGATAAAGCTTACATTCATATTGTCGGGAGCGAAATACAAAATGTCACTGACACTGAGTCTGTAAAAATAAAACAGATTAAAGCTATTCTGTAGGTAAGATTGATAATATATCCGTGAAAAAGCCACTAGTTGTATTTTATACATATTTTGCACCCAGACTTACTGCATGTATCATAATTCTTGAACTAAACCTCAAATTGAAATCAGTTTCATAAAATTAAAGTGAACACACATTAATATTAAGAATGATAATTTGCACCGAACATTAAAACCTTATGATATTTTATCGATTTAGAATTTAACTCAAATCTCCTCAAAACTCCTAAGGCCGTAAAAGATTTACATAAATTGGACACACAATGAAGATTAAAGTCATTAACCCCGCCTTGTAAGCTTAAACTTAAGTTTACAGGCATTGTTTGATTAGTTCCCTCTGGTGTCTTTCACTGGCTAAGATTATCTGGATACCAATTTTCTTTAAAACCTCAATCTTTTTTAGTTTATTTTTTATCGTCGGTACCGGTTGCCCGTGTGACCGACGCCACTGTAGATATTAGTTATTTTATATAAATGTTGTTGGGGTTAGTGCAAGATGCAGAAAACATCCCGTCCAGAGACACCCCTAAAGTAGTTATTTTGTATGCACAGTGTACAGCACTGATACGGGGGACTTCGTTTTAACGTCTCGTCCGAGAGACAATTAGATATATCGTAATGTAAGTGGAAGTGCGAGGGATCGGAACTGAAAAGCTCTGTTTTGACATGCGCTGTTTACAATCATACGAATCGCAGGCTTGAAAAGCTAGAATTGGGGCGTGAAGTCGGAACTCGTAAAAGTTTTGCTGGTCTATCAAACGGAGTAGTGTCTGCGACAACGGAAGATCTTCAAATTCAGGTTATTGCAGGGAAGGTATTGCTGAAAACTTCAATTTCTAAAACTTCATATTACAAGAAAAAGACATAATCATAATGCTTGAAAAAATGAAACGTTATATCGGTCAATAGCGGTCAATATACATAGCTAATTTTTGCAGGCGCGTAGCTAGCCTATAAAGAATGTGGATTCAAAATAATCTAGGGGGGTCAGGGGGCATGGCCCCCCCTGAAAATTTTGAAATAAATGGTGCAATTTGGTGCGTTTTGGGGCCTCCGGAGAGCTTTCTTGACCAACGAAAATCCATTTATTTTTTTTTTTGTCAAAATAATGTGGATTCAGCTGCGTACTCGCGTATAGGCAGCTACGCGCCTGTTTTGTATATTATTATTATGCAACCGACTTTAAATAAAATGTGTATTGTATTGTATTGGTGTAATAAATTTTACAAAACTTGTCTGCCTCTTGGTCTCTGTCTGTTGACGTGTTGTCAATCGGACATTTGGCCAACTGTACCTGATACCTGAAATTTTACTGAGACTGTTTTGGTTAAGGATATTCATTTTAATTATTCAAGGAAACAACTCACCTTGACTTGGCTGGAGGTTAAACATGTCTGTATATTTATTTTTTCTTCCGTCTGTTCATTTTTCTAAAAGTATTGTTGTCAAACTGTCAAAATATTGGAAAATCCCACAGACGATTATATGACGTCATATTACGCGTGCGCAGGCTCTGAACAATAATAAAATGGCAGAAGAGTTCGTGTTCGACCCAAGTAAGAGTTTAGATTGATTTAGATCAGCCGAATGTTCTTTTAACATTCAGATCTATTGATCAATATAATGCTTTCGTTCTTGATATTTATTTTAAATGAATTATCATTACACTTGATTTTGAAACAGTATTTACTTATTCGTACTCTATATCATTCGAACCAAAACAACTAAAAGAAGTCTGCATGTGTCATTCTTATTATTCATCATACTGAAAAAAAAGAGTTTTAAATCGGAATCGAATGATTTTGTGTTTGTGTTAACAGTATCTATTGTATATATTTAACGCAAACATATGAAATGTGATGAAAATTGCTTTTATTCGTAAATTTGTTTTGATTTTGACCATTAAAAAAATTATAGTAGATCTACAATACAACAAAAATATTTGGAAGAATATGATAGAGCTTTTCTACAGCATTTACTTGCCTAGGTTTGTGCTCAGCAATACTGATAGTTACACTGATAGCTAATTTACTCTTTCTGTAAAATTAAACAGATATGCAGAAATATACTATCAGTTACAACCTAAGAAAAAGTTAAATTAGTTATTACACACAAAAGCTTTATTTTTGAGGTTCATGTCAAATAAATTGACCAGCCCATAACCAGCAACTGCCTGTTCATCACTGTACAGAAACATATTCTTTAAAAAAGAGGATATATGTTTTACTTTTCATTAGAAACAGTTCACAAGTTTTTATTGATAAAAGTACATGCTGCTTTTATGATAGAAACTTTAACTTATTACTGCCAACAGTAATGACTGTATTAGGCAGGGGCATACTATACTAGGCTGGCACATACCAGATAGCATTACCAATAGCCGATGGCACTTTTTAAAGTTATTTGAAAATGACATTTATTGTCATTCTTTCTAGAAATTTTTTTCTTTTAAAAGACATATATTTTTGATAAAAAGAGAAAATTTGCTTAAAAGTGCTTATTTCTTAGCATCAGCCTAGAGTGGTGGACCTTTTCCTATTGATTATATTGAAAGACTCATTCAGGAGTTTAATTTTGAAAATACATGATTGCATGTTTAAAGTTAAAGTTTAACAATTGTGAAGCAAGTTCTTGCACCTTATATTAATTCCTGTCGATGACTGCTTCCTGGGTTCAAACCAGTACTTCCACTGAAAGTCAGGAATGCAGAATATCAGCAAAGATTCAATCCAGTGACCTCCAGATCAGGAGTCCAGTGCTCTTACCTCTCGACCATGGCTCCTCTTACATGAATGTGCAGCAGAAAATTTTGTGGCCTACCCCTTCTCTCAAACAACGTAATTAAGAACATTTTAGAAGGCTCTTGCCTGTTGTACACTAGAGAATAAGCATTTAGACACTAGCTTGTCATTGTTAAAAATGATATACCATGGCCTTGTAGCAATTTGAGTACTTTCATTACTGAAGTTGAGTCATTCAGCAGGTTCATCTGAGATAAACACACTCTTACTAAATCTGTACTGGTAGTTTAATTCAAAACATAGTCTGAAAGTTACATAAATTTAAACCAGAATTTTTTTTTGTATTATAATATAAGAGGAGTGTAGATGAATTGCATTTTTCAAAAGTAATTGTTACAGATATCATGATTGTGTCCATCCATGTTGATATTTTATAAATGGCATGTATAATATTATTGTTTCCTATACCTTTACAGGTAAAAATTACGATGAAGCTACTATGGCACAGTTGCGAGAGATGGAGAAAGAAGTATGTATATTAAAGAAGCTAAGGGTGTTACAATACACAGGGGCACAAACAGTCACAATGCAAGGGGCTCCGTTCAGTTCATGATTTGCTGCACACAACTAACAGAATGACCTCAATAATAAAAAATGTGGCTACCATCATGGAGCATCAATCAATACGACCAAATTTTTAAGCTGGAGGCTTTTTTTTTTCTTGGATAATAACCACATATACTTAAATATCTTAAAATTTAGAGAGAGAGTTAACTCATTTAACTCACTCTTACTCTACTGGCTAATTATATCTATATGAATGAGGTTTTGCAAGCAAATGGTGTTTGAAATGTCTGTTACTGTTTTTATTTTAAACAGATGTGTATCACAAAACCTGTTGTATAAAAAGATGGGAAGCATGTTATATGATGTCATACAAATGTAAGGTGACTGTATTTTTACACCCTTGAAAGAAGCGTATGTTTCTGTTACATTATATTCTGGCTTTACGTGACTGTGATACAAGTATTTAGCTTGACTGTCCGAAGTAAGTTGAAGTATTCTACTCACCCTGGCATTGGGATCAGCGATGTCACACCTCGGTTAAGGTTTTGCATGCAAGTAACTATCATGCATATATCTTTTTAACCAGCAATGCTTACTGATTTAATACTTCACTTATGTCTTCAGGGGCATTAAACAAACAAGTTAGATATTTCTTGACCAACTTTTAGGCAAATTTATTGCTGATTATTGCCCTTTTTAAACCTAGACATTTTGGTAAAGGTTTTGTGCAAAAAAAAAATTACAGTTTTGCATTTAATTTATAATGATGCATATATTTTTATAAGCAACTCTGATTATTGTTTAAATACTTTACTTAGGTCTTCAGGGGCATTGAAATAACAAGCTACATATCTCTTTACTTAATTTAATGCAAATTATTACCCTTTTTTTTACTTTGAAATTTTGATTAAATTTTGTATGAAACTTATTGTTGTGCATATATCTTAGAAATAAGCCATGATTATTATACCCTCTGCAACCAAGTTAATTGGGTTAACTGGAATTAGCTTGTTCGTTTGTCAGTCCGTCTCTCTGTTCATAGACACAATTGTTTCCGGACCATAAATTGCTTTCATTACCGTCTTCCTGCATGAAAATTTACACATGTTCTTCAACCCAATCGAGGATGATCCTATCCAACATCACAGCGCCTGGAAATAAGGAAACTGTTTGGGGACCATAACTTGCTTTCTTTGTCTCCCACCCGTATGAAAACTTACCCATAAACTTCAGTCTCATCAAGAATGATCCCTTTTGATCAAATTGATTTGGGGGTCAAACTGCTAAAGGTCAAGGGCACAGTGGATAGACTTAAGAAATTAGTTTAGAGATCATAACTGGCTTTCCTATTCATCTTTCTACATGAAAACTCACACCTGGACTTGCCCCACATCATGGATGATTCCTATTGCTGTATTACATGGGATGAGAAGGTACTTTCCCCACCCTGCTGCCCACTCACTCCTCCTCCCCCCATGCATGGGGGATGTTGGTGGGGGAGGGAAGAAAAAATGTGAAGCTATTGTCATGACTCTCTTGTCAGCATTGCTTAACTTTTTGTTAAGGTCCATTTCTCAGCTAGAATACAAGTTCACTATCAAATTGTGACACAATTTTTAAAGGGCAGATAACTCGAAAATTACTTTTTGCAAAGTTATGCCTTATTTTACTTAGAATTTTTTGGTTAGCTTTTTTGTTAAGGTCCATTTCTCATAAACAATCAAAGATATTCATTTTTAAACTTGGAATACAATGTACTTGATCACCATCAAGATTGAAATGAATTTCAGAGAAGGGCAGGTACATGAAACCCTATAATACATTTTTGAACCATTATTTTTCCACTTTTTCTATAAAAGTGTCTGAGATATTATCTTAAAAGGTAGAATACTTGATCACCATCAAGACCCCTACCAAGATTGTTCATATTATGACCCTGGGGTCAAAATTAGCCTCTTGTTTGACTTAGCTGATAATTTACTATCCCACTCTGAGGAGAGTGGAGTGTGATGTCCACAGACAGGTCTTGTTTGATTTTTACTACAGGCTATTTTCTAAATCCATTATCATTTAGTTGTTTTATTTCAAATAGATGTGTTCTGTTTCAGTTGTGTTTGATACATTTTGAAATTTAACTGCATGCATATAGAACTAAATGCTCCTTAAACACTGAAGTAAATATTACATTTGCACATGCAATGACATAGCAGCTTTAGTCTAAAGAAAAGGTTTTGCTTTTCTTTAAAAACACAGGAGATTTTTATTTACCAGAATTTTGTTTCAGCTGTCATCATTGCTCAGTAAATTTATCTTAAAAGTTTCTTTTTTTATGTAACAGATAGCAGAAAATCAAAATTTGATTAGTAACAGAGTCAGCTTTGATGCTCTCAGTGAAGAATATGCGAAAGAAGATGAAGTTTACAGAGCAAAAATACAACAGGTAGGTTCTTCAAAGGTTTTAAGTTAGGGATTTGCTTGTAATGTTTCAATTATAAATTACATGTACAATAGATGTAAATTTCTTGGACCCGTACACTTCATGCCATCGTGTGATCTGGTAATATTTAGGAAGCAGGTTGATAAAATTACTGTAAGCTAAAAAGAATCAGCAGAAATGATCAGTATTTTATAAGAATAGTGCAAAAAAGGGTAGACAACCTTCATTGCTGAGTGTATTAAGCTTTTTTTACTTTCAGTTGCTACAAAGATAAGTGTTACAGGTTTAGCTTTACTTTTAATGTAGGAAAGACAATAGCAACTACTGTAGGATTGGTGTCAGATGCAGTTCTTTTCAAAATAATATGGTAAAATTATGGTAAAGGTGGACTTCATAATAACAACACAAAACTGAGCACAAAAATAGATATTAATTGTTTCAACCAGGGTTTCATTGAACAGACTAGCATTAATTTATTATGAAGAAGTTATAGAGAAGTTATGTAAGTTATTAGATAGAAGTTATATAGTAATTTCATTCTTCTTACTATTAATACCTTTTCATTGTTTAGTGATATAATTGTATTAAACAGGATCTGAAGAATCGGTACCAGTGTGTGCGGAAGACACGGGGAGATGGCAATTGCTTCTTCAGAGCCTTTGGTTTTGCATACTTAGAGAAACTTCTTCTTGATAGAACAGATTTAGAAAGGTGTGTTACATAATACTATATATTCCAAATAATAATTTTGCAACATACAAGATTTTGTTTATTTACTTGTTTTCTTTGTTAAGTTGTAAAAATCTGCAGTTCTATAGCTTTGCTATGTTTTTGTCTAATTAGAATTTAATTATGATTCATAACATTAAATTCTCTTATCAAAGTTTCAATAAACTCTGGGACTTACTATTAATTGTTGGTAGACTTTCAAATCGTTTGTTTCAAATGACTCAACAATCCATTTATAACTCACTCTTCATGAATGCCAATTTTGATGTCAAAGTTTCAGTTGTTTTTAACTAGTTTAAAATATGTTGTAAATTTAGCATCAGTTTACTAACTTGTTTTCCAGGTTTAAAGAGGTTGCAAAACAAAGTAAAAGCGAGCTGGTCTCACTTGGATTTCCAGAGTTTACAATAGAAGATTTCCATGAAACAGTAAGTTAGGGCCATTCCAGTGAAATATCCCACACCTCTCTCTATTAGAGCTTATTTATCGTGTGTACCAGTTGCCCATATGACCGACGCCCTCTGAAGAGATTAGTTATTTTATGTTGTGGAGGTATTGCAAAATACAGAAAGCATTCCATTCCAGAGACACGGACTCGGTTTAACGTCACATCCGAAAGACTATTAGTAATGTAAGTGGAGGAGCGGTGGATCGAACTCGGGACCCCTGGTTTACCAGTCCAGTGCGTTACCACTGGACCACATCCGCTCCCTATCCCACACCAGGAGGGTCTTTTCTTTTATAGGGGGATGGTTTTTCCAGTCAGATAAACTTCTAAAGTGGTTGGTCCATTTTGAAAGTGCCTTTGTGTGTTGGATGTATGTTTTACTGGAATGGCACCTGTATGATTACCTAACATGACATTCTTTTAAAAAAATTGCAGAAAACATGATGAAAAGCAAGTAGAAATTAAAGAAAAACACATAGAACAATCCATAATGAGTTCTTGTATTTGATAGTCAATGAATTTTTTGTTGTGGAATCTACAATTTTAGCATATCTGGTTATGAATATATTTTGCGATAAGTTATGATGATTTAGAAAGAGAATCATATACCTGACAATCCTCGTGCTAATTATGTTCTTATTTTATCTGTTTTTGCACTAACACAAAATCTACTTTTATATTACATGTAGGTGAAAATGTGCAGTACAACTATTATGATATACTTTGGAGTTACAGCAAGTATGGCAAGTAGCTCATAGAAGAAAGAAGCATCTTTACAGCTAGATACAATAAGATACACATTCAGTGCTGTTTTTTCTTAATCATTTCAGTTTATGGAGGTCATTGGCAAAGTAGAGAACCAGTGTTCATTAGATGAATTACGGGAAATATTAAATGACCAAGGACTTTCAGATTATATTGTTGTATATTTGAGGTAAGTTTTTACAAGATTTCAACATTTGTTTGTCGTTTTCTTTTTTCACAGGGGTCACTTAAAGTTGAAAATATATTGAATGCAAACATTAATACAGCTTATATAAAGGGGCTGAAAGTGAATAGGTTTTCACTGCTTTCTTTATTCTACTGCACTTAAAACCATTTACTTTTCACCTTTGATTAAAACCTTTTGTCTTTAACCCTTGATATAGAACCTTTTGCTTTCAACTTTTGATATAGACCCTTTTGCTTTCAACCCTTTTTATAAAAACCTTTTGCTTTCCACATTTGATATAGAACCTTTTGTCTTTAACCCTTGATGTAGAACCTTTTGCTTTGAATCTTTGATGTAGAACCTTTTGTCCTCAACCCTTGATATAGAACATTTTGCTTTCAACTTTTGATATAGAACCTTTTGTTTTCAACCTTTTATATCGAACCTTTTGCTTTCAGCCTTTGATAAAGTACCTTTTGCTTTCCACCTTTGATATAGAACGTTATGTTTTCAACCTTTGATAAAGAACCTTCTGTCTTCAACCCTTGCTATAGAACCTTTTACTTTCTACCTTTGATATAGAACCTTTTGTCTTTAACCCTTGATATAGAACCTTTTGTTTTCAACGTTTTATATCAAACCTTTTGCTTTCAACCTTTGATATAAAACCTTTTGTCCTCAAGCCTTGATAAAGAACCTTTTGCTTTGAACATTTGATATAGAACCTTTTGTCCTGAACCCTTGATATAGTACCTTTTTTCTTTCAACCTTTGATGTAGAACCTCTTGCTTTTAAACCTTTTATATAGAACCTTTTGTTTTCAACCTTTGATAAACAAACTTTTGTCTTCAGCCCTTGCTATAGAACCTTTTTGCTTTTAACCTTTGATATAGAACCTTTGTTTTAAACCTTTTTTATAAAAACCTTTTGCTTTCCACCTTTGATATAGAACCTTTTGTCTTTAACCCTTGATGTAGAACCTTTTGCTTTGAATCTTTAATGTAGAACCTTTTGTCCCCAAGCCTTGATATAGAACTTTTTGCTCTCAACCTAAATATAGAACCTTTTGTTTTCAACCTTTTATATCGAACCTTTTGCTTTCAGCCTTTGATGAAGTACCTTTTGCTTTCCACCTTTGATATAGAACGTTATGTTTTCAACCTTTGATAAAGAACCTTCTGTCTTCAACCCTTGCTATAGAACCTTTTACTTTCTACCTTTGATATAGAACCTTTTGTCTTTAACCCTTGATATAGAACCTTTTGTTTTCAACGTTTTATATCAAACCTTTTGCTTTCAACCTTTGATATAAAACCTTTTTTCCTCAAGCCTTGATAAAGAACCTTTTGCTTTGAACATTTGATATAGAACCTTTTGTCCTGAACCCTTGATATAGTACCTTTTTTCTTTCAACCTTTGATGTAGAACCTTTTGCTTTAAAACCTTTGATATAGAACCTTTTGTTTTCAACCTTTGATAAACAAACTTTTGTCTTCAGCCCTTGTTATAGAACCTTTTTGCTTTTAACCTTTGATATAGAACCTTTGTTTTAAACCTTTTTTATAAAAATGTTTTGCTTTCCACCTTTGATGTAGAACCTTTTGTCCTCAACCCTTGATATAGAACTTTTTGCTTTCAACCTAGATATAGAACCTTTTGTTTTCAGCCTTTTCTATAGAACCATTTTCTTTCAACCTTTGATGTAGTGCCTTTTGCTTTCCACCTTTGATCTAGAACCTTTTGTCTTTAACCCTTGATACAGAATCTTTTGCTTTGAACTTTCATGATAGAACCTTTTGTCTTTAGCCCTTGATATAGAACCCTTTGCATTCAACCTTTGATATAAAACCTTTGCTTTCAACTGCTGATATAGTACTATTTTCTTTCCACCTTTGATATAGAACCTTTTGTCTTTAACTTTGATATAGAACCTTTTGCTTTCACCTTTTATATAGTACTCTTTGCTTTCCATCTTTGATATAGAACTTTTTGTCTTTAACCTTTGATATAGAACCTTTTGCTTTCAACCTTTGATATAGAACCTTTTGCTTTCAACCTTTGATATAGAATGTTATGTTTTTGACCTTTGATAAAGAACCTTCTGTCTTCAACCCTTGCTATAGAACCTTTTTGCTTTTAACCTTTGATAAAGAACCTTCTGTCTTCAACCCTTGCTATAGAACCTTTTTGCTTTTAACCTTTGATATAGAACCTTTGGTCTCCAACCCTTGTAATAGAACCTTTTGTTTTCAACCTTTGATATAGAACCTTTTGTCTTCAGTCGTTGATATTGTACCTTTTGCTTTCAACCTTTGATATAGTATCTTTGATATAAAACCTTTGCTTTCAGCTGCTGATATAGTACCATATGCTTTCAACCATTGATATTCAATCTTTTACTTTCTATCCTTGTTATAGAACTTTTTGCTGTCAATCATTAATTTTAAGTTTTCATCAGTACTTGTAAATACAAATGCCTTCTGTGAGACATTTCTTTCATAGACCATTAACATAGTTGATAAAGAAGCTTGATTGTTGTTTGTAACACTGTATTCAATGTAGAAGGAAGCTTTAGATTTAGACCTTTGTGGAGTAAAAAATACATTTTATATATAATCAGATGGGTTAAGATATCAACACTGTCCTGGATCTATGATCATAAAAGTTCTTCTCACATTCAGCTTGCTTATTTTTTGTTGTTGCAGATTACTTGTATCTGGCTACCTTCAAAAAGAGGCTGACTTCTTTGGTAGTTTCTTGGAAGGTGGTAGAACTATGAAAGAATTTTGTAACCAGGTAAAATGTTTTTTCGGACCAAAATAGAAATCTCTGTAACTGTTTTCTTGGTTTTTCAGTATCAAAATGCTAAGATGACAAAATAAAAATGAAAATTAGAAATAAAAAAGAATTAGAATAAACAGAAACAGAACAGATATGGGTTCACCTAATGAATATTTGATTACTGGCAAAAAGTTTAAAATCAGCACAGACTAAAAATTTGAAGAAATTTTTAATTTCTAATACATGATTGCTTTGATTTTCCTGCATCACTATATTTGGTAGTGACTGTTTTTGAAATGACAAGAAAATAATTGTTATGAAGTTAATGTATCATGTGCAAAAAATGTTTTCAAAAACCTCAACTTGTAAATTTGATGTTAAAATAAAAGTTGCTGTACTTCTGTATTTGTTATAATATTGTCATCTTATTACTCTCAGGAAGTTGAACCAATGGGTAAAGAGTCGGACCACATCCACATTATTGCCCTTACATCGAGTCTCGGAGTTCCTGTGCGCATTGTATACATGGATAGAGGCGGTTCAAATAAGTGTAATCATCATGACTTCCCTGAAGACTCTACTCCTATGATCACACTGCTGTATCGACCTGGACATTATGATATACTGTACTCATGATAATTCATGAACTGATGGGGCTCTATATACATGTATGTGTGGGGGATATTTAAATTGAAATGTTAAAAGAAATGCTTCATAGAAAGAAAATTTTTTTGTGAAAAAGGCAAGTGTTGATGCAGTATATATATATATATTAGCAAGTAAACTTTTTCAGTGTAAATGCTTTAGCATTATATATTATTCGTTAAACATGTCAATGCAAAACAAAAACGTGTACTGTATGGATGCCATGTTTTCAAAAACCTGTAGTGTTTTTGCTACATAGAAACATAATCTTAGCTGCATTGAATATCAGATATAATGCTAAGAGTCAGCTATAAAATATATCTAGTTTGTTTGCTTATGCATTCTTTAGAAATGATCGGTGTGTTAAAAGACATCTTGTAAAATGTGAAAACAGATATTTCTGGTTCCTAAACAGTTTTTTGATTGTTGTAAACCAACAAATGCTATCTTAATGCCTTAAAGTTGATCCTTGTGTTACTAGGATAAAAGATAGGTAAAATGTTGGTGGTCTTTGTGTAGGCTTTATTGTGTATTGGTCTTAATTTGTACAAACTTTTCAGAGAACATGGTTTCATTACAAGATAAGAGCTTTCTCTGTGCAAATTTCAGGGCCTAATTTTTTGTCGAGTCTATTTGCAGATAACTCAACATAGTCGTCACATTTGGCAGCACAGTTTGGTGTGTACTTTAGTGCATGCTTGGGTCCGTCCAAATTGCCTTGTCTAGGTCAACCTTCTCCGTGCATGGAAGGATTTTGAAATACCTTGGCACATTTGTTCACTTTGATGAGACGGTGTGTAACATGCAATACCCAAGTTCCCAGCTCAAAGGTCAAGGTCACAGTGCCAGGTCAAAGGTCCAAAATTTTGATGATAGACCTTGTCCAGGCCATAACTTCTTTCTGCTTGGAAGGATTTTAAAATACCATAGGGCATTTGTTTACCTTGATGAGACGTGTGTCGCATGCAAGACCCAGATTCCTAGCTCAGAGGTCAAGGTCATAGTGATAGCTCATAGGTCCAGAATGTTGATGATAGACCTTGTCTGGGCCATTACTTTTCCATGCATGGAAGAATTTGAAAATACTGTGATGCATTTGTTATGCTCCCTGAAAGAGAGATCATATAGGCCTACCTTGTCCTTCCATCATTATGTCATTCAGTCTAGTGTGGGGAAAAACTCCATAACGAAAAAAGGTATTCACTGCGAACTTGGTATGTGAAGAGATCTCTAGTTTCACTGTCCCATCCTCATAGGCGTCTTTCCATTGGCAATGACCAACAGCAGAGTAAATGTTAAATTGTCTCATTCTACAGGCATGCTATGAAATTTTGTTCTTTGAATTGCATTGAATCATGTTTCATAAATTTTCTCACATTCAACACTAACAAGTTATTTAACATTGTCCTGTACTATTTGGTAGAATGACACAGCTAGCCAGATAATATTGGATGAATCGACAGGCAAGTCTAGTATGAATTTTAGCTGCTGTGTATGAATCCAGATATATCTCATACTGTACAGGACAATGTTAATTATTGTTTTTATTCTTTATCTATTTTAATTACGGTAGTCCAAGTCCTTTTGTAATGACACTGCTGTTTGAAAGAAATAGTAAAAATTACAACAAATTGTAAAAAAAAGCAAATCTGAAGTCTGAAGCTTTTTTGAAACTGGATTGTTTTGTTAGTACGTTCATATGTACCAAACTAGTCAGTAAGGGAAAAAAAACCAACAGAATTTTTGGGGATCCAGTAACCGAAAGTTTGGGAAGGTCATAAAATTACCTGTCCAGACAGAATAAACTTTTGTAATGTTTTTTCTGGTAGTTTTAGGTTTACAGAAGATTTTCAGATAGTTGATGGACAGTGTATAAGCTATCATCAGAAAAGTGTAACTTCTGTCATAGTTTATCATGCATGTTTCCCTTTAATGAACAGCTACTTTGTTGAATCTTTCAGTTTTGCAGAAAATTAATAAATCAGAATATCTGTTGTATTGAATGTATTGCTTACTTAAATTTTACTTCTTTAATAAAGATATAAAACCATACATGTTAACTTTAACTTCAATTTATTACTGCCAAAAGTCAATACTAACTATACGAGGCAGGCACATGTCAGGAACGTTATAATTGTAAAAGATAAAAAAGTAAACAAGATTTTTACTGGAGATCTTAAACATTTATTGTGAACATTTAAAATCCATAAAACATGTTCAGTCAACTGATAAAAGCTGGTACGGTTGGGGTAGCCTTAAGACTAATTTTATTAAGCCAGACATAGTTCTTCACTGTCACAAGCCATTTACTGTTCATTCTTATTACTTACTATAAGGTTAAACTGTGAATAATTTCTCAAGATAAAGGTTGATTGAAAGTTGGGGAGCGGATCTGGATTATATAAAAAGGGGGAACATTTTTGTTTCCTCCTTGTCAATTTCCAAAGTTTTTGGACTGCAGACAGTTTACTCTTATGAAATGTAGTAACTTTTTGTTTTGAGGTAAATATATTAAATGTCATGTTGTCTTAGGATGATTAGTGGTAAATGATTAAAGAGTAACTTGATCTGTAGGGAACAAATTTACATTTTGCATAATGTAGGTCAGTATTCCCAGGTTATGGTGATTGCAGCTAATTCTGAGAAATGACTAAGAATCTAAAAATTGATTGGCTGGTTTGTTATTACTACGAGGTGATTAGAACAAAGTGGAAGATTGCAAAGACTGTTTGTGATGAACACGTTCCCATTCACTTTCTGACAACAACAACAGACTTGCAACACATTTGAGAATATTAAGTTTCTGTTCAGAAAGGTCACGAAGACAAGAACTTACTTCACAGAGTAACGGGAAAGAAATCACTGAGTTTTCTTCGACTGAAGAAAACTTCAAATAAGAAATAATAATACCTATTCTTTCTACTGAAATGCGGCATTATGATTTTGTTGAATTCATGCTCCCTGAATTAAAATATAGGAAAATAATTTGTATGTAGTCTTAGCATCTAATGGTGCTTATAACTGAAAGCGAGAAATGGAGAAGTCAAGAATTGTAGACTAAATATGGTTTATTAAAATGTTAGCAGCATTGTCACCTTTTTTATTGCAGCTCTATGTTCTCAATTCCAAAGGGCAACAAGCATTAAGGCCATCAGAAGTTAACATATATGCCCGTATATAACCAGTTTATATAAAAGATTAAGTTTTCTTACTGTTGAAAGTATTTTGATATTATGGACAAACAAAATCCTGTTGGTTTGTGTGATCTGTATTGTCTGTAACAAAATTTTATACTAACCAGCTTTCAAAATATATATCTTAGGCCTAAAATAAAATATTGTTTGTTTCCCCTCCTGCGACTCATGCCAGTTTAGATAGGGTAGGTAGGTTAAGTAAAATACTTTTTTTTAAATCTAAAATATTTTTTTATTGATTATATAATTTATATATCTGAATTATAAAGATTTCAACGAAACAGAAATTGTGAGTGCTTAGCATCTGTTCAATGTTTACAACCAAAGTTTCAAAGTTTTATTCAAAATATACATCCCAATTTGTATATTTAAAATGCAAAAATATGAGTCAAGTATTATGTGATTCTCATTGACATACGCTTGACATACATTGCTTCCATGCGCATTAAGAAATTTTTTTTTCGTTCTGCAAATTTTTTTTTGGGTAACTGGTTTTTGTAGCGGCAGGGGAAACAAACAGTATTTTATTTTAGGGCTTATAGGCACAGTGTTCAAGTGAACTTTGCATCTGTTTGCGCCAGCACATTTACTTTAATTACTTTTGTGAAAAATTTGCAAACTTTGAAATTATTATTTATAACACCTATGGGAATTAGATATTGTGTAAGTTTATATTTATAGTTGAAAAAAAAGATATATAATTATTATGTCAGTCTAATTCTAAACGATTGAGAGCGACGTCAACTGGTATATAATCATTTACGTTGATGGTCTGCATCTTAAAACATCAAAAACACAACAGCTTCCGTAAGAAAACCAAGGAATCCGAATGAAAGACTGAAACCACCATTTTCCCTATATGCTGGACTTGCTTCGGATTCGCTCTGTGTTTGTTCAAGCGTTGTAGTAACCTTACCTACAGGAAAAAAATAATACAAAAATACGTTTTAAAAAAAGTCAGTATCAATACTTATTTTATCGGTGAAGTTTATACAAAACTGGTTTTGCTTAATATTGAAATTACAGCGTTGACATTTTTAGATAAGCACCCGTTATAACAGTATCTAATTTGTGTAAGTGGGTTAGTATTCTGACTGCTATTTTTTCGTCCGTAGTTTTCTAAAAACAATCTATTGAGACTTGCGTTGGTTCACAGTCAGAAGCATGACAGAGAGAGCCAATAACTTTCGTTACTGGTTTCTACAGCAAGCTTGGGAGTCTAGCCATGCACATGTGGTGAAAGACCGCTCTCTCTCGAATTTCTGGAAAGGAACGAAGCTGAAACTCGGCAAATTCTTTCCTGCTGAACTATCGAGAGGTATTTAAAGATAGCCTTTAATGCTTCGGTTTTATAAACCCTATAATCTTCGTTATGGTTAAAGAAAACATGGCAGCACTGATTGAAATGCTTGCTCTACTCAGGATATCTGAAATGTCACTATTGTGCATATCCATGAAAACACAGGTATAGGCGGCGTTGCAGCTAAGTTCTTTACCCTGTCCAAAACAGTTTATACATTTAAAAATACCAGATGCTTATCATATTGTAAATATGTTAGACTGTTCTAGCCATTAGCGCAGAATATTTTGTTTATCATCAAACGGCATTACTCTATAAAGAAGCAGTCACTAATCAGGTACATATATCAATATACGTACCTGACTAACTTGTCTACCTGTAAATGTCATATAATTCGTGTGTCAAAACAACCGTCTTGCTTAGGCATTTCTTTCCTTGAGTATGAATTTGGATATTCATACTACAGTATCATTTTTCTTAATTTACTATGTCGCTTTCACTGAATTTCTATAGTTCTACCTACTGTTTGATGGCGTAGACTGACATGTACAGCCATACTGTATCTGAAAGTCAGCACACACTGCGTTTGTGTTATTGTATGGATTGCAGATGAGACCGGAAGCCACAGTGCACGTCGCGGTGTAGCGGTTGACTGAGTCGTTCATAACCACAGAGAACGGCTCTCCTTTTTCGTCTCTACATCTAGCAGCTATCACTGTTCTAGTTGGACAAATTGAATTTAGCACACTTGACGGCTGGTTCTCGTATTCAGACCTGAAATCAAAGTCGTGTGTATATTCGTAAGGCAAAAAAGTAAAATAAAATAGAAGTAAAATAAAAAGATAAGTAAATGAAAAAACCAAAAAAAAAAACAAAACAATAAAAACTTACCGTGTCAAGCATTTTAGTTAGAATACTGAAAATTAGTTTATATCCAGAGGGTCTGTATTTTCATGCGTCATTATAACTATGTTTCCCACACTTGATCAAACAATTATATAGTTAGCTAGACAACATCTTCTAAATCTATGTTCTCTCTCTTCTCTTCTCTTCTTTCCTTTTTTTAACTTGAAGAAAAGCTGTAAGCGGTTGACTGTGTCATTCTTAAACACAGGGAAGTTACCTTTAGTAGATTATTTCCCCATAAAAATTACTCATTGTTTATGAATCAAATCAACATCAAACTTAAAAAGCCGCTGAAAATCCGAAAAAAAAAATGAATAAGGACTTACCGATTGGTAGCGCTTGGAGCTGAGTTATTGAACCATACTGAGTCCCAGCAAACCTTTGGGGCTGCTGTCTGTCCTATAAAATAACATTAGTGTGATAGATTTTTTTGTGTGGAGCGGATCGGTGGTTCAGTGGCAACCCAGGGGTCGTGAGATCGATCCCCCGCAACTCCACTAACATTACTAATTGTCTTTTGAATTAGACGTTAAACTGAGGTTCCATGTATCAGTGCTATACACTGAGCATGCAAAAGAAACAGTGATGTCTTTGGAATGGGATGCTCTCTGTATCTTGCATTATTCCCATAAACATGAAATAACTAGTATCTGCAGGGCGCGTCGGTCATATGGGCAGCCGGTACCAACGAAAGGTAAACCAAAATAGAGAGTTACATATTTTGTCTATTTGGTAATGGAAATGTTTAGTAAAACAGTTATCTCGTGTAAAATAAAATAAATAAATGCAAAACGCAATATAAACAATTTGAAACAACACTTACCATTCACAACAAACATGCCAGCTAGGCTTATGAAATAAATTGCGAAGCTCAACATTTCTTCACAGCCCAGAAAGTTTTGATTATGCCCATCGTAATGTGTCTGCTTATATACTTGTATTTTGATAAAAAATATACTCAGGTCCATTTTTTTATTTTCCTAGATTAAATTTTATTGTTAAATATTATCACTCCAAAATGTATTGCGCAATAGATTTCTGACATTTTTAACTGTTTCAACCCAGTAGATTGTTTAAAAAACCTTTGTTACGTTTGTAACACCATTTGAAAAAGGAATGCAAGAAATAACCCGTTTGATACCCGTGTTGGTGAAAGGTTGACTGGAGTTTGTATTGACATTAAAAATTGAAATTTAACATGGAACTAAATGTCAAGACTTCTCTGAGATCGATATTCATATATTAAGGTGAATTTTGAGCTAGCGCAAATATAGATCGATATTCAAATTAGACATCGATGCGAGGCCAATTTCGAGCAAGCCCGAGCACTGAGATCTAGAAAGAGCTCAAGTGAATTTCGAGTTTATTGGAATATCCGAACAGCTCTAAGATCGTTAGTCAACGGAACATTGTGAATTTCGAGCCAGTTTTGAAATCGATATTAATGTGAATTTCGAAGAAGTGCGAATTTCAAGTCAGTCATCATACGACTAAACAATGCGAAATCCTAGCTGAAGCGAACTTTGGGCGTGAATGTTGAGCCAGCTTTGAGATCGATATTACAATTAAAATGAATTTCGAAGTAGTGCAAATTTCAAGTCAGCCCTCATACGACTTAGACAATGCGAGATCCTAGCTGAAGCGAATTTCGGGCGTGAATTTCGAGTCAGCTTTGAGATCGATATTACATCAATAAGAATTTAGAAGTAGTGCGAATTTCAAGTCAGTCCTCTTATGGCTAAGCCAATGCGAAATCCTAGCTGAAACGGATTTTGGGCGTGAATGTCGAGTTAACTTTGAGATCGATATTCAAGTTAAATGTCAAAGCCGACTCAATATGAATACACTTTTACTAACAATAAATCACAAAACAAGCTCGAAATTTAGTTCTAAATTGAATTTCGAACTTCAATCTTTGATGTCTGTGCTTACTTTGAACTCCTTTGGTTTCGTATGAAAATGTTGCATTCATTTTATTTATAGATTTGCTTCCTAATTTAAAAAACTGACACCACTTCACAAAAAAGCAGACTGTAAATATTTAAAAGTTCATAATTTTGTTTCTTTGTGTTCGTCTTAGATGTACTTCATAATATCTATTTATTCATTTATTTACCATATGATGGTAAATTCTGCAATATCACATTTCATTATAGCATATTCTGCAATCCGTTAGGTAAAAATAGCATATTCTGTAATCCATTACGAAAAATTAGCATATTCTGTTATCCTTTACGTAAAATTAGCACATTCTAATATCCTTAACGTTAAATAAGCATTTTTTGCTATCCTTAACGTAAAATTAGCAAATTTTGCGATCCTGTACGTAAAATTAGCATATTTTAAGGGCCTTTACTTAAAATCAGCATATTCTAAGATCCTTAACGTAAATTTAGCATATTTTGCTATCCTCAACGTAAAATTAGCAAATCATGCAATCCTTTACTTAAATTAACATATTCTGTGATCCTCTACGTAAAATGTCTTTATCCTGCAATCTTATAATCTGCAGTCTAAAGACTATGACAAACGTTTTTTTATTGTTTGTTTAGCCACACTATTGTTTTAATGATTAACTCATTTAAACTGTGCAAATCTTCTACAGATCCACAGTAATCAAACTTTTAATCTGGCTACTGAGAGTTTTAACTCATACCTTTAGTAATATAAGTTTATTCTCGATATGAAGTAGGAATTGCTGTAAACAATCAGCATCGATTAATAGATAACCCATACTATGTAAAGCTGTCTCATGTTGAGAAACCTGCAGTTTGTCCATGCGGAATTACATAAAAGAGCAAAGTTGTTTTAATAAAAGATAATACGTATGCAATAAAATGAAACTTCCTGCTCTTCGGTGCAGTAAATTGACAAACGATATCAATGTATCTGTACTTAATGACAAGCTCATTTGCACATTTTCGTTAAAATACTGATTTGTCAGGTACATATTTGTATAAAACAGCAGTTAGGTATATTGTTATCTCTGTAAACGATAGGTCATAGTTCTTGGCGGCATTGGGGAATAAAGGCATGCACCTGCATTTTGCTAGGCAGCCAGGCTGCTAGACTGCTAATTTCACACTGCTAAGCTGTCAGACTGCTAACTTTACGGACAAAAACAATGTTGAAATACCGTCATGTTCTTGTTAGAACTGAGAAATCCGTGACCACTCACATTTTCATCATAAATATATAACTTATAACCAGCATGGCTGTGAACGTTTTTTGTAAAAAGAAATGAATGAAAAGAATTTGGCTGTATTCAGACAACACAATATTGAACTATATTATCCTCGTCGAGGGAGACTAATGAAAGTCTTCATTTTAAATAAAGGGAATAATATACATGTAATGTACATTCTACCATTTATATTGAAATAACTGTAATAAGACTCGTGTAGGATTTTTTATCAACATTACCGTGGTATGACTAATGTAGGATTTTATTTTTTTATCATTACTGTGATAGGACTCATGTAGATTTTTTATCAACATTACTGTGAAAAGACTCATGTAGGATTTTATTTATCAACATTACTGTGATAAGACTCATGTAGGATTTTATTTATCAAAATTACTGTGATAAGACTCATGTAGGATTTTATTTATTAACATAACTGTGATAGGACTCATGTATGGTTTTATTTATTAACATTACTGTGATATGACTCATGTAGGATTATTTTATTAACATTACTGTGAAAAGACTCATGTAGGATTTTATTTATTAACATTACTGTGATAAGACTCATTTAGGATTTTATTTATTAACATTACTGTGATAAGACTCATTTAGGATTTTATTTATTAACATTACTGTGATAAGACTCATGTAGGATTTTATTTATCAACATTACTGTGATAAGACTCATTTAGGATTTTATTTATTAACATTACTGTGATAAGACTCATGTATGGTTTTATTTATTAACATTACTGTGATATGACTCATGTAGGATTATTTTATTAACATTACTGTGAAAAGACTCATGTAGGATTTTATTTATTAACATTACTGTGATAAGACTCATTTAGGATTTTATTTATTAACATTACTGTGATAAGACTCATTTAGGATTTTATTTATTAACATTACTGTGATAAGACTCATGTAGGATTTTATTTATCAACATTACTGTGATAAGACTCATTTAGGATTTTATTTATTAACATTACTGTGATAAGACTCATGTATGCTTTTATTTATTGAAATTACTGTGATAAGACTCATGTAGGATTTTATTTATCAATATAACTGTGATAAGACTCTTGTAGGATTTTATTTATTACCATTACCTTGATAAGACTCATGTAGGATTTTATTTATCAATATAACTGTGATAAGACTCTTGTAGAATTTTAATCATTCACATTACTGTGATAAGACTCATGTAGGATTTTATTTATCAATATAACTGTGATAAGACTCATGTAGGATTTTATTTATTCACGTTACTGTGAAAGGACTCATGTAGGATTTTATTTTTTAACATTACTGTGATAGGACTCATGTAGATTTTTAATCAACATTACTGTGGTAAGATTCATGTAGGATTTTATTTATCAACATTACTGTGAAAAGACTCTCGTAAGATTTTATTTATTAACATAACTGTGATAGAACTCATGTAGGATTTTATTTATTAACATTACTGTGATAAGACTCATGTAGGATTTTATTCTTGCACATTACTGTGATAAGACTCATGTAGGGTTTTAATTATTAACATTACTGAGATAAGACTCTTGTAGGATTTTTTTTATTAACATTACTGTGATAAGCCTCATTTAGGATTTTATTTATTAACATTACTTTGATAAGGCTCATGTAGGATTTTATTTATCAACATTACTGTGATAAGACTCATTTAGGATTTTATTTATTAACATTACTGTGATAAGACTCATGTATGCTTTTATTTATTAACATTACTGTGATAAGTCTGTAGGATTTTATTTTAAACTTTCATGACTACATTATTGTTTAACTCTCAAAATTATTTCAGAAACTTCCTTTCATTGTAGAATAATTTTACTGCCACAACTACTACATTGTTTGGATTTTAAATATCTTATCCATTTTTATTCTATCCTAAAAATACGTGGTGATATCATGCTTTGCAAATGTCTGTCGTGCCGTCTGTCAAACTGTAAGCTAAATGGTTTCCGATTAAAGATTCAACCTACAAACGTCAAGGGTGCATTCTTTCTCCTGTACTTTTCAACTGTTTCATAAATGATTTAGCCATACAATTGAATGCATTAGGGCTTGGTATCGAAATTGAAAATGGTAGTTGTTTATCAATATTGTTATATGCAGATGATATAGTTATACTTGCAAAGAATGAACAAAATTTACAATTGATGTTAGATTGCCTATGTGAATGGTGTCAAAATAACCACATGTTAATCAATATGACCAAAAGTAATGTTGTACACTTTAGGACAATGTATATGCAAAAATCTCAGTTTGTTTTTAAATGCAATGATGAGGTACTTCAATACACTCAAAAGTATACCTATCTTGGTTTGACGCTTAATGAATTTTTAGATTATAAAGTGACTGCTAAGTTTGTGTCACAAGCAGCAGGAAGGGCCTTAGGATTACTTATTGCAAAATTCAAGGCAATAGGTGGTATGCCATTTCATGTTTACACAAAATTATTCGACAGCCTTGTTTGGCCAATCATTGCATATGGTGCAGGCATTTGGGGCACTAGACAGTTCAGTTGTATAGATGCAATACAAAACAGGGCCATGCGTTTTTTCATGGGAACTGGTAAATACACACCTAACCTTGCCGTTGCAGGTGACATGGGCTGGGAGCCAACGTTTTCTAGACAACTAAAATGTGTAGTGAACTTGTGTTGTAGATTTTCAAAAATGTTAGACAGAAGAATAAATAAAATGGTGTACAATCATTGTACACATTTATCTGGTATGCATTGTAAAAACTGGCACTTTACAGTAAACGAGTTGTTCAAAAAATATCACTGTAATGAATATATTGATGTAGAAAATGTACATTTATATAAGCAGACTTTATTAGAGAAATTGCAAGTAAACTATTTTAACCAGTATCTAGATAATTGGATTGAATCTTTACATGGGTTATACAGTTCGCATGGGTCTGGAAATAATAAATTGAGAACATACAGGAATTTCAAATTTGATTTTGAAACTGAGAACTATATCAAAGTACTGCTTCCATATAAGCATAGATCAGCACTTGCAAAATTTCGGTGTGGAGTCGCTCCAATTAGACTAGAAACTGGTCGCTATGAAAGACTAGCAGTCAATGATAGAATATGTCCATTGTGTAATACAGAAGTAGAAAATGAAATTCATGTTCTTTTGAAATGTCCACAATATACAGATATCAGACAAAATTTGTTAGACAAAGCAGTGTATATTAATAATGGGTTTCCTATGTTAAATGATGTGAGCAAGCTTAATTTTTTACTTTCCAATGGTAGTATTGTTAGAGAAGTTGCAAAATCCTGCTACCTTATTTTAGAAAAACGTGCAAAATGCTTGTATTATGATTAGGTCTTTTTATATATATATATATAGTCTTATATGGTTTTAAGACTTTTTTATTAATGAAAATTGTATCCAAAGATATTTTAAAGTGTAAAGAATTAAAATCTTAGCTGTTTTAAAGGATTGTAACAAATTAAAGTTCTTATCTAATAGTTAAGTAATATTATCAGTCAAACAACTACTCAGTATTTTATTTGATCTTACTGGACTGCTCATATATGACTATGTAAAATACCTATCTGTGTAAGGTATAATCTGAGCTAACCTTTTAAATGTGGATTGTATTTTATGATACTTGTAACATGTTTGTAACAACATATATATAGTCTCTTATAATTCTTTATAAGAATGACCATTTACATGTATTTTAAGTTTTATTGAATGTATATTTGTATTATATGTACATGTAGTGGATGAGACTTAAATAAACTAAACTATATATACAAACAGTGTACTTGGTAGGTATAAGATGGGCATGATATGTTGATGAACCCAAACTGTGTAGAATGTCAAAACAACTGGGCACTTACCTGAAGCTTTCCGATCAATTAATCAGGAATAACTGAACCAAGGCCCCTAAACATATATAGAGTGGTTGGTCATGATGTTTAGATCAACAGCACTGATTTTAGGCTCACCATATGAAAGATAAAACCTACACTTTTAATACGGTTTTCAATCTATAACCCAAGAACTACTGAACTCATGATATTCAAACATTATAGATTTTAGTATTTGACGGCAATCTTTTTTGCTTACTGTATCAATCTCATGGTCACTTTTATTTAAAATCAGGAAACAAACACATAAGAACAACTTTACCTAGGGCTCTTAAACTTTATAGAATGCCTGGCGATGGTAAATAGATAACCCTTCTTAATTTTGATGCTTCAAGGTTAATCAAAGTATAAGCTTATATTTTCTTTTTCTGTTTTTATGGAAGTGAGATCGTGATAAGAATGACACCCATATGGATAGTTTGTTATTTCTGATGTGCAGAAGAGACGAGACTTCAGTGTCATTATTGCTTGCATTTGTTTCAAAGATTTTGAGTGCATGCAGAAATGGAGTAAATTTCAAAGATAAATGCATGTACAATTCTTTTCAGTCTGTCAAACAATGTGGAACTCATTTCGACTCGACTGAAGTAACTTTTATTCAAATACAAGCACACCTCGTTAAAGTTATCTCCCCTTATTTATACATTGAGTTACCCGTATCAAGTAAGGACATACATAAAAATTTAGAAATGAAAGAAGGAATAAGCGTCTTTTGTAAATTGCTGACATACACAAAAATGTTAATGATCAGTACCACGTAACCATCGGCAAATAATGAACCAAAATTAAGTATCAGAGCTCTGAAGAATTTGAGCCGTTCTGCCTAACAATAACTCTAGTTTAGAACATATACTTCAAAAAGCATCGTTAAGTAGCAGACCACAAACAAATCGTCAAAGTTAATAAGACTTCTAGTTTTAACTGGCATCGTCCTATCTACGTATCCACGAATGAATGACACCTTTTAAATTCCTTTGACCATAAAAGACACTTGTCGACTTTTCTGGTGCACCTGTCCGCGTTCATAGGATCAAAAAATAGAACTCGATTCCCAAAGAAATCGCGTCGAAATTCCTCGAGAATTCTTCAGGACCTATCCACTAGTAAATGATCTATACAAGCAGTTGAGTCTTTAAAACCACGTCGTCCGTTCTGCCAAGAACTTCATTGTCCCTCCAGGTTTTAATGGTTGATATTGATGGGTACTCTATTTTGCTTTAAAAACTAAAATCACGTTCATTCTGTATTTACCATTCTGTTCAGTGCTCCAGTACCTATCAACGAATAAATAATTGAATTTAAGTACTCAGGTCTTATCCTGACGAGTACACGAGTACTCATCCGCGGAAACATGATCAAAATCCTATTTTTTTACACCCTGTCGTTTAAGGGAAGAAAATAACGTATTTGTTGAAAAGGAAAGAAATTTAGTAAATTACTACAAGTATTTCAGTCATAGGTTTAAACGTTAAAACTTTGAAAACCGTCGTTTTTGTTTCCGGTTAAGAATACATTATACATTGTTCACATATTTCGAAAATTTTCTTTACAAGACCTTATTCTAAATTTCATTTTTACGAAATGTCATGGTTACCATCTTCTGTTCTTCAGTATTTATAAAGGTTGAGGGTAAAAGCGACGTTCTATTTTACTTTATTTTCTTATTTTTTTTTTGAGTATCAGTTTTGTACAGAAGGCTGTGGGTGTCTATCGTCTTCATTAGGTACAGCCGTACTAATCTTGAGGCGTAAACAAGGTGAAGGTCATGGAAATGTAAAATGTGGTCATAAGAGTCAACCTGTTTTCCCTCATTTACAAACCATCATTGCAGACTCTGACCTTCAATATAGATAAGACTATTGTAGAGACTGAGATTTTTGTGTTGTATTTGTATTGTATATGTTATCTGGAATAAATCTTTAAAGCGTGCATGCGTCTCATAAACGTCAGAAGAACGACTACACGTGCATTATATAACCTTACATGGTAAACACATATCATTTTTATTGAAAACAAGTTTAAGCAAACGTCTTTTACCTAAGAGTGCGTTATTTTTTGTGGATATGAAAATAAAAACGCTTTTAAATGTTTAAATTAAAAAAGGAAAGAGAGGAAAGAAATGTTTAATTAAAGAAGTATTTATTTTCGGCGCATCTGTTTTCCTGTTGAAAGTTAATTTTCATTGCCGCAGTGACTTTTCATATGCACGAAGTTTATCTTTGAAACTGACCGTAAAATATTTGTCGAAAGGTATCTTCATAGGAAATGTTTTAAATAATGGGAACCTTTTTGAATAAGAAGTGTTCGGAAACAAGATTATCTTAACAGAACATTATACAATGTGTAATACATGTAGTTTTTATGGCTCACAAAACTGCTTTTTCACGAAACTGCAAAAATTTAATACTTGTCATGTTCGAAAAATCTAGATCAATAATAAATTTTGTTATTTCGTATGCAAAAAGCGTCCAATTGCAAAGTCGTTTGTAATATATTTCAAATTTTAAAGATAAACCAGATTCATGTACAGTTTTCATTTTACTTGTTTTTTTTTCGTTATATTTACACGATATTACAGGTAAATAACGAAGGTAGACATGCTAGCTCATAACACCCAGATAAATAAGTCATTTTCACCTATAATTAGGAAAGCTTTTAAAGGTAATAATCCATATTTGTTCGGTTTTTGTTTTGCCAGTTTCATTACCTCAGACTTACAAAACTTGCGTTTTCTTCGCATAAATTTACTGCTTAATTAGAGTTTAAATTACACGTTGACGAGAATACAGTCTAACTTGTTCAACTTAAAACTGCCTAATAATTGTCGCAAACGATCCGTGGGTAGTCATAAAAGCCAAAAAAGAACACACTGATCTTTGTTATGTAATTTTTATTGATCGCACGCAGATCTGCACCCTCGGTTAGGAAAGTCATAATAAATTCATAATCAATGTTAGACTGGCTCCCTAGCCTCGTCGGGGGGTGGGGGGTGGGGGGTTGTTTGACAAAGAATGAAACCATTGAAGGTTGGTATTTGAAATCTCAGCTCTCCAAAGACATGGAACATTTCCCGTAATGGTGATCTAGTTGATATACCAGAAAATTCAATGATTGTGATTGGCTCGTGATACAGATAGCATTTTTCACAGAGACTTGAGAAAGACGTCATGGAAAAATATCGGTCAAGAGACTAGTTCATAAAGTTCATATAATGAAGTATCATTTGCACTTGACTACAAGACAACGACTAAATTAAAAAAATTAACTGACTAGTAATATATATAGAGAGAGCGTAAATTGCTTAACTATTATTTTTCAGTCTCATACCTCAATCGTAACAACTCGGCCTTTTCCGACAACTTCGTACAAAGACTTATTGAAGTCGCCCGAGGTGTTCCGAATGTCTCATACCTGCACCATACAGATTAAACGCAACCAAATCACTTTCGTCTGGAATCAATCATTATTGTTTGGGGCTTATGCGGAGCTATAAAGATATAAATATATAAAATTGGATAAAATTGGAAAGCTTGTTCTGAAGTATTTTGTTTTTCTTGAAAAACAGTATTTTGTTTTTTGAAAATAGTATTTTCTTTTTCTTGAAACAAAATACAAGTACAAACATTGAAAGCACTTCTTTGACCATTTTTTGTTGTTTTTCAAATATAAAACAGGGATCATTGACAGATTGTAAACAAATATGTCGAAGTGACTGTGGATTTCATGTTTCAAATGAAAAACTGTCTAATTTGATATAGGTCTGTTTTACCATCATAATATATATCATTTACGAATACAAAACGTCGTAAAAATCACACTGTTAAGGAAGTATCACACTTTTCAGTTCAGTTTATCTAAAGGTCATAGTCTTGGAAAAATCCGTTTGTCATTATTAAAGGATATAGGAAAAGCAAAATGTTTTTAAAATTGTGTTAAAAAATTATATTTTCTCGTCCAGATGCGTACGTTCTAGCCTTCTGGGTAGAATTTTAATAGACCGGCTTTTACTCAATAAGATTTAAACACTTTAAACTCTTATGTGAAAATTTTGTCCGCTTAGTTGTACGTAATTTAAGTCAATATCTGCTTTAACAAAGCGTACAGAAATGTAATAGTATGGATTTCTGAAACATGGCTATAGACACCAGGATATTGTAAAAAGGTGATAAGAAATACAAAAAGCAAATTACAATGTGTATTTTAGCTAAAGCCCTGTGTAGATCATAGCAGGACATTTTTAAGTGTGTTTCAAAATGTCGATTCTTTACTTAAAACTTCAATAATATGCTGGCTTTCGATCACAAAAGAGTCACTTATCTTTAATATATGAAAACGAATTAATAGTTTTAAGTAAAACACGAATGAACCAATGCTCCATTTATCGAACGTGTACTTCAAGAGTATTCATTTATCCACTACAACTTCCTTTTTGGGGACGTTGGTCGTGAAGAATAGTTAGAGATATGTATTAGCAAAGTACACTTAAGTACACATGCACCCACGAGGTAGATTAATAGTTATATATATCAATGAACAAACAATATGAAATACCCAGTCACGTTGATTGGCCCATGTATTGGCAAATACCGTGTTTATACTGCTTTGATACGGTTCAGTAAAGAAAACAGAGAATTATACTGTTAACAGGTATAAACACACCGGAAATAGTATGTCCAATAACAGTGATATAAGATTAAATTCAACATTTTGTAGTGTAAGGTAATAATTGTCGACATAAATGTGTGTGTGTTTTCAATTGACAATATTTAATAGGAATATACACATTAGGTAGGCAGACAGGGTAGATATACAGTTTCAGGTAAGAAAATTGATCTTCCTGGAAGTCGTTATTGGAAAATACTTTTGCAGCATCACGGTAGTACGGTAGCAACATAATGATGGGAAAGGGAGAACATGAAGACAGTTTCAATTATTCCAGTGTTTACATTGTGGGTGACGTCGAGAATAATTCAAAGGAAGCTATAAAATCAGACTTGCCGTCAAATAAAGTTCGCCCAAAAGCTCGTGAGATGGAAGGGGCTGGGAAATTCGTCGACGATGAACAGCCAATGACAGCAGACCATGCTCAAGCGCTGGCTAGGTTAAAGGAGCGACGAGAAAGAGAACCCTTGTTTTACTGCAAGATCGTCACAAGATGGCCTCTGCAGTCATTCTGTAAGTAGGGCTTTTTGTACAATATTCAAGGTATTACTAGGAGTTCATGTATTTCTTTCACCCGTGCATATTACTTCATTTAATACATGACAGCATATTCATGATGTTTAGGTGTCACAATTGTGATAAAACGGCTAATGTTTACTAAAATCAAATAGATGTAAAGAAAGTGTAAAACTTGGGAAGCTGTCTCAGAGGAAATCTCTTTCTAGGTTACAAGAACAGCCATAGAAATTTCCAGACTGTGCTAGAAATACCATCAGGGTTAAAAAAAATCAATCATTTACAAAAGTATTCTGGATCAACAATAAAATCATTCTCATGATCATATTTTATGAACACGTTGAATTTTGTATGTAATAGAGTTTGGAACCGGACGAAATGTCACGATCAGTATATGCCGTATACCGGTATATTGTAGATTATACAACTTTATTTTATAACAGTTAAGAAAACCTCGAAATATTTGCCGTTTGTTTGAAGAATAATGATTTAAGTAGGCATAGTTCGTACTTTAAATCGAATATGTTTACATTGCTTTTGTACAGCAATATGTACATGGAATTTTTGTATAGTCGTAATGAAATGTAAGTTATGTAATGGTTATGTAAGGAAGTACGATCCCGGAATACAACAACAACAACAACAACAACAACATTTATTCGCATTAAAGCATTATACATTGTTTCTAGCATGAACAAAGAAATAGATACATAGATATGATCATATAGTGTCTGCCATGAACCAAATTTTAAAGAAAGTGTATAAATGACAAAACAAGACATAAAAACATTTTTGTCATTACAGTGGGGTGGGGGAGGTGTATGTTTATGCTGCTCAAAAATATATCAAAGGGACAGAATATATTTATAGTTAATTTATGTCATGTTTTATGAACAGTTGAAAGGACTGAACCAAATAAACAGGCACCCAGATGTTGAAGGTAGAAAGTCTAGAGGTTGATTGGGTTTGTTATACTTGGCCTTTATCGTGTCCCCTGTTAGTCGTAAACGAGAGTATAGTAAAGTGAAGACTTAAGTATAGACAAACATAGGAAAAGGCCAGCCAAGTGCAGTTCTAGAATATGTCTGTCTTGTAAAATAGTACACAATCAAAATAATCCATGTGGATACATTATATACATAGTTGTCATATAAATCAAATCGAATCTGATTAAAAATGGTCTCTTTAACACGCCTGGTTCTTTTATAGAGAGGCTGCTTGTAAGTGAGTCTTGAGTGAACGTCTGATAAATTTCAGCTGTAACCTTCTTCCAGCAATGTTTGATAATTATGATAAGTCTTCTGAACTTAGTCTCCATTGTATGATATTCTATAGTAAGTCTTTCGCTGAAACGCAATATAAACGATAAACAGATATATCCAAATTGAATAATTAACTACTGGTAGTTCATATCAGATGATTAGTAAGGGAAGGGCTGAAGATAAACTGAAATGCTCCTTAAATGTGTTTTTTTTTCTATTACTTTTCAGTGATAATGTTGTTGGCACACATTTCGATGATTTTGATATCAATAATCCTGCTTGCCACAGGCTACAATCTACTGCCGGTCGACTTTGAAAATCTCCCTCTAGAAATCAACGACCAACCATGGCGACCGAGAGATCTCGCATGGACTTACCGGGACCAGGTTGACGGTTTCTATGACCGTACACCGGTAACTGGGTACCGGGTAAACTCGTATTTTCGAGCAAATATAGACTTGTACTATGATGCCGGGAGCAAAAATATTTTCACGAAAGAAAGACTTCAAAAAATACAATCTATTGAAAATTCGCTAATATCTGACAGCGAATACCAAAACAAATACTGTCAGTTGAATTCAACCGGAACGGGGTGTCAGAAACCTATTTCCGTGATACGGTATTTTGACGGAACTCTCTCCAGTATAAATTCGAACTTTTACGATCCCGACTTTAACAATATTGTTACTGTTTTATACGAGGCTTTCAATAATAATGAAACTGAGGCTGACTTTCAGTTCTTTTTAGGGAAGTCTAATGAAATTACATCATCATATGCATATTCCTCTATCACAAGGTCAGTGATTCCTGTGGGATTTCCTCTTCAGGGATACACGGACGAAGAAGATTATGAAAAAGTAATAAGAACGTTTACAGCGACTCATATGAAACCTAAACTCGTAAAAGCCAGAGACAACGCTGATCTGTTTGATTTTACGTACAGGTCGGATCTCCTTTGGCTCGAGGATGTATTTATACAAGCCATGAAGGACGTCATGTGTGCTTTCGGCAGTATATGTTTCATTTTTACACTTATACTTGTACATACAAGATCCCTTTGGATAACCGGCTTCTCCATTTTCAGCATTATATCCTGCTTTGTTATAACAAACCTGATTTATCGGGTCGTGCTTGATTTTCATTACATTGGATTCTTTCATGTTTTGACTTTGTTCATTGTGCTTGGAATTGGCGCAGACGACATTTTCGTTTTTTATGACGTATGGCGAAATACCGCTTACGAAACCTACCCAAGCTTGGCTCACAGATTGTCGGATTCCTACAGAAAATCGGTTTTCAGTATGTTGTTTACGTCACTCACTACGTCAGTTGCGTTCTTCGCAAGTGCTATTTCACCACTTTTAGCAACACGATCTTTTGGCGTTTTCTCAGGATTGGTGATAATCGTCAACTATATTTCTGTTATTTTATTTTTCCCGACAGTTGTTATAATGTACCATACGAAATTCGAGAAGTTCAAATGGCCCTGCATACTGTTTTGCAAGAGAAAATGTAAAAACCACTGTGCATGTTGCAGAACTGAAGCAGACGACACTCAGAATGGTAAAGGTGTGAAAACTGAAATTTCTAATACACGTTTACGGAATGATATAGTGAGTGAGACCAATGGTTCTGTGAAGGTCAAAATAAGAGAAAATAGACGGTCATTTACGACACAAATTAGTATCGAACATCCGGGAAATGGTAAGCAAGTAGACGATATAATCAATGCCAAATCTACAAACGGTTGCATAAATAATGCCTTTGAATCAGATGGATGCCAAGATGTGTACATAACCAAAGAACCAAACGGCAAAAATATCAGTGGAGTCGTCAGAGACAAGACTGTCCCAAAGAAACGAAGACAGAAATCATTTCTGGTTCTGTTCTTTAGAAACAAATACTCAGCGTTTGTTACTCACAAGTACATACGCTGGGTGATCCTTACTGTAATGGTTGGAGTTCTTACTTTCTTCGCAATACAAGCCTCGAAACTGGAACCAGATAACGAAGGGGTTAGTATAATGATTTTAATTAAGAAACAAGTTTTATCTCTCTTTGCTAGAATCAGTTATTGTTGTCATGGATACACAAGAAATAAATTCTATTTAAAGTAAAAGAGGGTAGGATTGGTTTTTTTTGGCCGAGTATTGTTTTTATTTCTGTTTGCCTTTTGCTGTGATGTTTGTTTTTGCTCATTTTTGTTTTTTATCTGAACTTAACAGATTTCTCCTTCAAATGTTAAGTAGTTAAACACAAGAACTAAAACTTTCGTTAAACAGTTTAGTTTCGTTACAAAATTTCACGTACGGTATCAAAATAATTTGTTTCTGTATTAGGACTGAAATAAATTTCGTATCTTTAAGCTGACGGTCTTGAAGGACAGTCACGTGTACTCAGTCGCCGATCACCATTCGACTGGTTCGTTTGTTTTGAGTAACGCTGACAGGACGGTAGATTTACACATTGTGTGGGGTATGCATCCTAATGACATGAGTGATTGCCATTTTTCTACCCCTAAATGCCGTGGGAAGAGAGTGTGGGACGAGTCGTTTGATCCAAGCAGCCCGGATGCCCAGACAGCCATTCAGGTATCACATTTACAATCTACAGTCATCTCAATAATAAAGGTGACCAAGAAGTCAGTCATTCCTAACAAATTCTAATACAAGAACTTAGGGGGGAAACAATTATTTCAGTAAATCTTGCTGTGGATTTTATGGTACGGGTATAAGTATTTCATGCGACGAAAACAGTTTTAACCAATGTTCGTAGTGTGGTAAAAGAAGTATATATTGTGATTTGATAGACTGGTTTATTTAAAATCCCCTGTTAGACGTTCATTTGGTGATCTCTGTATACAAGTTTGACTTTATAAAACCACAGACGCAACTTTTATTGAGAAGAATTGAGAGATACCAAAAGACAAAGATATCTGCCTTATTTCTTTCACTGCGTTTTATCAGAGTTTACTGACCTTGCAAAGCATATATTTCTTTCTTTTTGCATTAATTGTACGGGTATACAAGTAATAAAACGTTTCCTGTTGAAGGATTGTTTCACCCGAAAGAACCCCATAAAAACTTTTGATTAAATAAGCCCAAGGCTATATACATTGTATTACGAACAAGCAGTAAAACAGACTAAAGTATGGACTTAAATAAGGAAGCCATTATGGAAACTGAAGTTTTTTTTTATATAAAAATATCAGATATATAAGTTTTAAACGGATAACTCGTAGTAACGCGAAATGACATATTTCCAAAACGTGCTTTACTACGTGTTATTTTGTGTGTATTAAGGTGAAAAAAATATTTCTGCGTCCAGGCAATGAATTAAAAAAAAGGAACTACAGCTAATGTATGTGTACATACAGATTTTAAAATCAGATCTATGCAACCATGCAACAAAATCGTGCATAAATGACTAAAATAGATTTGCAAAACATTGCTAAATATATATGATCATTATAAGCAAAAATGAAGCCAAGTATACAAAGTCAAAATGAGTCTGAGCACCCCCTGCAAAAAACGTAGACAGATTGAAATCCGATAAAAGCATATGCAATAAATGAGGATGTGTCTTAAATTACAAGTGTTCCGATTTCTTTCAAATCCTGTAAATGTGAATAGTATACCTATTTCAAGGCGATAGTAAAAATCTAAGTACAACATGTAAACTGAAACCATTATTATTAGTTTTTATAAGGAGTAATGTTATTGTGCCAGATAAGCGGCAAAAAGTAAGTTTGTGTATCTATGGAAACAAAAGCGTTTTAACGTCGTGCAATATGTATTCTGAAACCTTCATGTGTTAAAACTGGTTTTCTAAAGATTCCCTGTTTATTGCGAGAAGATAAGCACTTTAGCTATAACAAAATTAACTGTAGATATAATAACAGTTGTACAGACATCTTTGCTTTCAAGCTAAATACAAATGTTCTAGTTGCTGCTACCTGGCCCCAAAATCAGTTTAAGTGTTGTATACAGAATAAAAGAAATATGCCATTACTTTTGATGCCAGAATCTCTTGAGTAGGGCCTACACCCTGTTAGACCAGCCACTTTAATGCCTTTATCCTGGCGCGAACACTGGTCAGAACTGCCATTGGTAATAAAAACAAATCTGATTCTAATAGAATAAGTAAATTTTTTCCAGGACTTGTGCCACACAATGTTTAACTGGTCCTCGGAAACTGCTGCGGAGTATCGTGTTAGAACGGACATATCCAGCGGCCATAACCAGATCAACTGTTACATTAAAAATCTGGACACATTCCTTCAGGTTTGTTGGTGTGCTAGTAGTATAGTACTATTTAGAATTTTAGATACAAGATATTTTGAGAAATTTAGTATAACCGTCCCTTCCTCGCTATATTAGGGGGTCTTGTCCCGGAAACAACTTTTAAGTACTGAGAGTCTGTGAAGCAAACAGAAGCAAAATTACCAAGCAGTCTTACAAAACGTTTTTAGGAAAAAAACCTGCTCATGTTCAGACCCAAATCTGACCGACGATATTATCCTTTTCACACAGTACAAGGGTTTAAATTTCGTTTTGAACTTCCAAGTTTGCTGTCCAATATTGACATTGACATCAGATACAAGAGCTTTAAAGGTATAGGCTCATGCTTCATTTAACTTCAAAATAAATACTAAATTTTTCTCTGCAGGAGGAAACAGCAACTACGGGAACCAACTGGGATCTGACCTACAATTACACCAAAACATTGGCTTTTATGAATGATCGCACAACATATTACAATACGTCCGGATTCACGTCTGCATACAAAGACTACCTTGAGGTGAATATCAAGTATATTTATTTCGTTGAATAAAATAACCTTAGATAACATATGTAAAGCTACATTTTAACGGATGGTTGGCTACCGTTTTTGCGTGGATATTTAAAACAATTAAAAGCGAGGTTATTCGCTTAAAATTTTGTTTCCTTGTTTTATGAAAATGAGGAATAAGTAAAGGAAATGACAAACATATAGTTGTAAAATATCTTATGTTGAGCCTATATATTAAATATAACAAAACTTCCCTTTAAAGCACGGCGTTAATTACACGGCAAATATGGCTTTACCTACCTTGCCACCTTTAAAACATCTACTGTAATTATCATGTATTTCATATAAAATTTCGACTGCAAAAACTGAATTCTTTGGCAACATCAGTCTCAAGGCTAATTGAACCAAGTGCTTTTGCAGAGTAGTTTTTAAATATCTGATTGAAAAGCGAAGAGTACAAACCTAGATAAGACAACACAGACCAGCAGACTGACTATGATCTGAATTTGTCACTAATGTAACTACATTTGCCGACAGCAGAACCACTTTCTCAATGCTAAAAGGACTACAGTAATTATGTACAGTATACATGCAATACGAAATGCATCGCTAAAAGATGCACATGACAATGCTTTCCAGGGGCTGGACCACATTTTCTTTGAACCCTCCCTTCAAACTTAGCACTTCATAACACGTTAGGTCAGTAGGTTTTCAAATGATATATGTTAGTTAATTCGTATAACGACAGATACTCGACGTTGACAGGATCGTAATTTTGATTCAAATGAAACTATGGCTCGATATTACATCATACTGCTTTTTTACACATAGTAAGTCACATGACATTAACATCAGTGTCATCATTTACTTTCAATTTCAGCTGTTCATTTCTCTCATCTGTGCATAATTCACTGCGATGAATCATCATGTCCGTAAATATAACTGTTTGTTTTAACTGATGTTTTTATTCTAAATGCAGCTTTGGCCATAAACGCCAATAATACGTCACTTAACTTTTTCTTGCGCAGTATATGATTTTTGACTTAAAATAACTGCAAATATTCATGCGAGATTATTCTTTTTGGCCACAGTTGATTAGTCTATTATGTAGGTCAAACGTTCGATTTGTCAGCAAGTCAAAAAATCTAGAGTTAGCAAGCTCTTTGCAGATATATTTGGAACGGTGCCCTACTCAAAATCATCAATGTCTTTTAATATTGAGCTCAGAGAAGATTTTAGTCTTCTTAACAAAATACCGTCTACAGTGTTTTGTTCGTACATACCTTTAAACTAATTAAATATTTAACTGTAATACTATAACCGATAGCCCGCTGAAGGTCATTTTATTGTGAAATCTTGAAAATAATATATAATATATGGGTCACCGTTCTGCTCTAATGCCTATTGGCTGTATCGATTACAATTGTATGCGTGACAGTCTTTTAGTCAACAGCACGTTTATTTTATTTATGCAAATAAACTTTAATAGTTTTTTAGCTGTTCGGCGTTACAGCGATTTCAATCTAAAATTTTCCTTTTTTGTCTGAACATTAAAACATCTGTTCATTTTACAGCAGTTGTGAACGTTCCGAATTTTGACCTCAAGTTTTACTTTTGATTCAGCATAAAGCATGTTCAAACGCTTTCCTATGAATATGCTTTCAAAAAGCAGATGCAAAATTACGGTTTACTTATAATGTCCTCCCGCGTGAAAGGTAACTTTTTCTTTTGCTGTCCGTCCGTCTCAAAATTTGTTTGTCTCCACACAAAAAAAAAACAATTACATTTACTAACTACGAAGGAAATTTATCTGCATAATGCGAATTGACTTAATTTGAGCTAAGTGTTTTTTTTTTGGTTTATATATATATATAAGATTGACAGATTTTTACTTATGACATGCGTATCTCTTAGCGTGTATGGCTTAGCATTCATGAAACTGTAGAAGCGTGATTATTAGCATTTAAAATTGTGCGCCTTGAATATATAAGTCCGGCTTAATACAGTTTTAGCAATGGTGTCACCCTTCATTTGGTGAAAAATGGTCTGTGGAAGGTATACGTTTTTGTTCTGTGAACAAATCTCTAGTTTTCTTTTTGCTGTTATCTATATTTTAAGCCTTGAATCAATAATCATCATTATACATTGTGGTTATGTAAAGCAGATGTCAGGTTTTTAAATCTAAATAAACATTCTCTATACAAATGGTTCGCATTAATTTACAAAATTAAGAGAGTTTTAAACAACTATTCGAGAACATTTGTAGACTGGCTTTTAACCGAATACAGTATTACTACTGAAAAATTTTTAAAATTAAAAATGTCGACAGTTGATATAATTTGTATTGTACAGATTGAATGATTTTTCAGATTCCGATATCATACTGGTTGTCGAACAGGTACACTTATAACTACACCAATGACTTCTTCCTCTTTGACGAGCTCATCGGGGAATATATTGGGGATTATTCTACACCACTGAAGACAGACTCATGTACGAAGCGTTACAATTTACTTCTTTTTGTTGTTGAAATATACTACTCAACTTTTGCTAAGCACCAAAAGTTTCTCACTATATTATGAAAAGTATACAAAGGATTCAGTTATTTATTTTGCATAATTTGATTCAGCAATGTTTAGAGATGGTCTCCAACCTAAATGCAAGCTGTTTTATCGGGTATGTCTCGCCACGCGGTCACGGAAAGCATGCACCCCTCGTTTTTCTGTTTTTTTTTTTTACTGGGAGCAGAGACAGATTAGTGTCCTTATACACCGACATTACAAATTTATGGTCATTCAAAGGTCAGACTTTTCTACATTGGTCACTTTGACATGGCAAACGCTATGATAAGACGGCATTTGAGCGAAGCAGATATATGGAGGGCTCTAGGGATGATGGAGCAGGGGGGCACACACCGTGAGGCTGGTGTGGCGCTTGGTGTACACCACACCAAACACCAGAGCCTGAGCAAGGTACCAGCAGTATGGTACACCCGTATTGAGGCGTGGCGGAGGCAGATAAAGGGTGGCGACAGCAGCTCAAGACCAATTCTTAATTATCCAGGCCCGTCGAGGACGGTTTGCAACAGCAACGCATCTTCGTAATTACCTTCTTAATGCTTCTGGGGTCAATGTTTGTACTCAGACGGTGCGTAGTAGGTTGCACGAGGGTAATCTGCGATGAAGAAAACCCTATATAAGAATTCCATTGACTCGTCGTCACTGCCAGGCCCCTTTGGAATGGGCGAGGGAGCATGTTAGGTGGACCAGACAAAACTGGAGACATGTTTCTTCACTGATGAGTGTAGGTTTTGCGTAGACTTTACTGACAGACGTGCGAGGGTCTGGAGAAGATCTGGGGAAAGGTTTCAAGCCGGGAATATTGCTGAGCATGACCGCAACGTGGGTGGGTCAGTTATGGTGTGGGGAGGCATCAGCTGGGACGGACGGACTGACCTCGTTGTGCTAAATAGAGGTACATTAGTCAGCGGTACATCGATGAGATGTTAGATTCCCAGGTTAGGCTGTATGCCGGGGCTGTAGGCAATTTTAATGGACGATAATGCGCGTCCCCACAGGGCCTATCATTACCTGCAGAGGGAGGGTATTGAACGCCATGACTGGCCAGCTCGATCACCCGACTAAATCCAATTGAGCACATGTCGAATGAGCTGCAGGTACGGATATCAGCTCGCCAGGTACAACTTTGAAGCACCCAGGAGCTTGAGGCCATGTTGGTACAAGAAAGGGCCACCATCCCCGACAGGACTGTCAGAAACCTCATAGGGAGCATGAGAAGGCGTTGCCAAGCAGTTGTCGTTAGCAATGGGTCACACATAAGGTACTGAGTCTAAGCTTGTAAACATAAATCGTGTTGCGAAAATTGGGAAAACAAGTTGCATGCCCAACAATCTTCGATATAGGTGGTCTTCCTATTCTCTGGCACATAACTAATGCAAAATCAGTAAAAATGTTAAATTTGTCCTTCAGTCAAATTGATTAAACATGAAATTGACATTAAAAATTATTTGTACGACGGTAATCAAAATATTGATGAAAATATTCACACTAAAACATTTGGTGCTTAGCAAAAGTTGAGTAGTATATTAGGACAAAACTAGTTGAGGTGACAACTTTAATTAGGCTTTCTAAAAATCAGTTTAGATAAAACGGACAGTATTTAAATAGAATCTGTTTCATAACCCTGCCGAAAGAAAACTTATCACTGTTTTCGTCGTCTTCGTCGTCGTCGTCGTTGTTGTTGTTATGGAGCAGGAAGATGAAACTGATGATCCGATTCAATTTATGATAAAGCCTGTTTTGTTTAGCAAGAAAAGCGAGGCAAACGCACTTACACTGCTCTGTAAAACGCTGAAACGATTAATGCTGATGAACGCAATGTATAATGGCATTATATCATTCTGACATGTTTTAGCGTTTTTTTACTTTTTTTTCAGCGCGAAAATATGGAAATGATATCAGATACATCGCGTTACAAGTGAATACAACCATTAAATTATCAAGAATTGGTTATGCTGAAGGGATACCGATAATGAACAAGTGGGAGGAGTTTGTAAATGCTCGGGTACGTAGAAACATTGACACAGAAATCACGTTCAACCCTTCAATACGACCTTCAAAACAAAGTACCATATAGCTTCTTCTGGATTCGCCATTGTAATGCACTTTTACTGAAGATCAATTTATCTTCAGATATCACTTATCTGTACATTGACACCCTACATAGCACCACTACATCACTGTTCATCATGTCATGTCACATCGGTATGTCACTTACTTTCATATCGTGCCACCTCGTTATGTCACTTCGAACCAAGTTTTGTCTGATTTTGCCATGACGAATGAAATCTCGGTTTGTCGAAGTTTTATCGTGTCACATGACCTAAGACTCATGTCGAGTCACATGATATTATTTCTGTTCTGTCATGCATTTCACTCCGACAAAATTTTAGTGCCTTGAAACAAAACAGCAGATGGTACATTTTTACATTCACATCTCAAGAAGTTTTCGTCTCATCAGTCTGTCTGTACTGAAAATCTTTACCTTGCAGTAACTCAGAAGATCATTTAATTTAGATAGATAGCAGTATGCAGATAATACGCGCAAGAAATGACCAGCCGTCTTATTTTTCGTGTTGTTAACAAAATATGGAGTTGAAAATTCAGTGGCAAATTCTTGATCATGCGCTTACTCAGAGTGCATAACGCTTAGGTTTGTAAAACTTAGTTTATAGAAATAAATAATAAGTAGAAGTATGGTAATCATATACACTGATGTTTTTAACGGGCACAACTGTTTCCCTCGTTATCTAAGTGCTTCTTAGGCTCAGCTCTTTACCCTTTTGTGCAACAGCAAACCAGTAAAGCGGTTGCAATAGCAACATTTGATCAGTTGTAATCTTTATCATTCTGTAGTTTCTTTTATATTGACTTTTTCTATACATTAGATCTTAATGAGGAAATCGTCAAAGAAGTAGGAATTAATAAGATCCATTTTATTAGCAGTCTCTATGTATTTAGTTGTTTTATTCGATATAATAGTTTTAGCGCATCAAGAGTCATTTTCTAGGTAATATACATTAAGCCGTTGGCAAGTAGTACAAATCGACTGATAGTTAAGCGAGAGCTTTCGCATCTATGGCATTCGGGTGATAGATCATTTTTAGGCAGCAGTTTTAATGAAGGTAGCGCACTTGTTTTTCGCGCTCATATTTAATCATGTCTTTCAAAGAGCAGCCGAACAGCTTGATTTAACCTGTTGGTCGTTTATTTACCCCGACGCAGAACACATAATAACCATAGTTCACTCAATTCATTCCATGGTATCTACATGTATTTCAATAGAACGCCTCCAGTTTTCGCTAACTGGCGCTGGAAAATAGCTAAATATTTAACCGAACGCAGACGTCATATACATTCCGATCATTTTCACTAATAAGCATTCACTAAGTATCGCTTGTCATGAGGCACGTTAATACCTGTCATCATCTAAAGTTGTTTTCTTAGCCCCCACTTTTGAAATATGTCACAGATTGTACTGTTTACTATTGTGCCCTTCTGCAGACGAGGAAAACGTTATCAGCACTTTTCATTTATATTTTGTCATTTATTTTTCAGTAACAGTTCACAAATTTCTGGTTTTCATGTGTACCTCTTTTATCTATCTAGTTGAGTTTATTTGTCGACGGTACAGGTTGCCCATATGACCGACGCCCCTTGAAGAGTTTAGTAATATTAGGTCGTTGGTGTTAGGGTAAAATACAGAAAGCATCTTGTTCCTGAGATACTCCTGTTTCTAATATGTTGGTATGGGTCCAGTTCAAAATCCCTGTATTACAAGTTCTTTGCGCTACCTTTAGACCACGTGACCACTGATCCGCCCTGCATGGATTGCTGTTTAAGACATATCCCCAAGCTTCGAGACGATATGATTCCGACAGCATTGACCTTATTTTTACCCCAACGTGAACAAAATATACAAACGCGCCTCTTTTTTAACTAATAACATGGAAAATAGCCTTTTATCACGATGTGTTCCCGATATTTTACCTTGTTATTGGAAGGTGTTTCTCTAGTGGAAGCAGACAACATGATACAGCCATTATATATTACTTGCAAAAACAGGAAAAGACAAGTTAATTGGAACTCTGGTTGTATAATGGCATAATCAATACTGAAATAAGATTGTGTAATAAGCTTTTATATTTTCAATTTGCAGATGAAAAACATGCCAGATGGAATGAAAAATGGCTATCAAACGACACGAATGCTTTGGCATTGGCTTATAGTGTCCGAGGTAACAGTGATACTACAAACCTGTAACTATGAGGGACACCACAATCTGAATTTCAGCATTTTTCCTTAATTTATTTTCATAATAATATATCCGTTCTTCGCATATACAGTTGTTGATACCATCTAGTATGACATTTGATGGCATGTCTCACCATTTTATTGTTCGTCCGTGTGAAAAAAGAAACGGTATGGTAACATCGTCTTAAACATGTCTAAAGACTTGAAAAATACTAGTTAACATTATTCGGTTGACATTTCTATGCAAAGGAGTTGAGCTGGTCGTTTTATGCGGAGGGTAGTGTTCAGATCTACTAAATAATGAAAATTACACCCTGTGCAATACCTACTACGTAAGATGATAAAGTGCCCTTCTTTGCCGCAGTGCTTCTAAAAGGCATGTAACAACATAAACAGAAATATTGCTAAATATTCCTTATTAAGATAAGACAGTGAATATAATTGACCCTTCTATCTCTTCTCTGCAGATGTTGGCAAAGAACGCTGTGTACGGCATCATTATTGGTGTGTCATTGGCTCTTCCAATACTAATCATAGCAACAAGGAACATAATCACGGGTTTCTTAGCAACGTTTTCAATGTGCTGCAGTACCGTTTGTGTGATCGGAGTTATTCCCCTTGGTGGATGGAAACTCGGTGTAAGAAATAATTTCATTGAATATTATATTATAACAAAATGAAGAAAATCATTTGTCAATAACTTTTATTTAAAAAAAAAATTGCCATTTTTTATACTGTTCATCAGTGAAACATACATAAGATTTCTATATTTGTAAAAAGCAAAGTGCTATTTCCCCGATACAGGTTCTTTCATACAAATACGTTAAAATCTATCTGATATCGCCAACCTAATAGTTAAAGTTTATTACGTCACTGACCTGGTAACACCTTTTAACCACGCCCACAAGACGGACAAAGCCTCGCCTTTTCGACCGTATCCATCTCACCTGATATGAATGGACGTTAGCGTCCATTGACTGATAAACTTTAGATCAAATGGAGTTAACAAACATGACAAGAGATCTAGAGTAGCTGAAAATGATGAATTATTCACATATTCTCTATTTCATTCAAGTCCCTGCTTTGTAAAAGATTTAAAAATCCAAATTTTCGAAGTCCCTCTTTCATTTAATCTTAAAAGCAGCTGGATCAAAGATCCATAAAACTTATTATTACAGGTCTTTGGTGGGACAGCACCCAGAAGTTTGTGCTTGTAAATTTTATATTTGCAGGTTCTAGAGTCATTGAACATGTGCATGGTTGTAGGGCTGACAGTTGACTACGTGGTTCACCTTGCTGAAGGCTACACCCTATCTCTGCACAAAGACAGATTTTCACGTGTAAGAGACATGTTAGACGAAATGGCCGTTTCGGTATTTTTCGGTGCTTGCACAACGTTAGGTGCCTCTTTATTCATGTTCATTGCACAGTTGTCGTTCTTTTTACAGTTCGGAATATTCATGTTCTCAACAATTGGTTTTTCACTGTTCTTTGCCATGGGGATGTTTGTGACACTTATGGGGTTCTGTGGACCTCAGGGCGACACTGGAAATTTAGTAGTTCTTTTTGAGAGATTACAAAGATGGTGCAAAAGCAAAAGAGGAAGTGGAATGCCGCCATCAGAAAGTCGCGCGCAGCTGGCTCCCGGCAACATGCCGCCCTCGGCAAGCCAAGCGTCTTTTGCATCCGGGTACCTGCCAACGTCTGGTAGTAGACAAGAGCTTGTACCATCTTGATTATATGAGACAGAGTTTGTGTGAATGAGTCTTTCTAGACGAGACCTTACCTTATCATGATGTGCTAACAGAGCTGTGATAACAGTGAATACACGACAGAAATCGGTTTATAATAGAGACACATCTTTTTTTCAAGTAAGAGTGAGAAACGCAGATGACATATTCTGAATTGTTGATGTGTAAATATTACATAAATATTGTAGCATATCCCGATTTAAAGAGAACAGTTTTGATGTACGAAATAATATTCTTACTTTTAATACATGTATAAGTTATATTTCCACATTTTGTAAGAATTTTATCATGAAGTATGGCATTTTAAATAATTAAAAATAAAGTTTTAAATGTTAAAGGAAAGAGCAACAAATATTCTGCTTAAAATTTAATTTTATTACTTATATTAGAAATGTTATTTTAAAACATACTGTAATATATATATATATAAGTGATTATACATGCATACATATGATATAGAATCTCATTGTTATAAGCATACATTATTATGAGACGCTAGTAGTTCACTTGACTAAATGCATTTTGCATTGTTAACATGTTTCTGTTGCTTTCAGAAATTGTTTTAATAGCACAACACATGTTTAAACACGAACTGATTTGTAAACACTGATTTATACTGTGCAAAGAGGTTGAGTGTTAAGCTGACAATCACATTATATACTCAAACCTTTTTATATGTACATGTATTTATATATATTTTTATCATTTTTCTTCCATCAACCTTTGACCAACTGTGCCTGAGAATTGATTCTTTGGCTCTTTGGTGTAGAGCGTTGGCTTTTCAAGTTAATCTGAACGTAACAGGCTAGGGTTCGAATCCAGTGGGGAGGGATTTTTTTCATGTCTGACGGACGGACATTATTACATTAGAGGCTAATCTGGGATGCCGGCTTGTTGACTTTGTAAATGGCTGCTAATGTACAATTTCAACTCATCAACATGTATGGAAGGAAACAGTTAAGTGCGCACGTCCTTTGATTAGTAGAGTCAAATTATGACGGTCAGAAGTCTAGAATATCAGAATTATCCATAGATTCTCAACAATTGCACGCTTATTATTTCATAAACAAAACGAAAAGCAATTTTGTCTTTGGTCTAGCATAAATTACACAGTAAAAGGTATTAAGTAGATTATATATTGTTTTCAAAAAAGAAAGGTAAACGAATTCAACGATTTTTTTATTCAGTTTTGTGTTGTATGTATTTTATCAAAAGATGCGCATGCGCAGTAATATATGAAACAACTGTCTTGGTTCCTTGAACATGTATTTTGATCTTAATGTATTGATGATAATAATGTATTCTGGTCTGAATAAGAAACAAAATGCATAAACTAAATGGGCGTGGCAGTTTGATGATTACATAGTTGTATTCACGTATAAACACATGTTTTCTTACTAACCGAATTTAAGCAAGAATGCAGATAGTTCACTTTTTTATTAATCTTTTATTTATAAAATATGTCTACAATAAACTATTGTTTTATCTTGGACGCATATAACCCAGTCAAACTTATATATGTGTGTGTTATAGGGGCTATAACATTTTTTATAGAAACAATCTTTATTTTCATTTGTTGTTATTCTTTAAGAGTTATGAAACTAGACTTTTTGTTAAAAAATCCCCAATGTTTTTTTCGTGTTTCGTTTGCTATATGAAAAATAATGATATCATCTACATAATTGTGTTGTAAGTAAGCTCTTAAGATTGGCGAATTTAATCCATTTTATCTTTTTTTTTACTTTTATTAAAAGATGTTTATGTCGTTGTTGTGTAGTCTTTACTAATTTTAGTTAAACAAAATAATTCAAAATATTCTTTATACATTTTTCTTTCATTTGTTTTTACAAAATTATGACTGTTAACAGAAAAATGCAAAATGAGATATATTTATTTATTTTTGTTTTCACGTTCTTCGTGTTTTTATTGTTAATTAATTTTTACATAATTAACACGTATTAAAGAAAAAAGCAAGTTTTCAGACTTAATGAAACTTCAGAAAAAAGTTAAAATAAGACGAAGTTTGCCACGACAGTCGAAGAGATTGAATACAGATTATGTAGCAGTTACAATTCGTATGCATTTGTTCCCCTTGAATTAACCCTAACCATGCTAAATATGTACAATAGACTTGTTCATCTTTCAATTTGGATAGATCCATCAATTATTTAAGGGATTACTTGTTGAAAATTTACTGACTGATTGACGAAAAGTGCAGACCATGATCAGATTGGAGGAAAGTGCAGGCTGATCTTGGTCTGCACTGATTGCAAAGGTAAAAGCAATTGCCTCCAGCAGGGTTAGGGTTAAAAGAGAATTATTTTGTTGAACAAGGCTCCAGTCATCATACTTGTATAAGATCTAGAAATTGAAAGGCAGATAAAATATGCCGAATTATTTCTTTGCTATCAATTGTATTTTATGTCGTTAATCCATTTTACTTGTTATTAGTTTTAAAACCATTATTTTAATAAATAATAAATCCGGACTAGAGAAATGTGTTTACATATAAAATCCTTTTCTATGCAATAAATATTACATCTAGTGGTCCACCTACTGTGACACATATAAGAACTGAGAAGTAGCAGTACACAGCAGTAGGAAAACGTCGTTACAATAGCAGTAAGAGCAGTAGCAGTAGATTAAACGTGAAATTGGCTGTAGCAGTACAACAGTAGCAGTAGGAAAAACGCGAAGTTGGCAGTAGCAGTACCAGCAGTAGCAGTAAGAGCAGTAGCAGTAGGAAAAACGTGCAGTTGGCAGTAGCAGTACCAGCAGTAGCAGCACGAAAAAAACGTGAATTTGGCAGTAGCAGTACAGCAGTAGCAGTAGGAAAGTCTTAAAAGTCTAGAAAGTCTAAATGAAATAAAGAAATGTTTTAACATCTAGAGGCCGTCGCTAGTTTATTGCATAGATCTGCGACTGTTACTGACACTCGCAGACTTTCGGGAATTTTAGTGCCAATCGGAAAAATGTCATTTTTGATGTCTAGGGACCCTACCGAGTCAATTTAACCGGTCTGCGACTGTTTCTGATACTCTCGCAGACTTTAAGGAATTTTGGTGCCAATCGGATAAATTATTCATGATGTCTAGAGCACCTACCGGGTCGATTTAACCGGTCTGCGACTATTTCAAACACTCGCAGACTTTCAGGAATTTTGGTGCCAAGCGGGAAAATGTCATTTTTGATGTCTAGAGATCCTCCCGGGTCGATTTAAAGGGTCTGCGATTGTTTCTGACATTTTTGCAGACTTTCAGGAATTTTGGTGCCAATCGAATAAATGTCATGTTTCATGTTTAGTTACTCTCCGGAGGCCATTGTGACGGTCCGCGACTTTTCTTACATTCTTGCAGACTTTCAGAGTTTCCTACTACTACTGCTCGTACTGCTACTGCAAAACTTCACATTTTATCTACTGCTACTGCTCGTACTGCTTCTGCCAACATCGCGTTTTATCTACTGCTTCTGCTCTTACTGCTACTGCCAACTTCACGTTTTTCCTACTGCTACTGCTGGTACTGCTACTGCCAACTTCACGTTTTTCCTACTGCTACTGCTGGTACTGCTGCTGCCAACTTCACGTTTGATGTAATTTCTACTGCCAACTGCTTCTGCGTACTGCTACTGCTTACTTCATACTAATGTATGATATTACCCTGTTCTCATATTTTTAGTGTGTGCGCAGACCAATGAGGAGACGGCAATCAGTAATGCAATGCTTTAATTTTATTTTCCAAGACTTTTTAACAAATTCAAATATATTGAACTCAAAAACGCATCATTCAGTCTTGTAAACAAACTGTATATAAAACAGAAAATAACCATAAACCAGACGAATATATAAGGGCTCATGTGGTATGCATTTTGCGACGGTAAACATATTTTGCACGGCACTGGAAAACAGGTCAAAATTCGGATGCCATTGACTTTTCAGTATTCAGCAATTAAGCCAATTTTTGAAGAACGCAGTTGAAATTACTTCCTATAAAAGAATATGTGCCAAATGAATGCCTATCTAATTCACACAGTCCTACAATTACTCTCACTGTCCTCTTCTTGGGTGTCTGCTATCTAACCAAACCACACTATTATTATACAAATTCTCTCACAGTAACTTTTATGGCTATATTCCTTAAACTTTTCAAGCTCTCTATAATTATCTTAATCACCATATCTTCTCTGTGCATGTCATTCTGTCTAGTGTAGGGAAGAACTCCATAACTAAAAGAGGTAATGATTGCCTTGTCTGGGCCATAGCTTTTCTATGCATGGAAGGATTTTAAAATACCTTGGCACATTTGTTCACCTTGATCAGACGGTGTGTCGCGTGCAAGACCCAAGTTCTCAGCTCAAACGTCCAGATCACAGTGCCAGGTCAAATGTCCAAATATTTGATAAAAGACCTTGTCCGGGTCATAACTTCTGCCAGCATGGAAGGATTTAAAAATACCTTGGCACATTTGTTCTCCTTGATGAGACGTGTGTCGCGTGCAAAACCCAGATTCCTAGCTCAGAGGTCAAGGTCACAGTGACAGCTCAAAGGTCTAAAATATCGATGATAGACCTTGTTTGGGCCATTACTTTTTCATGCATGGAAGAATTTGAAAATAGCGTGATACATTTATTATGCCCCCTGAAAGATACATCATATAGGTCTGCCTTTTCCTTCCATCATTATGTCATTCTGTCATTCTCTCTTGTGTGGGGAAGAACTCCATAACGAAAAAGGTTATGATTGCCTTGTCCGAGCCATAACTTTTCTGTTCATGGGAGAATTTTAAAATACCTTGGCACATTTGTTCACCTTGATCAGATGGTGTGTCGCGAGCAAGACCCAAGTTCTCAGCTCAAACGTCCAGGTCACAGTGCCAGGTCAAATGTCCAAAATTTTGATAATAGACCTTGTCCGGGTCATAACTTCTCCCTGCATGAATTTTAAAATACCTTAGCACATTTGTTCACCTTGATGAGACAAGTGTCGCATGCAAATTCTAGATTCCTAGCTTAGAGGTCAAGGTCACAGTGACAGCTCAAAGGTCCAAAATGTTGATGATAGAGCTTGTTTGGGCCATTACTTCTCCATGCATGGAAGAATTTGAAAAAACCGTGATACATTTGTTATGCTCCCTGAAACAGACATCATACAGGCCTGCCTTGTACTTCCATCATCATCTCCTCGCAGTTTACAATTCACTGTCCTATCCCCATAGGCGGCTTTCCATTAGCGGGCTCGACATGCTGCCCATGGGCATTCTAGTTTTATAAAACATTCACAGTTCAGTATAAGCGACGCAAAAGTATAGGTTTTAGTCCATTAAAAGTTTAACGTAACTTCACCAGGACAACGTTTTTTTTGTTGCATAGCAAAACTAAAATGATTTAAATTGATTTACGTCATGAAATATAAACTTCCTTGTATTTTCTTGCTTTTGCGTCTCGATAACAGTAAAGTAATAATTTTAAAGCAATCAGAAAGCAATTAGAGGATGAACTCAATGGTATTATAAACAGATGATATAGAGGTTCTTCTTTAAAACTTAGAGTACAAATGGGGTTTAATATTAAGAAGAGAACGTTTAGTATCAGATTGTTAAACTGACCGTTAATGACCAAAGACACGGTGAACAAGTCACTGGTGTTGCTCGCAACACATAAGTCCCTACCGGTAGCGCGTTGAAAATGAAATATCAAAAGTTGAGAATGAAATTCATGAATTTAGTATCATATACTTTTTGAGTTATCGTGGCATACATCTTTAAAGTTATATTTCCAGTGCTTCCACTAAATATTACTCACATAGTTGGTAATTATAAGTTTTTATATGACCTGACATTTGACTTTGAGTTCAGAGGACGAGATTGGTGTCAATACACGAAAAAGAAAAACCTGTATACCTAACTATATCACCCTTGAACAGAGTTGATCTGAGTTGAGTAGTACAACCTAGCTCGTATACTTCCTGAGTTATCAAAGGGTCCATCTGTTACCACAGCAATCATAATTTTGATCTGAGGAAAAAAAGCAAAGTAACCTGCATAATATCCATATTGTCGTCTTTTCACGTCCTAGTTTTCATTAACCTAGCTATATTTTGGAGTTTTTACATAATAAAGACATTTTCATTTTTACATAATAAAGACATTTCTTTAAAAACCGTTGTCAAGGTAATGATCATCTAGAAATTAAATACAAAATAGGCATGTGTTTTGAAAATATTCAGCTTATTTTTACATTTAAAGAGGAAGTGAAATTTACCGTTTTTCTTCTTCTTTTCAATTCAGTTTATGGTCAGTACGTTTTCCTCTTTTCCAGTGTCGTCGGTCATTTTGTTATTCCTCTTGTGAGACAACTTTTCACACGAATATCGTTTCTCCAAGGCTCCTACGGTTTGACATAGTCAACCGGTAGGCGGAAAATTGAAAACTCGGTCATATGAAATGTTCGTGCATGGGTTCTTCGTTTTTCATCTGGTTGGAACACAGGATTTCAGAATCATGAAAGACCAGAGCCGTTTAAGTGTTATAACACAAACAAGATTTAGTTAAATAAAACAAGATGAGAGCATCAAGCGGTTCTCCTTACACCTGTGTATAGTAACACGAAAATTTGTAGAAAGTATTATTATTGAAACACATGGTAAACATTAAAATATAAAAATCTTGAAAATATCGTGCCATTTTTATTTAAAATATTAACTCACCCCAAAGCACAAAAAATAGCAGCAAACTTTTAGTGCTGAGGAGATATCGAACTAAGCTGTGTTTAATCAAACTAATATACGATCAATTGGTTAAAAGTTTCTATTAAATAATTGGTTTATTTAAATTTCTCTGTTTCCAGAGAACGAGTGTTTATAAAGTTACATTATATCAGTGCATTTCAGGTGCATCACATTAGAAGAAAATATAACAAGGTGTTGAATTGCTTAACCACAAAATTGGCCTCAGTTGCGTATAGTCATTTTTTTGAAAAGCCAGGAAATTCCCCTATTCTAACACTGACTCACTGTATACTATAAAAGGCTTGAGCTTCTCTTGCAAGCTGTAACAGCGCGGTCAATTAAAATGAGGTTCGTTTGGCTTTTTACACTGTTTGTAATAGTATTGATTGCTGTAGGCGAGTCGGAGGCATGGTGGAGCAGGAGATCCAGCAGCAGCAGCAGCGGCAGAAGCAAGAAGACTTTGGATAAATTAAAGGAAAAAGCAAAAGCAGCAAAAAATTTCGTGAAAGGAGCCGTGGCAGGAACGAAAGCTATGAAGAAAGCGTATGAGTATGTTACATCTTTTTCTCAATTAAATATAATGAAATCTATGTAAGTCTTAAGTCCTTTTAACATACATTTTCGGAGTTTTGAAATACTTCTTTTACTACTAATACTACTACTAGTAGTAGTAGTACTCCTAGTTTTTTTTGACAATAATTGTAAAAGAAACGAAAAACAGCAAAATAATCTTCTCTTCTGTAATGTAAAAAAAGGCCAAATTTGACGCACTAGCATCTATGTGCATCAGCAAGTCAGTATAATTTCATCATAGGTGATTTTCTTTTTACTTGCATTGCTCTTTTTCCTTCAACTCAACATATTTTAATGACTTCAAATTCGAAATACATGTGTCCGAATTTTTCAATAGCAAAGATACTAAAGTTGCTACGACAACTGATAGTTATGTACAGATATCGGTCAAATTTGATTTTTACTTTTATTTTTGGTAAAATTGAAACAGTGTTACAAATAACATTAATCCTGACAAAACTAATAAGAAATGTGACATTTAATACATAATAAGTCTATTATAATGGAAAACATCTCTTCACAGCGATATGAAAGAAGCCAACTGGAAGAACTCTGACAAATACTTCCACGCCCTTGGAAACTATAACGCTGCACGGCATGGTCCCGGGGGAAAGGCGGCAGCCAAAGTCATCAGGTCGGTTTTTAAGTTGAAAACAATGTTTGAAATTTGACTTAAGAACTGAATTCTGTAAGTGAATATGCAGTTGAATATGTCAGTGGCCCCTGCGTCTCTTTATTAGTCTGCCCGTTCGACCGTATGTCTGAAAGGTCACTAGATAAGCACAAATATTCTGTATCCCTTGAAGGGATTTTAAAAAAAAAAGTTTGACCAGCTTTTTCCATGCTAGATCAAGATCAGAGGCATTTAGAAATTCAATTTTAGAGCTTTGCATTTTAGTAATTTCAACAGTTCTTTCTTTTGTTTTCTCACAAACCCCCAAAATAATCAAATCAGATATATTCTGACACAAGGCAACAATCCTTCGAAGACCAGTAAAATTGTTTACGCTAAATGTTGAAGTTTAAACAGATATCCTCAAGTGTTGAAAAAACTCAATACTTTATTCATACGTTACGCCGAAGAGAAAACACACCAATGAAGTTTAAGTTACAGTTATATAACCTCGCTGTTAATGATAAATTATTTAATTTTGTAAAGTGTTCAAGAAATATTTTAAAAATTTGTTATATTATGTTCAAACTGGGCAAAAGATTTTTTCTCTGGAGTCTATTTGACTGTCCGTAAAACTGACATTCTCTATCTCTTCAATATTAACATTTGATTGAGAAAAACTAGTTTGTTAATATCGTACTAATAAAGTTTTCTAAAAAACATCTATGCATTACTGAATTCAAAAATAGAAAGCTTTTTTTCAGTGATGCTCGAGAAGTATATGGTTGGGTCAAAGGTGACAGCGCTGCAGACAGAGCTGCAGACCAAGAGGCTAATGAGCACGGCAGAAATGGAGGGGATCCGAATAAATACAGGCCAGATGGACTGCCAGATAAATACAAAAAAAACTGACTCATCGCGGGCCATTCCCATTATCTTTTTCCTACACGGATAAATGCCGCTTGTCAGTTATTTTCACTTTTAGTGAGCACAGATCATAATAAATATTGGACTACAATTTATATAACAGGATATGAAGTCTTAACAAAAGTGTCATTTTCATATGTTCCCAAAATACACCATAATCAATTAAAAAACAAGGTACTTCTCTTTTAAACACATGTAAATAAAAACGGAGTCATAAAACGTTTTTTTTCTGTTTTTGATCTAAAACATAGTCCAATAGTGATACATTCAACAGCTGGCAATTTATGTAACTTTTAAATCCATCTGTGTATTTTTTGTACTTTTTTAAAACTGAATTACAAACATCTTCTTATTTCCAAACTTTCACATGCTATTTTGAATATACTCTTAAAGTCTGTATTGTTCTATGTATTCCTTAAAATAAACTAACCTTGCAAGCATCATTGTTGGTTGCTTATGTGAAGTATTCCCTGGTTCATTATGTAAGCTTTATCCATGCTTCCTTTAATTTGTAACTGAATGAAACTATTTTAGATGTAAACACAACAGAATGGGATTTATAAAGCATAACACACATAGAAACCGATAAATCATTGACAATTATTTTTGTTATTTCCAACAAAGAAGTAATTAAAATCAGATTGAGTATTATACTCAGTAAGATACAGCAATATAAAGGATTTTTTTTTCAGTGAAATATCAATTTTATTTCACGAGTGAAATCGCATTGTTCATTGTATCGCATGCTTACTTCTTGGTTAAAAGTGCTGAAGCAACCTAGGTTATTTTTGTAGTACTCCTTGAAATCGTTCTTTCGGTTTCGTTCAGTCGCGATTGCATGAATGATTTGTACAAAACGCAAACACTTAGGCACTAAACACATAGTTAAAGATACATATTTGACGTCTAATCACGAACAATTGTACGTAAGATTAGCTCACACCATATGTAGCTTACGTAGATGTGAAGGTCACACAGGGCATTGGGTTATTATTTTTACGTCTGAGTTTGATATAGTAACATGAAAACAAACTGTATAGTTAAATATTGTTTACAGGGTTATCATTAAGCTTTGATGTTTACAATCACAAAGTCTTGAAATGTCTTGCCATCTGTAGTTTTATCTAAACTCATAACCAGTTAAAAATTCAAAATAGCAGCTGACGTTTTGCTCAGAAGTGAAACTGAAAAATATGGCGTTTAAACAAATTGTATGATTCTTTGATAAACCTTTTGTTTCTTTAACCCATCTTCAGATAGAAAATAACATGTTTGCATTTCAAAATTATCGTATTAAAAAAAACAATACCTCAGAAATGCATAGCTAAACCACAAACATGACTCTGCCCAATGACATTTTCAAAAGCTATGAAATTCCCCTATTCTTACATTAAGTCAGTATTGCCTATAAAAGCGTTTAAATACTTGCTGGTGTCATTGTAAGAGGGTAGTCAGTCAAAAATGGATTCTTCTGATTTTAAATACTATCTGCATAAGTTATCATTGCTGTAAACGAGTCGAAATCAAGTGCAGCAGGCAATTTCGTGAAATGGGTTGTGGCTGGATCGAAGGACATGCTTAAGGCGTATAAGTGTGTTTCAATTTTTGCTTTCTCTCTAAACACGTTTCCGTCCTGATAAGTATTTGCTCCAAGAATTTTCTAATAATAATAATAATAATAATAATAATAATAAGAAGAAGAAGAAGAAGAAGAATCATCATCATCATCATCATCATCACAGTTACTGACAACAGTAATAATAATAATAATAAAGTATAAAGCAAAAATTTTCTGTAGTTGAAAGTGCGAGCAAATTTTTACGCATCAGAAACTATAATTCATTAAGAAAAGGTTATTCTAAGTTTGAAAGTGCACTTCCAATAAAATTGACCATATTATCATGACTGCCAACACAAAATAGCCAGTCCGAAAATTAGGCTTGTAATGAGGCTAAAGCTGCTACAACAATAGATCGTCACTGACAGATATCTTTTTACTTTTGCTGTTTATTCAGTATTAAAATAAGAACAAAGTTGCTTATAACAATTTTCCAGTGCTACTTATAACATATATATCCTGACAAGATAGGTATGCCATGTGGGTTTTCATACGTTATAATGCTGTGATAATTAAAGATTCGAGCCCCGCATGCCGTGCACTTTCAATGTCTAGTTCATCACTAACCTTGTTTTCAGATAGAAAATGTAACATTCCAACACAAGACAAATCTTTCGAACAGTAGTTGAAATTGTGTCCGTTTAATATATTCTACAAGTTGGAACAAAACTTCTAGAAATTTCATTCATGTGTTCAAGTCTTTTACAATATATATATTCTAAACTGTTTAAAAAAACTTGATACTTTAATCAGTTGTTTCCTTCGCTGAGAAAGCATACCACTCATGCATACTCAAGGATACGATTATAGTTATATATACGTGATTACATACTTACGTTACTTTAATCCATTCAAGAAATGTTATAAATGTTATAAAACCGGTAAAATGGTGATCCAATAAGTGTGTCTTACAGTTTTGGATACTAGTTCACTGACGATGGTTCTCGGATCCGACCTGTTGCTTATACAGTCCATTAGCGATGTTACAAATATGCATCGGACCCTGTAGAATTTTCGAAATAAAGCATTTTTCGTAGGATCACATTTTCATTCTTAGATGTTGTTGACACTATCGTAAACCGTCAATGTCGTTATATATTGTTGTCGTGATATGTCGGAGTCAATTAAGAATTAAATAATTAAAAGGCGATTATATTGAGAATTAGCTTTTTTGTTTTGGTTGTAAGGTAGCACATACCAGTTTTTCAGCCACACGTTCGAACTGGCCATGTAGAAATTATTAATGAGAGGGTATAATGCATTAACATGTGTATTGCTGAAGTCTAAACTAATTAATACATGAAGAAATGGGTATTCAGAGTGGTCAGGATGAGGTTCTCTTAGTTTTTTCCCTACTGAACAGTATTGAAATGCACTCAGTGTGAAGTAGGAGCTTGAAATTCGAAACTGATGAAAGCAGGTAATGTCAGTGGTTTCGGCTGCAGAAGTTCAATAGGATGCCGTATGAGCTGGATACCGAAAAAAGTGTAGGGTTGACAGGTATCTAGCACTAGCTGATTTAGGTGTGCCATAACAGACGAACAATTAGCATGTAGTGTTATGACTGTACCGTGTGCCTTTGAATATCAGGCGACTTGTCTGTTTCATAGAATTTGCCTCGGCCAGGGGTCGAAAAGTGGAGCTTGGGAGTAGTTTCTTTCTTGCAGCTGATTTTTTTTAGAGAAGTGTTTCATCTGAAATTTGAGTTTTTGTTGTAGATTGTCTTCAGTCCTATAAGAATAGCTGTACTTTTCTTTTCAGGTTGTTGTATTGGGATTGTCAGTGAGGCGCAAACAGTTTGAGTTGTCATCAGACACTAAATTTCAGTGTGAAACTGGTATCTGCCACCTTAAGGTAAAACTGAAATTTTTCAGATGTGCTTTAAATTAGCATTTTATGTAATTTTCAGAAAAGACTTGTTTAAGTTATGGCAAAAAGCTGCAGAAACTTGTTTTTAAGGTCATATTATTGTCAGAATGAACTAAAAAGTATAGGGGAGGTAATCTGAATTGTGAAAAGTAACAAAATTTAGTTCCTTATAGTCTTTGTAATTTTATTGTTATAGTTGTTTACTGTATAGTTAAACTTGAACAGAATGGTGCTGCTTGTAATGTTTTTGATACAGAATGATACTTCTAGATCCATTTAAAGCCTTGATTTTCATGAAAACTTGAAATTTAACAAGTTCCGTGCAAGATATGTCAGTTTAAATAGTCTTCGACATGCCGGTAAGTTCTGATGTTGGAAAAAAAGTATTAGACAGTTTGTATCTGCATTTTTTTCCAGGTTTTGAGACTATTTTGTGTGAAAGTGTGCTTAGTGTGGTGTCAAGACCAAGTCATTGCTAGAATTCTTCAGCAAGGGAGTGTGTGAGACAGTAGGACTCAGCAGTATATTGGTTCTGTAGCCTGAAATTCAGTTTCTTCATAGGTAAGTTGAAGTTTCCTTTTTCATAGCTGTCTAATAGCTGTATCATGAATCAGCTGAAATCTTAAATCTGAGAATCCTTCTAATCTGTCTTGTTTTTCATCAGTTTTAATCACTTTGTGAAGATAGATTAGTGATAGATATGTTCTAAAGAAGAAAGAGATGTAACAGGCCTGTCAGAGAAATATTTCTGTTTACAACAATAGCCAGGAAACAACAAAACGAAACAAATATGCATGATTTTGGTCTTCCGAGGCACTGTGCTTTTAATAAGAGGAGATTTCGCCTTTCATTTACAATCGTAAGGACTATTTTTTTTATCATTTTCCCCAGTGTTTGTTTAGTGTTCGGGCAAGAGTTACCTCCCTTTGATATTGTTGCAAGTATGCTAAAACATCAAGGTTGCGTAGGGTCAAGCGGCTGTAAAACCCAGATCGTTTGATCAAGGTCATTTCGACCTGCTTTGACCAAACCAGGTGCGAAGGTTGTATTTAAGTTGATTTACAAGTTATGTAAACAATAACCAAGAAATTACCGAAAAAAAAGAAACGGAAACTGGATTGCTGTCAAGGTATTAGGTAAACATTATAGTTATCTATGAGTTCACACATCGATGAGATGTACCGTTATGAGAGTAGTGTGATTTTGGATTAGCTCTAAAAATTTTTTAAAAAGAAACAGTTTAAAACGTCTATGGAAATTCATGTTATGCGGATTTAGGACTTAAAAGAACGGTTAGTGATTTTCTGTTTTAGAATAGTTGAAACAGAGTCGAGCATCTGAGAAAAGAAGACATGTAAATATTTTGACTACATTATGAAGCTTATGGGCGCAGCCATTTTATATTATTTATATTGACTAGTCACTGATAAAAAAGCGTGTTTTTCATGCAAAGAAGACAAAAAGTAGGACGAGTCACGTTAAACTATATAAAAACTACAGATAGCAACAGTAAAAATGGCAGAAAAAAACCAACAGTCAAAACGCACTAGAAGCGAGTTAAGTAGCGCCAGTGAACTAGACTCAAGCGTGAACACCCCACCTAAGAAGAAAAATAGTAAAAAGAAAGAAAATAATGAAGAGACAAACCTATCTAGTATTCAAAAAGAACTCAAGCAGATAAACTTGAAACTATCTAACGTCATGACGAAGGATGATGGCAAATTGAAGGAAATGATTAAAGAAATCATTCAACAAATGAAAAACGAGCTTACAAAATCAGTCGAAAAGAAAATAGAAGTCCTAGAAAGTGCAATATTCGACAAAAATGAAGAGAACGATAAATTAAAGACTGAAGTGAAGAAATTGAATGAAACAATTCAGATGCAGAACACAGAGACTGGTTTTTTATGATAGTGAATGCAGTCAGTATTGTTTAGCGTAACAGCATTTATAACATGGGAAACATAATGCAAAATTAATATTAATGAAAACATTCTGCACATGTATATTTTTATTATTGTTTTTAAATAGATATACAAGCACAATTTATTATGTGCAAATACTTTTCTAAAGACCAGAACAAAGCTACATTTTGCATACCTTTAAAACAATTTGAAAAAAAATCGCCAATTACAATAACCACCACATTGGCCGATGTTGGCTAATTAATTACGCTTTTTAAGACACCCCAATTGAAATTTAATCCTTGAAGTTGCTTGTGGCAAACACCTGTTATTAATCTAATTATCTATTATCTAATTATTCATATATATTCGGCTGCATTTCAATCATAAATTGACAACTTATATATATATATCAATGAACAAACAATATGAAATACCAAGGCACGTTGATTGGCCCATGTATTGGCAAATACTGTGTTTATACTGCTTTGATACGGTTCAATTAAGAAGACAGAGAATTATTCTGTTAACAGGTATAAACACACTGGAAATAGTATGTCCAATAACAGTGATTTAAGATAGTAAGATAGAATTCAACATTTTATAGTGTAAGGTAATAATTGTCGACATATATGTGTGTGTTTTCAATTGACAATATTTAATAGGAATATACATGATAGGTAGGCATACAGGGTAGATATACAGTTTCAGGTAAGAAAAGTGATCTTCCCGGAAGTAGTTATTGGAAAATACTTTTGCAACATCACGGTAGTAAGGTGGCAACATAATATTGATGGGAAAATGAGAACATGAAGACAGTTTCAATTATTCCAGTGTTATTATTGTGGGTGACCTCGAGAATAATTCAAAGGAAGCTGTAAAATCAGACATGCCGTCAAATAAAATTCGTCCAAAAGCTTGTGAGATGGAAGGGGCTGGGAAATTCGTAGGCCAAGAACAGCCAATGACAGCAGATCATGCTCAAGCGCTGACTAGGTTAAAGGAGCGACGAGAAAGAGAACCCTTGTTTTACTGCAAGATCGTCACAAGATGGCCTCTGCAGTCATTCTGTATGTATTGCTTTTAATTATTTATTATTCAAGGTAATATTATGAGTTCATATATTTCTTTCATCCGTGCATATTACTTCATTTAAAACATGATGAATCATGAGCATATTCATGATGTTTAGGTGTCACAATTGTGATTAAAAAGTTAATGTTTACTAAAATCAAATAGATGTAAAGAAAGTGTTACACTTGGGAAGCTGTCTCAGAGGAAATCTCTTTCTAGGTTATAAGAACAGCCATAGAAATTTCCAGACTGTGCTCGAAATACCATCTGGGTTAAAAAATCAATCATTTACAAAAGTATTCTGGATCAACAAAAAAATCATTCTCATGATCATATTTTGTGAACACGTTGAAATTTGTATGTAATTGAGTTTGAAACCGGATAAAATGTCACGATCAGTATATGCCGTAAACCGGTTTATTGTAGATTATATAACTTTATTTTATAACAGTTAAGAAAACCTCGAAATATTTGTCATTTATTTGAAGAATAATGATTTAAGTAGGCATAGTTCGTACTTTAAACAAAATATGTTTACATTGCTTTTGTACAGCTATATGGAATTTTTGTATAGTCGTAATGAAATGTAAGTTATGTAATGGTTATGTAAGGAAGTACGATCCCGGAATATAACAACAACAACAACAACAACAACAACAACAACATTTATTCGCATTAAAGCATTATACATTGTTTCTAGCATGAACAAAGAAATAGATAAATAGATATGATCATATAGTGTCTGCCATGAACCAAATTTTAAAGAAAGTGTATAAATGACAAAACAAGACATAAAAACATTTTTATCCTGTTAATTAATTCATACCCGACCAGATAAAGGGGTGCCGTATAAACTTTGCTTTATACGGCACATGATACGTCACGGACTACTTTTGTGTTTATAATCAGAAGGAAGCGATAAAATTGTTGTTATTACAAACAGAGACTACTTGAATGAAATTTAAATATTTCAATATGTAGATCTTACAATATAGTGATCATTTAAGGAAATAAAATTATTGAAAATTTGGAACTATTTTTTGTGTATATGTACACCTGGCGGATAACCTTGACATTAGCCTAATTTAAAACACTTTAAAGATAGGTTTTCAATATATTTAGTAAATTATTTCCACATGCCATATGTGACAGGATAAATAGAATAATAGGTTAGTGTCTTTATATGAGAAAATATATCTGGCTCGGCTGCGGAATTTATCGGGTGAGCCGAAGGCTCACCCGATAAATTACTACGCCTTGCCAGATAAACTTTCTCATATAAAGACACTACCCTATTATTCTCTATTTGTCATTACAGTGGGTTGGGGAAGAGGTTGGTTTGTGTTGCTTTAAACTATTCAAAAATATATCAAAGGGACAGAATATATTCATGGTTAATTTATGTGATGTTTTATGAAACAATTGAAGGGACTGAACCAAATAAACAGGCACCCAGATGTTGAAGGTAGGAAGTCTAGAGGTTGATTAGGTTTCTTTTACTTGACCTTTATCGTGTCCCCTGTTAGTAGTAAACGAGAGTACAGTAAAGTGAAGACTTAAGTTTAGACAAACATAGGAAAAGGCCAGCCAAGTGCAGTTCTGGAATATGTCTGTCTTGTAAAATAGTACACAATCAAAAACATTCATGTGGATACATTATATACATAGTTGTCATATAAATCAAATCAAATCTGATTAAAAATGGTCTCTTTAATAAGCCTGGTTGTTTTATAGAGAGGATGCGTGTAAGTGAGTCTTGAGTGAACGTCTGATAAATTTCAGCTGTAACCTTTTTCCAGCAATGTTTGATAACTATGATAAGTCTTCTGAGCATAGTCTACATTGTATGATATTCTATTGTAAGTCTTTAGCTGAAACGCAATATAAACTATATACAGATCTATCCAAATTTAATAATTAACTACTAGTAGTTCATATCAGATGATTAGTAAGGGATGGGCTGAAGATAAACTGAAATGCTCCTTAAATGTTTTTTTCTATTACTTTTCAGTGATAACATTGTTGGCACACATTTCGGTGATTTTGATATCAATAATCCTGCTTGCCACCGGCTACAATCTTCTGCCGGTCGACTTTGAAAATCTCCCTCTAGAAATCAACGACCAACCATGGCGACCGAGAGATCTCGCATGGACTTACCGGGACCAGGTTGACGGTTTCTATGACCGTACACCGGTAACAGGGTACCGGGTGAACTCGTATTTTCGAGCAAATATAGACTTGTACTATGATGCCGGGAGCAAAAATATTTTCACGAAAGAAAGACTTCAAAAAATACAATCTATTGAGAATTCGCTAACATCTGACAGCAAATACCAAAACAAATACTGTCAATTGAATTCAACCGGAACGGGGTGTCAGAAACCTATTTCCGTGATACGGTATTTTGACGGAACTCTCTCCAGTATAAATTCGACCTTTGACGATCCCGACTTTAACAATATTACTACTGTTTTACACGAGGCTTTCAGAAATAGTGAAACTAAGGCTGACTTCCGGTTCTTTTTAGGGAAGTCCCATGAAATTACACCATCTTATGCATATTCCTCTATCACAAGGTCAGTGATTCCTGTGGGATTTCCTCTTCAGGGATACACGGACGAAGAAGATTATGAAAAAGTAATAAGAACGTTTACAGCGACTCATATGAAACCTAAACTCGTAAAAGCCAGAGACAACGCTGATCTGTTTGATATTACGTACAGGTCGGATCTCCTTTGGCTCGATGATGTATTTATACAAGCCATGAAAGATGTCATGTGTGCTTTCGGCAGTATATGTTTCATTTTTACACTTATACTTGTACATACAAGATCCCTTTGGATAGCCGGCTTCGCCATTTTCGGCATTATATCCTGCTTTGTTATAACAAACCTGATTTATCGAGTCGTGCTTGATTTTCATTACATTGGATACTTTCATGTTTTGACTTTGTTCATTGTGCTTGGAATCGGCGCAGACGACATTTTCGTTTTTTATGACGTATGGCGAAATACTGCTTACGAAACCTACCCAAGCTTGGCTCACAGATTGTCGGATTCCTACAGAAAATCGGTTTTCAGTATGTTGTTTACGTCACTCACTACGTCAGTTGCGTTCTTTGCAAGTGCTATTTCACCACTTTTAGCAACACGATCTTTTGGCGTTTTCTCAGGATTGGTAATAATCGTCAACTATATTTCTGTTATTTTATTTTTCCCGACAGTTGTTATAATGTATCATTTGAAATTCGAGAAGTTCAAATGGATTTGTATATTGTCTTGCAAGAAAAAATGTGAAAACCACCGTGCATGTTGCAGAAATGAAGCAGGAAACACTCTGTTCAAGCAGTCACAACCTGCAGACACAAATGACACTAAAATGTTTGAAAGTAGTGATCAGAATGTAATAAGTATGAAAACTGAAATAATTGATACTCATTTACCGAATGATGCAGTGAGTGAGACCAATGGTTCTGTGCAAGTCAAGATAAAAGAAAATAGACGGTCATGTATGTCACAAATTAATATAAAAAATCCTGGAAATTGTAGGGAAGCAGACGGTACAATCAAAGTCAAATCTACAAACGATTACGTTAATAAGTCATTTGAGTCAGATGGATGTCAAAATGTGTGCATAGTCAAAGAACCAAACGATAAAAATGCCAGTGAAGTCGTAAGAAACAAGACTCTTCCAAAGAAACGGAAACATAAGTCATTTCTGGTTCTTTTCTTTAGAAACAAATACTCAGAGTTTGTTACTCACAAGTACATACGCTGGGTAATCCTTACCACAATGGTTGGGGTCCTTACTTTTTTTGCAATACAAGCATCGAAACTGGAACCGGATAATGAAGGGGTGAGTTTGGTGATTTCAGCTTATAAGCAGGTGATATCAAAATTTGCTAGAATCAGTTATTATTGACATGGATATATAAGAGTAAATTTTATTCGAAATGAGGAAAAGAACAATTAGTCTTTAACGTTGTCATTATTTTCCCTCTTTTTTATTTGAAAATGCTATCGCAGATCTCTCTTGCAAATTAAAAATAGATATATAATAAATGATAAGCTTAAAAATTAGTATTACTTTTGTGTTGTTTTATATTTAAAATTAAGTAAATGGTATAAAAATGTTTCTTTTTCGGGATTGCAATTCATTTATATCGTTTAGCTTAAAGTCTTGAAGGACAGTCACGTGTACTCAATCGCCGATCACCATTCGACTGGTTCGTTTGTCTTGAGTAACGCTGACAGGACGGTAGATTTACACATTGTGTTGGGTATGCATCCTAATGATATGAGTGATTGCCATTTCTCCACCCCCAAGTGCCGTGGGAAGAGAGTGTGGGACGAGTCGTTCGATCCAAGCAGCCCTGAGGCTCAGGCTGCCATGCAGGTATCAAATTTACAATATACAGTAAGTGCAATAAGAAACGCAACCAGTTACAAGAAGCCAGTCATTCTTTACAAGCTGTAATAAATGAAATTTGAAATATACAAAAAAGTCAGTAAATCTTGCAGTGCTTATTTATAATTTTAGTATTTGATGATGATGTTAATATACAATGTTATCAAACATCTACTTTCTTTATTTATTTGTGTTTTTTCTAGCGTTTATAGAACTTTTATTCTGTCTATTTTCTCTGGTATATATGGAACGTTTCAAAAACAAACTAATCAACAAAAATACACATACATACCTTGAATAATCTGAATTATTTTTAAATAAGCCTCAGTCACATTAGAGCCTACGACCACTAAAGACCAGTTGACAATCATCACTGACCTCTAGTCGCGGACAATCTTTAAAAGGTCTCACGACAGTCATCGGTGATCTTTGACAGTCGCAGGTAATCTAATTTAGGTCCCACGACCAATTTCAGTCGCAGAGAGGTTTTTGAGCTTGCACAATCTCTAATCAATATCTCTGCACAACAAGAACTAATTCTTGTAGACTGATTTAGTGAAAATCCACTATTTTTTTACCAATCCCTGAAATACTTCAAGAACAAGGGGAAAAGAGACAGGTTACTTGAAGAAAAAGCCAAAGAGCTGGATATGTCTGGTTGGTATACCACAATAAATAAATGGGGGCCATTCACTCAATGTGTGCAACCGTTATATAAATTTTGAAGTCTCTATGAAAAATGATTGTCGAGTTATAGAGTGTAAATGATTCTAAACAGTTAGGTCTTTTTGACCTTGACCTTTGACAAACTAACCTTAAAATGTATAGGGGTCATCCACTCAATGTGTGCAACCATTACATGTATTTTGAAATCTCTAAGAAAAATAGTTGTCAAGTAACAGAGTGTAAATGATCTAAACATTTAGGTCATTATGACCTTGACGTTGACACACTGACCCGAAAATGTATATGGGTCATCCACTCAATGTGTGCAATCATGATGAAAGTTTGAAGTCTCTATAACAAATGATTGTCAAGTTACATGGCGGAAATGTTTTTTTTAATGTTAAGGTCCATGTGACCTTGACCTTTCTCTTTGACCCCAAATATCAGTAGGGGTCATTCACTCAATGTGTGCAACCATAATATGAATTTTGAAGTATCTAAGACAAATGGTTGACAAGTGAAAGAGTGTAAATGATTCTAAACATTTAGGTCACTATGACCTTGACCTTTGACACACTGATGCCAAAATGTATAGGGAGTCATCCACTGAATGTGTGCAATTATGATGTCAAGTTTGAAGTCTGTATAACAAATGATTGCCAAGTTACATTACAGAAATGGTTTTCAATGTAAAGGTCTATGTGACCTTGACCTTTTACCTACTGACCCTAAAATCAATAGGGGTCATTCAATCAATGTTTGCAACCATTATATCAAATATCAGTGCAGTTGAATTTATCATCAGAAATTCGTCAAAAACAAAACAGTAACACATATATTGGGTTTGCGCCAGTGAGAGAGTTTAAACGTCATTTCACATTTCCAAATTATCACAGCTACACAAAAACATTTCTAATGTTTCCTAATCTTTGGCTGAACATGCTTGCAAAGCACTCACTGTCGTACCCTGACGTTACACGATGGACAGCGTGTATGCGTTCCCCAAGCCTGTGACCCCTCAGGACAAATTTAAAATTTTGGAATATTCCAACAGAAAAAACCCGAGTCTGTTGAATGTGAGAGCAGCCACCAGCTAAAACAAGTAAATATTTTTTTCCAGGACATGTGCGACACAATGTTTAACTGGTCCCCGGAAACCGCTGCAGAGTACCGTGTAAGAACAGACATAGCCAGCGGCCAGTACCAGATCAACTGTTACATTGAAAATCTAGACACATTTCTTCAGGTGTGTTTATGTTGTTTGTTGGTAGAATATAGTCATTAAGAGTTTTAAAAACAAGATATGTGAACTAAAATAGTTTAAATATACCCTCTCGTTATATTAGGTGGACTGCTCTCGGAAGAACTGTTCAGTCTTCAGTACTGAAAAATGTGAAACGAAATAAAGCAATGCTTTTAAACAAATGAAAACGATTAGAAAACAAATATACTTATTCTCTGACCGACGCTCTGATTCTCTTCACACCGTAGAAGGACTTATATTTCATTCTAAAATTTCAAGTTTGCTTCCTATTTATGCAGTTGACATTAAAACGTATCAATTCAGACTTCATTTAACTTTAAAATAAATACCTTTCTTCCTAAAGAAGGAAACAACATCTACGGGAACCGACTGTGACCTGACCTTCAATTACACCAAAACACTGGCTTTCATGAATGATCGCACAACATATTACAATACGTCCGGATTCACGTCTGCATACAAACATTACCTTGAGGTAAATATCTTTGACTTTATTTTTAGATAAAATATCGAAATAAATGTTAACATTAAAACATATGTTAAGCTTCATTTTGGTGGCTGGTTTACTGGAGTCTTTACATTGATATTGAACCCAACTTCTAGCAAGTTACTTTTTTAAAACAACTAGAATCAGCCTTCTTCTTGCAGATTGGCGTACCACGGTCCAAACCTCCCCCACACACCCCCTAAAAAACCCAAATATTTCAAACTATTTAATAAACTTGGTATTTAAATAAAAATGAGAAGATATTTAGATTAATTGACCATAAAATGTCATTTAGAATTTCGTTTTAGTCATTGAATCATATTTAAATTACTAAATCATCACCATGAAACTTATAAAATATATAACTCTAATACCAAGAAGTCATGAAAACAAAACAAATATTGTATGCATATATATGGTGGCATATTTATACCATAAGATAACCAGTTAAGGTTCGCAAACGCGTTCGTGAAATATAATTTTCGCGATAATTAAGTGGTGGAATAGTTAACTTTTACGAAAAGTTTTACCGTAAGGTAATTATCGTAACAAAACGGTGTTCAGAGCTGCCACAAGTTCACTTAGCTTGTAAAACTTCGGAAGCTTCAAACGGACTCCAGATGTGAGACATCATGTTTAAACATGTTGATAAATCATACCGATATTGCTAAATCTGTCTGATATTCACGTCTAAAGTTACTAATATAACAGATTAACTAGTTATTTTCATAGGCTAATAACCGTTCTCGTTACCAGTCATTGTGTTTCTTAATTACAGATGTATGATAACATAACATAACAATAATAATAATTTTTATCTTGTTAACCACATATCAAACAAGAAAAACAGTGATATAAAAGTATCACAGCGGGCCGACGAACAGAGCTGCACGCAAATATTTTGAATTAGCCGTTTTGACTTGAGGCAGGTATATCAGTAGTTTTGTAATTTGTAACTTAATTTGTACTATGTGTACACACTTCTAGAAGTAATGGACTTCTCAACGTGGTTAGACAGTAGTATAGCAATACTGAGAACGACAGACGGGAAGTCACTACAGTAGAACAACATGTTGATTGGGAATTGCCTATATTGGGCAGGGAATATGAGCACAGTACCAAGTGTTTGGACATTAGTAATTCGGAGATAGATCACCAAGGTGTTCATAATATAGAAGAAAAACACAAACTAAAAGCATTGTATCTATTCAAAAATAAAAAAAGATATTTGAACAAAGATCACATACAGAAATATCTAAATAAGAGGGCCATGATGGCCCTAGATCGCGCACCTGAATACTATGCCATTTGGTCTGCTATTGAGCAAACATCAAAATCTTTTTTAAGAATTTCCCTATATAAATCTATATGAATACAAGTGACCCCCGGACAGGGCCAAATTTCACTCAAGGAGCATAATTTGAACAACTTCGTAGATGACCTCTGGCTGATGCTCCATGAAAAATATCCAAGTTCTAGGCTCTGTGGTTTCAGACAAACGATTTTTAAAGTATTGCCTATATAAGCATATGTAACATCAACTGCCCCCCGGGGCAGGGCCAAATTTGATCCCAGTGGCATAATTTGAACAAATTTGGTAGAGGTCCACTAGACAATGCTACATACCAAATCTTAAGGCTCATGACTTTTGTGGTTTCAGACAAGAAGATTTTCAAAGTTTTCCTTATATAAGCATAAGTAAAATCAATTAACTCCCGGGACATGGCCAAATTTGACCACAGGGGTATAATTTGAAGAAACTGGAAGAGGTCCACTAGACAATGCTACATACTAAACCTTAAGGCTCAGAGCCTTGTGGTTTCGACAAGAAGATTTTCAAAGTTTTCCCTATGTAAAGTCAATTGACCCCCGGGGTGGGGCCAAATTTGACCCAAGGGGCATAATTTGAACAAACTTGGTAGAGGTCCACTGAACAATGCTACATACCAAATCTTAATGTTCAGGGCCTTTTGGTTTCAGACAAGAAGTTTTTGGATTTTTTCACTATAAAAGGCTATGTTAAACCAATGACACAGGGTAGGGCCAAATTTGACCCCAGGGGTATAATTTGAACAAACTTTGCAGACGTCTACTAGTCAATGCTACATACTCAATCTTAAGGCTCAGGGCCTTGTTGTTTCAGACAAGAAGATTTTCAAAGTTTTTCATTTCAGTAGCCATAGCAACCAGAGTTCTTTATGAAATTAAATTCTTTGAACAACTTTGGTAGAGCTTCATGCAAAGAATATCCCAGGCATGTTTTGTCAATGTTGGCTCAGCGGTTTAGGAGGAGAAGTCGTTCAAGTCAAATTGATGACGACGCACGACGACGGACGCCGGACAATCAACGATCCCAAAAGCTCACCCTGAGCAGTGCTCAAGTGAGCTAAAAACAACAAATATTTAAATAACTACCAAGCATTTGAAACACTTGAAGTTTCATGAAAAAGAAACGATCAAACAAACATCGCTTATGAATGAAATATGAGATGACAGAAGTACTTATAGTACCTATAGTCTAAATTCAGATATTCTGAATGTTGGATTTATTGTACATAGGATTTGCAATATAAAAATGATGTAAAAAAGGTTACTATCAAGCTGCTTGAAGCAATCTAATGTGAAAACAGTTTGAGAACATCTTATTTTTTATGTGAAATAACCAAATATACATAGACAGCTACACTATACCTTGGTGTTACAAAGCATAAAAATGAGTATGTCATAAATGTATATTAGGATACAGAGTTTACCCTGGTTGAAAATTTCTGTAAGCTAAGTTTGTTTGATTTTCTGATTTCATGTGAATTTCTATTAAAATAGCAAAACAAAAGCAAGATATCTTGTAGCCAAATTATCATTTCTGTAGCCAAATTAATACAATTTTAGCAAATGTCTAAAATACCTAACGACAGGTGAGCCTTGAGGATATAAAAGGAAGAAAAATTACAGTTTTCACAGAAACTGATATCACCTCTCCAAATATTTTGCCCAGTTAAGGGAACAATTTACTGGGTAACAGGATCATTGCTTACCTGTGGTAGGGTTTGTACTATCAAATGAGTTGCTCTCAAGGTCCTCAGAAGGACAGGGCAATTGAACAACAGAACCATGTTAATTTAACCTGTAAGTAATTAACCAAAATATTTACAAAGCAATTATTCAAACAAATAACAAGCAATGACACAAATATTTACAAAAGCTGTCTGGAAAACAGGATGTTCGACTGTTCAAAAACGTTGTTCAAAGTTGTTAATTATTTAAAATGGGTAATAGTTTCTATATTTCAAAATGCAGCTCCAGTTATCTAACTTGTTGGTTTGATGTCTTGGCAAAAAAAAAATGCAAATAAATATAAATCAGTCAGGTGTTATCTTACCTGCTTCTTTGATGCCACTGAACATTTCTTTTACTTTTCAAGTAAGTACAAAACAGCGAACTAAAATATAGCACAAAAATAGCCGTCATGCAAAAGCTAAACACATTTTTGAAGTCCACAAAGGGCCTTAATTTGCAAAACAATCTACTCATGTGTGACATTTTTGATCTTGCTGTCTGAAGTAACATAAGCAGAAAATGTTAAAGGTAACAAAGACACAAGTAACATAATGATTTCATCTTCATCAACTTTATGAAGCCTTGCACATTTGCAGCTAGCTGTTTCCCACTCCTGCTGAAAAAGAACAGCCTTTTCCATATGTCCATTAGTACACTGGAACATAACTTCTTTGCGGCAAGTTGAGGTGCCTTCTTTGTTCTGGACCCTAAAAAAATAATGGGCATAGAACAATTACTTCTATAAATAGCACAAACTTAATTAGACAAATAAAAGTTCACTTAATTATCTGTTTGCAATCCTTAGTCATTAAAGTATATAATATTTGCAATAGACTTTTATCTATTATAACAAACTTTAACATTTGCAGGCATTTATGTAACCAACACATTTGAAATGTGCACGTGCACTATCTGAAAATGATGTTTCCTATGATATCTGCCACAGCTATCCAACTTTTCAGTTTTAACTCTTTCTAGCTGTGTACACATGTATGAACATTTCTAAGAATCCTCCCTTATTTTTGTTTTGTAAAATGGACATACAATAATAATACTGAAAAGGAAAAATATTTCAAGAAGGTTTACATTTTGTTTATTTACTTTCTAATATCATTAAAGGGACATGTTTAGCATCAGTTTTTTACTGAACTGAAAAGGAAGTAACAGTTGCAAAAAGTTTTGGTCCCTGTGCCTGTGCTTTATTAAGTTACAGTGGAAAAAATTATCAAATTTATGTTGTTAAATAACTATCTCAGTTAGCTATGTTACAACCAATTCTTCTATATTTCAACATGAAATGACACTAGTATGACTATGTTTGACTTGACACATGCCTGTAATAAATGTTTCAGCAAGATCAAGGTTGACACTACATGTACCTTCTTTATCGTGCATTTTGCTTTGGACAAAAATAAGTATATACAGTAACAAGTGATAGCACACATCACAATATCCCTCAATTGATGCTTCCTTAAAATAATGGTAAAAAAGCTTAGAAAAATGGATGGGTACACAGTAACCCTGCAATATTTAGGAATGGTCACCTTCACTTTTTCAGCTTCAAAAGCAACCCACTCTTGTTGAAATAAGTTTGTGTCATCTGCATCAATACTGATTTCATCACTGCGAATGCAAATAACAGTTTAACACTAGAATGAAATACAAAAGCAGCTAAGAAATCAATGACTTACTGGGATCTTTTTTCCTTTCAACAGATTATAAATATTTAAAATGGCTTGATGCTGAAACGCTTTAGCAGGTTTTAAACTTGTTATGGACGACAATGTCTACAAATAAATGTATCACTAAATTACTAGTAAAAAAGCTAAGCATTAGCAATGCTTATTTGACCAAAATAAGCTAATGACAAAAAAAGAGTAAAATGCCCATATGCACTTAATTTTACAGCTGATAATAAGTATCATTTCTGTGTACGTTATTCAGTAAAAACACATACCGTATATGATTATGAAATGTGAAAAACAAATGCTTAACAGTAATAAAGGTAAAGGTAAAGGTTTCTTATTTAACGTGGGTAGTCAACGAAAGTCCCCACCTGGTGTGGATGGAACAACTTATTTCCAGAGGAGCCCACGGTGCGTGTATTTTACCTCCCCGATTCCCAGTCTAGGCCGATACTGCTGGAAACAGTACCCGGTTAGGTTACCACCCAGTCCTGGGAAATCAGTCGATAACTCAGTCGCTACCCGGACTCGAACCCGGTTCGCTAGCTTCGTAGCCCAACGCACAAACCACTCGGCCACCGAGTCACCCTCATAATCCAATATGGCCGACTTTTGTTTACACATCATGGTGTGCAACTTTTCAATGGTTTTTATTACCAAATGCGTATTAAAAACTCATGAAATTCATACATCTTACAGATTTTCCACATTTTAGTAGTTTGGCATTATTTGTTTAACTATAGAAAACACATGTCTCCGTGTGATTATTAGAACTGTCACTGAAATTTCTGTTTCTAAAAAAAAATTGTCAGGCTTTCCTGAAAGCTGAAAACGAAAGTAGGTCATTGAATCAAAATAGATACAACCCGAAAATCATTTGAAATTTTACCATTTCCTGCGACAGATTTACTGGAAAATAGGCCCCTAATTATGTTAAATATATGATCAGCAAGAAAGAGGAGATATTTTTTAATTTATTGAAAACAAAGACATAATATATTAAACTATCGATAACACATCTCACCAGGATATGTAAACAACTGTGACAGGTTGTGAGCATTAGAATAATCATTTCATCCACGAAACTATTTTGTTTGTTCATAAATATCATGTGCATATTTCTAGCAAACCATATGTTGTTTCAAAATCAGCATGTTCTATAATATAACTCTTACCAATTCCATTCACGACTTCGTCAAAGATGGCGGCTTATTGATTGAAGAGTGTACGCTGCGAAGAACGATAGGCTAATTAAGGAACGACAACTGCATGTTTTTATAAAAAATAAACTGTAACTAGAACTTTTCCTAACAACTGAACAATATTTGCACTGCTGTTATGACACATACTACTTAGTACATAACCTCATAGGTCTTTTACAAACACTGTATTAAATATAGCGCAATAACATACTATGTGAAAACACATTGTAACTAGAATACCGTTAGGCAAAAAGGTCTGCTTCAAATGCATAATAAGATAACTAGATAAGATTCAAATTAACACTTTTTAACTTACTGAATACGCGATTAACTAGATAAAATTCGCGTTACCACTTACTAACTTACTGAATACTGGATAACTAGATATAATTTACGTTGCTTAATATCTGCAAATAAGAAAGAGAATAACTGGTTACACGAATGGTAACTGGTTAGCTTAAGCTGACATGTAACACGAATTTAATACGGTAAAGCGAGTTTTTTCTTGTTATCCTATCAGCAAAAGAAATGTAAAACAAAGATAACTGGTGGCAGTTCTTGGTACTTTCAGGTCTATTACTTGTGTTAAGATCTTTATCTTACGGTAAAAGTTTTCGCAAATGTTGAGTAGTTAATCAGTTAATTATCCCGAAAATTATGTGACTAACACGAACGCGTTTGCGAACCTACGGCAGAAATATGGCCTCATACATTTAGGTCACCGTTTTGCCCTAGCGCTTACTGACAGTATCGATTAACATTTAACCAAACTAAAGTTTAGAGAAATTTCAAGAAATTAAGAATAAAAATAAAAACTATAACAACATTTTCAAGACTGGCTTATATCAAAATAGATTGATACTACGGCGGAAATTTTTGACGTTGCATGTATACTTTGTAATGTACGGATTGAATTATTTTTCAGTTACCGATATCATACTGGTTGTCGAACAGGTACACTTATAACTACACCAATGACTTCTTCCTCTTTGACGAGCTCATCGGAGAAAATATTGGCGATTATTCTGAACCACTGGAGACAGACTCATGTAGGAATTTTTAACAGTTTTACTGCTATTTTGTTTTAAATATTAGAAAATAATGCAATCGGGGAGACAACTCTGGTCAGGCTTTGTTAAAATCAGTTCAGATAAATGTAGCTGGCTGCATTTTGATCTAATTTATTTCATAATCCTTTCAAAAGAAAACTGATCACTGTTTCTGTCGTCGTCGTCTTTGTTGTTTTTACGGATGATGATGCGGATGATTCCTTTAAATGTATGATTAAACTCGTTTTTATGCAAAAAAGGCATGGCATAAACCTAAAGTGCTTGATGCTGAAAAATGTCAAATGTTTTATTATGACAAGTTTTAGTGACATTTTTTCAGCACGAAAATATGGAAACGACATCAGATACATCGCGCTACAAGTGAACACAACCATTAAACCATCACAAATAGGTTATGCTGAAGGGATACCGGTAATGAACAAATGGGAGGAATTTGTCAATGCCCAGATAGGAAGAAACAACAACACAGAAATAACGTTTGACTTTCGATACGACTTTCAAAACCTCCGTCGTTGTTGTCAAAACTTCTGCAATACTTTTAACTATAGTCGAGCTACTTCTGAATTCTTCATTGTAATTCTAAATTACTGAAGATCAGATTTTCTTTAAATGTCAATTATCTGTACATCGTCATTCAACATAGCATCATTGCATCACTATTCATCACCCCATGCCTTGTCGTGATTCGGTATGTCACTTACGGTCATATCATAACACCTCGTTATGTTATTCACACAAAGTTTTGCCAAATCCTGCCATGACGCCTGAAATCTAGGTTTGTCAATTTGATACTTACAACGTCTCATAAGCCTTATCACTATGTTTTAACTACCCATCTCAAAATAACGATTTCAATGTTTCGGAAGGTTTTAGCACATTTTCAATACACTGATTTCATCCATTTCAGTGTTAAATCTTTCTGGGTTATTTCTTTAGACAATGTATTGTACGCAAAACTCTGCAGTTTTAAGTGAAAACATATTATTTTCTAGGGTCTATCAAGGGGACAGATTGCGCAGAGTTGTATGTATATTTAGTGCCAGATGTAAATAAAAATGGAGAAGATTCAGGAGATTTAATTTTGGTCCTAATATCCTCTCAATATCTTAGTTGTAGTATCTTATTTAGAATTTGCTCTTTTGAGATTTTACTTTAAATTCTATATTCTAATTCGTACTAAAACCTTCCTAAGTAATATTTGTTAAACCTGTAAGCAATAAAGCTACATTTTTAATCTTCTATAACTGAAGGCTATGTGTTAGAAAATGGCTAAACATTTAACTAAACGCCTACGACATATATTCATTTTCATAAATTATGCAATATTTCCTTTCACCAAATCATGCTTGCAATGAAGCATGTTAATTTGTAACATCATTTAAAGTTTCATTTTTCTCAGACACGTGCGAGATATGTAACATTTTTTTCGGCAAGTCAACTTTCCGTGCCCTTTCGCAGACGAAGTAAACAGTACCAGCACTTTTCAATTCTTTTACATTATTCATTTTTTAGGAACAGCTCACTTTTTTCACGTGTCCCTTTATACCTATTTATTTATTTGTAGTCGTTACAAATTGCCCACATGACCAACGCCCCGTAAATAGTTTGATAATGCATTTAGCAAAAAACAGAAAGCATTATATGATAGCGTGATTTTACCCCCCAACGCGAATGAAAAATGTACTTATGCACCTCATTTACAACTAATAATATAAACAGCAACTGCGGTCGTGAAGTGTGCCTGATATTTTACACAAAAAATTGAAAGCGGTTTCTCTAATAGAAGTATTCAAACGGCATGATTCAACCATTATAATTATTATATAAATCGTTCAAGTACTTTCGAAGCAGAAGTTGATATAAGAATTCTGCTTGTATATTGGCATAATTAGAGCTGAAATAAGGTTGTAAGCTTTTATATTTTCAATTTACAGATGAAAAACATGCCATATGGAATGAAAAACGGCTATCAGACGACGCGAGTGCTTTGGCATTGGCTTAAAGTGTCCGAGGTAACATTGATACTACAAACCTGTGATTTTGAAGAGGGATAACACATTGCAATGTTATTTTAGCATTTTTTTTACTTTCATTTTATAATCCGTTCTTCCCATATGCAGTTGCTTTCCATTTTGAAAGACATTGGACCGATTGTCTTTCTGGTTTACTGTTCGTCCGTCTGCATAATAACAGTAGGGCAACCCTACCTTAAAACACGTTTTAACATTTTTCGGTCGACCTTTTTAGGCAAAGGCGGTGATGCGGAGGGTAATGTTCAGCTCTACTAAATCACACACTGCGCAACACCTACTACGTTAAGAAGATATGAAGAACTGCCCAGCTATGTACACTGCTTTCCAAAGGCATGTAACAATATAAACAGAACTATTGCTAAATATACATGTACCTTATTAAGATAAGACCGTGAATATAATTGACTCTTCTATCTCTTCTCTGCAGATGTTGGCAAAGAACGCTGTGTATGGCATCATTATTGGTGTGTCATTGGCTCTTCCAATACTAATCATAGCAACAAGGAACATAATCACGGGTTTCTTAGCAACGTTTTCAATGTGCTGCAGTACCATTTGTGTGATCGGAGTTATTCCCCTTGGTGGATGGAAACTCGGTGTAAGAAATAATTTGCTTGAGCGATACACAAATATCATTCAACTCACAATGAGAAAAAGAAATAATCTGTCAATAAATATTTTGTATAAAACTTTTGCCAATTATTTTCACTTTCATCAGTAAAACAAACATTATATTGATACATTTGTAAATAGCAAAGTGATATTTTAACGATATTATATGTTATTATATATGCAAATAGTTTAAAATCTATCCAATAACACCAATTAATATTTAAAGTTTTATAACGTGAGAGACTTAAAAAACACCTTTTAACTACATCCACAAGACGGGCTAATCCTCGCCTTGCGACCGTATCCACGTACTCAATATAAAATGATATCTAGAGTCCGTTGACTGATATTCTTTATATCGCTTATTTTTCAAACTGGAATTAACAAACATAACAGATGAGTAGCTGAAAATGATGAATTATTCACACAATCGTCACTTCATTTAAATCCACTACTATGTAAAATATTTAACAATTCAAATTTTCAAAGTCAACTTTTTTTTCACTTAACCTTAAAATCAGCTAGATCGAACATCTATAAAATTTGTTAAAACATTTGTACATGTAAATATTTTGTTTGCAGGTTTTGGAGTCATTAAACATGTGCATGGTTGTAGGGCTGACAGTTGACTACGTGGTTCACCTTGCGGAAGGCTACACCCTTTCTCTGCACAAAGACAGATTTTCACGTGTACGAGACATGTTAGAGGAAATGGCCGTTTCAGTATTTTTCGGTGCTTGCACAACCTTAGGTGCCTCTTTATTCATGTTCATTGCACAGTTGTCGTTCTTTTTACAGTTCGGTATTTTCATGTTCTCAACAATTGGGTTTTCACTGTTTTTTTCGATGGGGATGTTTGTAACACTTATGGGTCTCTTTGGACCTCAGGGCGACACTGGGAATTTAGTAGTTCTTTTTGAGAGATTACAAAGATGGTGCAAAAGCAAAAGAGGAAGTGGAATGCCGCCATCAGAAAGTCGCGCGCAGCTGGCTCCCGGCAGCATGCCGCCCTCGGCAAGCCAAGCATCTTTTGCATCCGGGTACCTGCCAACGTCTGGTAGTAGACAAGAGCTTGTACCATCTTGATTAAATGAGACAGATTTTGTGTGCATGAGTCTTGACTTTGTGTCTTCTAAACGAGACCTTACCTTATCATGATGTGCTAACAGCTGTGATAACAGTGAATACCCGACAGAAATCGGTTTATAATAGAGACACATCTTTTTTTCAAGTTAGAGTGAGAAACGCAGATGACATATTCTGATTTGTTGATGTGTAAATATTACATAAATATTGTATCATATCCCGATTTAAAGAGAACAGTTTTGATGTACTAAATAATATTCTTACTTTTAATATAAGTTATATTTTCACATTTTGTAAGAATTTTATTATGAAGTATGCCATTTTAAATCATTAAAAATAAAGTTTTAAATGTTAAAGGAAAGAGCAACACATATTCTGCTTAAAATTTAATTTTATTACTTATATTAGAAATGTAATTTTAAAACAAACTGTAAAATATATATAAGTGATTATACATCCATATATATGATGTAGAATCTCATAGTTATAAGCATACATTATTATGAGGTGCTTGTAGTTCACTTGACTAAATGCATTTTGCATTGTTAATATGTTTCTGTTGCTTTCAGAAATTGTTTTATTAGCATAACACATGTTTAAACACGAACTGATTTGTAAACACTGATTTATACTGTGCAAAGAGATTGAGTGTTAGGCTGACAATCACATTATATATTCAAACTTTTTTATATAAACATGTATTTATATATCTTTTTATCATTTTTCTTCCTTCAACCTTTGACCAACTGTGCCTGAGAATTGATTCTTTGGCTCTTTGGTGTAGAGCGTTGGCTTTTAAAGTTAATCTGAACGTAACAGGCTAGGGTTCGAATCCAGTGGGAAGGGATTTTTTTCCTTTGTGACGTCGGACATTGTTACATTAGAGGCTTATCTGGGATGCCGGCTTGTTGACTTCGTAAGTGGCTACTAATGTACAATTTCGACTCATCATGTATGGAAGGAAACAGTTAAGTGCGCACGTCCTTTGATTAGTAGAGTCAAATTATGACGGTCAGAGTTCTAGAATATCAGAATTATCCATAGATTCTCAACAATTGCACCCTTATTATTTCATAAACAAAACGAAAAGCAATTTTGTCTTTGGTCTAGCATAAATTACGCAGTAAAAGGTATTAAGTAGATTATATATTGTTTTCAATAAAGAAAGGTAAACGAATTCAACGATTTTTTTATTCAGTTTTGTGTTGTATGTATTTTATCAAAAGATGCGCATGCGCAGTAATATATGAAACAACTGTCTTGGTTCCTTGAACATGTATTTTGATCTTAATGTATTGATGATAATAATGTATTCTGGTCTGAATAAGAAACAAAATGCATAAACTAAATGGGCGTGGCAGTTTGATGATTAGTTGTATTCATGTATAAATACATGTTTTCTTACTAACCGAATTTAAGCAAGAATGCAGATAGTTCACTTTTTATTTTATTAATCTTTTATTTATAAAATATGTCTACAATAAACAAGTGTTTTATCTTGGACGCATATAACCCAGTCAAACTTATATATGTGTATGTTATAGGGGCTATAACATTTTTTATAGAAACAATCTTTATTTTCCTTTTTTTGTTATTCTTTAAGAGTTATGAAACTAGACTTTTTGTTAAAAAACCCCCCTAGTTTTTTTCGTGTTTCGTTTGCTATATGAAAAATAATGATATAATCTACATAATTGTGTTGTAAGTAAGCTCTTAAGATTGGCGAATTTAATTCATATTTTTTTTTACTTTTATTAAAAGATGTTTATGTCGTTGTTGTGTAGTCTTTACTTATTTTAGTTAAACAAAATAATTCAAAATATTCTTTATACATTTTTCTTTCATTTTTTTTACAAAATTATGACAGTTCACAGAGAAATGCAAAATGAGATATATTTATTTATTTTTGTTTTCACGTTCTTCGTGTTTTTATTGTTAATTTATTTTTACATAATTAACACGTTAACACGTATTAAAGAAAAAAGGAAGTTTTCAGACTTAATAAAACTTCATAAAAAAGTTAAAATAAGACGAAGTTTGCCACGACAGTCAATGAGATTGACTACAAATTATGTAGTAGTTACATTTCGTATACATTTGTTCCCCTTGAATTGACCCTAACCATGCTAAATATGTACAATAGACTTGTTCATCTTTCAGTTTGGATAGATCCATCAATTATTTAAGGGATTACTTGTTGAAAATTTACTGACTGAATGACGCATAGTGCAGACCATGATCAGACTGGAGGCAAGTTCAGGCTGATCTTGGTTTGCACTGGTTGCAAAGGTAAAAGCAATTGCCTCCAGCAGGGTAAGGAATAAAAGAGAATTATTTTGTTGAACATGGCTCCAGTCATCAAACTTGTATAAGATCTAGAAATTGAAAGGCAGATAAAATATGCCGAATTATTTCTTTGCTTTCAATTGTATTTTATGTCGTTAATCCATTTTACTTGTTATTAGTTTTAAAACCATTATTTTAATAAATAATAAATCCGGACTAAAGAAATGTGTTTACATATAAAATCCTTTTCTATGCAATAAATATTACATCTAGTGGTCCACCTACTGTGACACATACAGGAACTGAGAAGTAGCAGTACACAGCAGTACGAAAACGTTGTTTACAATAGCAGTAAGAGCAATAGCAGTAGATTTAACGTGAAAATGGCTGTAGCAGTACAACAGTAGCAGTACGAAAAACGCGAGGTTGGCAGTAGCAGTACCAGCAGTAGCCGTAAGAGCAGTAGCAGTAGGAAAAACATTGAGTTGGCAGTAGCAGTACCAGCACGAAAAAAACGTGAAGTTGGCAGTAGCAGTACAGCAGTAGCAGTAGGAAAGTCTTAAAAGTATAGAAATTCTAAATAAAATAAAGAAATGTTTTAACATCTAGAGGCCGTCGCGAGTATATTGCATAGATCTGCGACTGTTTCTGACACTCGCAGACTTTCGGGAATTTTAGTGCCAATCGGAAAAATGTCATTTTTGATGTCTAGGGACCCTACCGAGTCAATTTAACCGGTCTGCGACTGTTTCTGACACTCGCAGACTTTAAGGAATTTTGGTGCCAATCGGAGAAATTATTCATGATGTCTAGAGCACCTACCGGGTCGATTTAACCGGTCTGCGACTATTTCTGACACTCTCGCAGACTTTCAGGAATTTTGGTGCCAAGCGGGAAAATGTCATTTTTGATGTCTAGAGATCCTCCCGGGTCGATTTAACGGGTCTGCGATTGTTTCTGACATTTTTGCAGACTTTCAGGAATTTTGGTGCCAATCGAATAAGTGTCATGTTTCATGTTTAGTAACTCTCCGGAGTCCATTGTGACGGTCTGCGACTGTTTCTAACATTCTTGCAGACTTTCAGAGTTTCCTACTACTACTGCTCGTACTGCTACTGCAAAACTTCACATTTTATCTACTGCTACTGCTCGTACTGCTACTGCCAACATCGCGTTTTATCTACTGCTTCTGCTCTTACTGCTACTGCCAACTTCACGTTTTTCCTACTGCTACTGCTGGTACTGCTATTGCCAACTTCACGTTTTTCCTACTGCTACTGCTGGTACTGCTACTGCCAACTTCACGTTTGATTTAATTTCTACTGCCAACTGCTTCTGCGTACTGCTACTGCTAACTTCCTACTAATGTATGATATTACCCTTTTCTCTTATTTTTAGTGTGTGCGCAGACCAATGAGGAGACGGCAATCAGTAATGCAATGCTTTAATTTTATTTTCCAAGACTTTTTAACAAATTCAAATATATTGAACTCAAAAACGCATCATTCAGTCTTGTAAACAAACTGTATATAAAACAGAAAATAACCATAAACCAGACGAATATATAAGGGCTCATGTGGTATGCATTTTGCGACGGTAAACATATTTTGCAGGCACTGGAAAACAGGTCAAAAGTCGGATGCCATTGACTTTTCAGTATTCAGCAATTAAGCCAATTTTTGAAGAACGCAGTTGAAATTACTTCCTATAAAAGAATATGTGCCAAATGAATGCCTATCTAATTCACACAGTCCTACAATTACTCTCACTGTCCTCTTCTTGGGTGTCTGCTATCTAACCAAACCACACTATTATTATACAAATTCTCTCACAGTAACTTTTATGGCTATATTCCCTAAACTTTTCAAGCTCTCTATAATTATCTTAATCACCATTTCTTCTCTGTGCGTGTCATTCTCTCTTGTGTGGGGAAGAACTCCATAACGAAAAAGGTTATGATTGCCTTGTCCGGGCCATAACTTCTCTGTTCATGAAAGGATTTTAAAATACCTTGGCACATTTGTTCACCTTGATCAGATGGTGTGTCGCGTGCAAGACCAAAGTTCCCAGCTCAAACGTCCAGGTCACAGTGCCAGGTCAAATGTCCAAAATTTTGATATAGACCTTGTCCGGGTCATAACTTCTCCCTGCATGAATTTTAAAATACCTTGGCACATTTGTTCACCTTGATGAGACAAGTGTCGCATGCAAATCCTAGATTCCTAGCTTAGAGGTCAAGGTCACAGTGACAGCTCAAAGGTCCAAAATGTTGATGATAGAGCTTGTTTGGGTCATTACTTCTCCATGCATGGAAGAATTTGAAAAAAAAACATGATACATTTGTTATGCTCCCTGAAAGAGACATCATATAGGCCTGCCTTGTACTTCCATCATCATCTCCCCGCAGTTTACAATTCACTGTCCTATCCCCATAGGCGGCTTTCCATTAGCGGGCTCGACATGCTGCCCATGGGCATTCTAGTTTTATAAGACATTCACAGTTCAGTATAAGCTACGCAAAAGTATAAAAGTTTAGCATAACTTCACCAGGACAACGTTTTTTTTTTGTTGCAAAGCAAAACTAAAATGATTTAAATTGATTTACGTCATGAAATATAAACTTCCTTGTATTTTCTTGCTTTTGCGTCTCGATAACAGTAAAGTAATAATTTTAAAGCAATCAGAAAGCAATTAGAGGATGAACTCAATGGTATAGTAAACAGATGATATAGAGGTTCTTCCTTAAAACTTAGAGTACAAATTGGGTTTAATATTAAGAAGAGAACGTTTAGTATCAGATTGTTAAACTGACCGTTAATGACCGTTGACACGGTGAACAAGTCACTGGTGTTGCTCGCAACACATAAGTCCCTACCGGTTGCGCGTTGAAAATGAAATATCAAAAGTTGAGAATGAAATTCATGAATTTAGTATCATATACTTTTTGAGTTATCGTGGAATACATCTTTAAAGTTATATTTCCAGTGCTTCCACTAAATATTACTCTCATAGTTGGTCATTATAAGTTTTTATATGACCTGAAATTTGACTTTGAGTTCAGAGGACGAGATTGGTGTCAATACACGAAAAAGAGAAACCTGTATACCTAACTATATCACCCTTGAACAGAGTTGATCTGAGTTGAGTAGTACAACCTAGCTCGTATACTTCCTGAGTTATCAAAGGGTCCATCTGTTACCATTGCAATCACAATTTTGATCTGAGGAAAAAAAGCAAAGTAACCTGCATAATATCCATATTGTCGTCTTTTCACGTCCTAGTTTTCATTAACCTAGCTATATTTTGGAGTTATCAAAGGATTCATCTGTTAAAGTCATATTTTGACTATTTCCGTTACCGTAGCATCAAGAATCCGAGGAACAAACAAAGTTACCATAATTTCCATATTGTCATCTGTTCATAACCAAGTTTTATCAACTTAATTTGTATGGTAATTATGTTATCGCCTGATCCAGATTTCCGGATAGCCGGACAGACAGACGGACAGAAGACAAATCTCTAGTCCCCTCCAATGTAAACACCGGTAGGGGACTAAAAATGGTAGTCGTTCATAAGTGTAGGAAATGGGTCTTTTACTTATTTTAAAGGATTAATAACTAGAAATGTGAACAGATAAGTTTTAAAACTGACTTCAGATTCTCTCTACGTTCATGTCGATAGTAGATTAATATAACGAATTTTCTATATTAAAATTACACATAAGTTTTATGTAACTGTAAAATTCTATATATTTCCAATGTTTCCCACCTTTTCTTAAAACAGTAAATTTTATCATTCAATGTTTGGCTCCATTCTGGTGACCTCATTTTTACATAATAAAGACATGTCTTTAAAAACCGTTGCCAAGGTAATGGTCATCTAGAAATTAAATACAAAAAAGGCATGTGTTCTGAAAATATTCAGCTTATTTTTACATTTAAAGAGAAAGAGAAATTTGCCGTTTTTCTGCTTCTTTTCAATTCAGTTTATTTCAGTATGATCAGTATGTTTTCCTCTTTTCCCGCGTCGTCGATCATTTTGTCATTCCTCTTGTGAGACAACTATTCACACGAATATCATTTCTCCAAGGCTCCTACGGTTTGACCTAGTCAACCGGTAGGCGGAAAATTGAAAACTCGGTCATATGAAATGTTCGTGAATGGGTTCTTCGTTTCTCATCTGGTTGGAACACAGGATTTCAGAATCGTGAAAGACCAGAGCCGTTTAAGTGTTATAACACAAACAAGATTTAGTTAAATAAAACAAGATGAGAGCATCAAGCGGTTCTCCTTACACCTGTGTATAGTAACACGAAAATTTGTAGAAAGTATTATTATTGAAACACATGGTAAACATTAAAATATAAAAATCTTGAAAATATCGTGCCATTTTTATTTAAAATATTAACTCACCCCAAAGCACAAAAAATAGCACCAAACTTTTAGGGCTGAGGAGATATCGAACTAAGCTGTGTTTAATCAAACTAATATACGATCAATTGGTTAAAAAGTTTCTATTAAATAATTGGTTTATTTAAATTTCTTTGTTTCCAGAGAACAACGAGTGTTTATAAAGTTACACTGTATCAGTGCATTTCAGGTGCATCACATTAGAAGAAAATATAACAAGGTGTTCAATTGCTTAACCACGAAATTGGCCTCACTTGCGTATAGTCATTTTTTTGAAAAGCCAGGAAATTCCCCTTTTCTAACACTGACTCACTGTATACTATAAAAGGCTTGAGCTTCTCTTGCAAGCTGTAACAGCGCGGTCAATCAAAATGAGGTTCGTTTGGCTTTTTACACTGTTTGTAATAGTATTGATTGCTGTAGGCGAGTCGGAGGCATGGTGGAGCAGGAGATCCAGCAGCAGCAGCAGCGGCGGCAGAAGCAAGAAGACTTTGGATAAATTAAAGGAAAAAGCAAAAGCAGCAAAAAATTTCGTGAAAGGAGCCGTGGCAGGAACGAAAGCTATGAAGAAAGCGTATGAGTATGTTACATCTTTTTCTCAATTAAATATAATGAAATCTATGTAAGTCCTTAAGTCCTTTTAACATACATTTTCGGAGTTTTGAAATATTTCTTTTACTTCTAATACTACTACTTGTAGTAGTAGTACTCCTAGTTCTTTTAACAATAATTATCAAAGAAACTAAAAACAGCAAAATAATCTTCTCTTCTGTAATGTAAAAAAGGCCAAATTTGACGCACTAGCATCTAGGTGCATCAGCAAGTCAGTATAATTTCATCATAGGTGATTTTCTTTTTACTTGCATTGCTCTTTTTCCTTCAACTCGACATATTTTAATGACTTCAAATTCGAAATACATGTGTCCAAATTTTTCAATAGCAAAGATACTAAAGTTGCTACGACAACTGATAGTTATGTACAGATATCGGTCAAATTTGATTTTTACTTTTATTTTTGGTAAAATTGAAACAGTGTTACAAATAACATTAATCCTGACAAAACTAATAAGAAATGTGACATTTAATACATAATAAGTCTATTATAATGGAAAACATCTCTTCACAGCGATATGAAAGAAGCCAACTGGAAGAACTCTGACAAATACTTCCACGCCCTTGGAAACTATAACGCTGCACGGCATGGTCCCGGGGGAAAGGCGGCAGCCAAAGTCATCAGGTCAGTTTTTAAGTTGAAAACAATGTTTGAAATTTGAGTCACTTAAGAACTGAATTCTGTAAGTGAATTTGCAGTTGAATATATGTCAGTGGCCCCTGCGTCTCTTTATTAGTCTGCCCGTTCGACCGTATGTCTGAAAGGTCACTAGATAAGCACAAGTATTCTGTATCCCTTGAAGGGATTTAAAAAAAGTTTGACCAGCTTTTTCAATGCTAGATCAAGATCAGAGGCATTTAGAAATTCAATTTTAGAGCTTTGCATTTTAGTAATTTCAACAGTTCTTTCTTTTGTTTTCTCACAAACCCCCAAAATAATCAAATCAGATATATTCCGACACAAGGCAACAATCCTTCGAAGACCAGTAAAATTGTTTACGCTAAATTTTGAAGTTTAAACAGATATCCTCAAGTGTTGAAAAAAACTCAATACTTTATTCATACGTTACGCCGAAGAGAAATCACACCAATGAAGTTTAAGTTACAGTTATATAACCTCGCTGTTAATGATAAATTATTTAATTTTGTAAAGTGTTCAAGAAATATTTTAAAAAATTGTTATATTATGTTCAAACTGGGCAAAAGATTTTTTCTCTGGAGTCTATTTGACTGTCCGTAAAACTGACATTCTCTATCTCTTCAATATTAACATTTGATTGAGAAAAACTAGTTTATTAATATCGTACTAATAAAGTTTTCTAAAAAACATCTATGCATTACTGAATTCAAAAATAGAAAGCTTTTTTTCAGTGATGCTCGAGAAGTATATGGTTGGGTCAAAGGTGACAGCGCTGCAGACAGAGCTGCAGACCAAGAGGCTAATGAGCACGGCAGAAATGGAGGGGATCCGAATAAATACAGGCCAGATGGACTGCCAGATAAATACAAAAAAAACTGACTCATCGCGGGCCATTCCCATTATCTTTTTCCTACACGGATAAATGCCGCTTGTCAGTTATTTTCACTTTTAGTGAGCACAGATCATAATAAATATTGGACTACAATTTATCTAACAGGATATGAAGTCTTAACAAAAGTGTCATTTTCATATGTTCCCAAAATACACCATAATCAATTAAAAACAAGGTACTTCTCTTTGAAACACATGTAAATAAAAACGGAGTCATAAAACGTTTTTTTTCTGTTTTTGATCTAAAACATAGTCCAATAGTGATACATTCAACAGCTGGCAATTTATGTAACTTTTAAATCCAACTGTGTATTTTTGTACTTTTTTAAAACTGAATTACAAACATCTTCTTATTTCCAAACTTTCACATGCTATTTTGAATATACTCTTAAAGTCTGTATTGTTCTATGTATTCCTTAAAATAAAACTAACCTTGCAAGCATCATTGTTGGTTGCTTATGTGAAGTATTCCCTGGTTCATTATGTAAGCTTTATCCATGCTTCCTTTAATTTGTAATTGAATGAAACTATTTTAGATGTAAACACAACAGAATGGGATTTATAAAGCATAACACACATAGAAACCGATAAATCATTGACAATTATTTTTGTTATTTCCAACAAAGAAGTAATTAAAATCAGATTGAGTATTATACTCAGTAAGATACAGCAATATAAAGGATTGTTTTTTAGTGAAATATCAATTCTATTTCACGAGTAAAATCGCATTGTTCATTGTATCGCATGCTTACTTCTTGGTTAAAAGTGCTGAAGCAACCTAGGTTATTTTTGTAGTACTCCTTGAAATCGTTCTTTCGGCTTCGTTCAGTCGCAATTGCATGAATGATTTGTACAAAACGCAAACACTTAGGCACTAAACACATAGTTAAAGATACATATTTGACGTCTAATCACGAACAATTGTACGTAAGATTAGCTCACACCATATGTAGCTTACGTAGATGTGAAGGTCACACAGGGCATTGGGTTATTATTTTTACGTCTGAGTTTGATATAGTAACATGAAAACAAACTGTATAGTTAAATATTGTTTACAGGGTTATCATTAAGCTTTGATGTTTACAATCACAAAGTCTTGAAATGTCTTGCCATCTGTAGTTTTATCTAAACTCATAACCAGTTAAAAATGCAAAATAGCAGCTGACGTTTTGCTCAGAAGTGAAACTGAAAAATATGGCGTTAAAACAAATTGTATAATTCTTTGATAAACCTTTTGTTTCTTTCATCCATCTTCAGATAGAAAATAACGTGTTTGCATTTCAAAATTATCGTATTAAAAGAAAACAATACCTCAGAAATGCATAGCTAAACCACAAACATGACTCTGCCCAATGACATTTTCAAAAGCTATGAAATTCCCCTATTCTTACACTAAGTCAGTATTGCCTATAAAAGCGTTTAAATACTTGCTGGTGTCATTGTAAGAGGGTAGTCAGTCAAAAATGGATTCTTCTGATTTTAAATACTATCTGCATAAGTTATTATTGCTGTAAACGTCGAAATGAAGTGCAGCAGGCAATTTCGTGAAATGGGTTGTGGCTGGATCGAAGGACATGCTTAAGGCGTATAAGTGTGTTTCAATTTTTGCTTTCTCTCATATACATGTATTACGAGATCTAAACACGTTTCCGTCCTGATAAGTATTTGCTCAAAGAATTTTCTAATGATAATAATAAGAAGAAGAAGAAGAATCATCATCATCATCACAACAGTTGCTGACAACAGTAATAATAATAATAATAAATCAAATAAGTATAAAGCAAAAGTTTTCTGTAGTTGAAAGTGCGAGCAAATTTTTACGCATCAGAAACTATAATTCATTAAGAAAAGGTTATTCTAAGTTTGAAAGTGCACTTCCAATAAAATTGACCATATTATCATGACTGCCAACACAAAATAGACAGTCCGAAAATTAGGCTTGTAATGAGGCTAAAGCTGCTACAACAATTGATCGTCACTGACAGATATCGTTCACATTCTTTTTACTGTTGCTGTTTATTCAGTATTAAAATAAGAACAAAGTTTCTTACATTAATTTTCCAGTGCTACTTATAACATATATATCCTGACATGATAGGTATGCCATTTGGGTTTTCATACGTTATTTTACTGTGATAATTAAAGATTCGAGCCCCGCATGCCGTGCACTTTCAATGTCTAGTTCATCACTAACCTTGTTTTCAGATAGAAAATGTAACATTCCAACACAAGACAAATCTTTCGAACAGTAGTTGAAATTGTGTCCGTTTAATATATTCTACAAGTTGGAACAAAACTTCTAGAAGTTTCATTCATGTGTTCAAGTCTTTTACAATATATATATTCTAAACTGTTTAAAAACACTTGATACTTTAATCAGTTGTTTCCTTCGCTGAGAAAGCATACCACTCATGCATACTCAAGGATACGATTATAGTTATATATACGTGATTACATACTTACGTTACTTTAATCCATTCAAGAAATGTTATAAATGTTATAAAACCGGTTAAATAGTGATCCAATAAGTGTTTCTTACAGTTTTGGATACTAGTTCACTGACGATGGTTCTCGGATCCGACCTGTTGCTTATACAGTCCATTAGCGATGTTACAAATATGCATCGGACCCTGTAGAATTTTCGAAATAAAGCATTTTTCGTAGGATCACATTTTCATTCTTACATGTTGTTGACACTATCGTAGACCGTCAATGTCGTTATATATTGTTGTCGTGATATGTCGGAGTCAATTAAGAATTAGATAATTAAAAGGCGATTATATTGAGAATTACCTGTTTTGTTTTGGTTGTAAGGTAGCACATACCAGTTTTTCAGCCACACATTCGAACTGGCCATGTAGAAATTATTAATGAGAGGGTATGATGCATTAACATGTGTAATGCCGAAGTCTAAATTAATTAATACATGAAGATATGGGTATTCAGAGTAGTCAGGATGAGGTTCTCTTAGTTTTTTCCCTATTGAACAGTATTGAAATGCACTCAGTGTGAAGTAGGAGCTTGAAATTCGAAACTGATGAAAGCAGGTAATGTCAGTGGTTTCGGTTGCAGAAGTTCAATAGGATGCCGTATGAGCTGGATACCGAAAAAAGTGTAGGGTTGACAGGTATCTAGCACTAGCTGATTTAGGTGTGCCATAACAGACGAACAATTAGCATGTAGTGTTATGACTGTACCGTGTGCCTTTGAATATCAGGCGACTTGTCTGTTTCATAGAATTTGCCTAAGCCAGGGGTCGAACAGTGGAGCTTGGGAGTAGTTTCTTTCTTGCAGCTGATTTTTTTTAGAGAAATGTTTCGTAATTCTACATGGAAGCTAAATGTAAGAAATGGGACGTTGACAAACTAATAGAAAACATTAGTCTTTCTTCCATTTTGCGAACATTTCTAGATCTTATGTATCTAATGATTAGATATAGATATAAAATACTAAATATTACATTCTCCTATATAAAAACGATGTTATAAAAGGAACATTCTGCCAAAATATGAAAAGGACTAGAGTCGCGAGCTTGGAACTAGAGGTGCACTCCTATTTTGGACGATTATAACATCTCTTATACGCCTTTTATTTATCATGATATTTTACGAAACTACAATGTTTTTACTCCAAAGTTACCCAATATGTACTTTGTTAAAAATCAGAATTCACATCTGTATTTCCGCACTTGCATGTGAATTATGGTGACAAGTCGTTTATATTACACTATGAAGAAAAGGTCATCAGCAGTAATCACACGCACACTTTGTTTTTGTTGAACGTCCGTGTGTAGTCCGCATGTGAATCATAAGTCTACCGTTGCTGGAATACGGCATTTCGCAAAGTGTGCACCGGGACATTTAAGAAAATATAATATGACATAAATAGATGGGATACTGAAAAACATTACTTTTTAAAGTAGTAGTAGTAATGCAGAACAGAACAGAACATATATTTTATTAGATTTGTACCAAAGGCACATCATCGTAACATATTTACAAAATTGTTACATTTACATGTAATATAATACAGTCACATGATAAACCAGTGTTTATAAGTATCAAATCGCAATAACACATACATTACATTAACACATTTACATTAAATACAATTACATGGTATTTTAAGCATACAATATTCATCATTTTCTATTAAGTAATGCAGAACTTCCTCCCTGAGGTATACTCAATACCATTAACTTGCCTTAATAAAAGCATTTCACTACCGGTCTCGGTTTAAACCCTACTCTAGTCATTTTGTTTTTTCCTTTCTCTTTCTGCTTTTGTTTCAAAACTTCACTCATCACTAGAATTATACAGATTTTTGTTTTGTTTAATGTATTTCAAATGCAAAAGCACGTTATAATATAACGTATAAATGAAAACCAGGTATCAACGTGTTCAATAGGAAACCAAAACTACACGGTAAATATTTTTTTTACGTTATGCCTAAATGTTTAGAAAAGAACAGGAAAGAAATTCATTTAAGCTTAGTTAATTGAAGCCCCTTTGATATATTTCAAAAACTCACATTTCAGTAGTTGCCACTTTGGGATTTACTTTTTGGTCATTAGATTTCTATGTATGATCACAGACTGTAATGCTGGTACTTTTAGATCAGACTTAGAAAGCAAAATGATTATGAAATGTTTGCCATTTTGCTTGATAGATCTACAAACTCCGATGAGGTTTGAAGCCAATACTCTAAATGTTTTGGCAAAAGAGATACATATTGTTCATATTTTGTCATGAGATAGTTAAACAGATCTATAAACAGAGCTACTCTAATACACTTTTCATTATGCGAATTGAGCAGACATGGATTTTGGTGATGATAAAAGTGTTGTTTCTGACATATCCCGCTTTCTGCAAAAATACTCTTAAAAAGATTTTCTAAAAATAAACCATGCTTTACTCAATCATACCGAAACAATCTATAAACTTTTATTTTACAGTGGCGAGACTGTACAGAAATATTTTTTGTAAGGGTATACTTTGTCAATATTGCAAAAATAACTGTACTAAGTCTAAGAAAGATGAGATATTGCCGAGATGCCCTGTGTATTTTAAACTTAAACCACATTCAATCACTATGTGTTTTAAACTAAGTCCATACTAAGTCTATACTGCACTATTAGTCCCAAATATATATTGGCAGAATGTAATCTCATAAAATTAATTTAATTTTACACAGGAGAATGTTATATTCAGTGCTTTTATATCTATATTTTATCACTAGACGCATAAGATCTAGAAATATTCGTAAAGTGCAAGAAAACCATTTTTTGTTGTTGACACTTTGCTCTTTTTCACATAAGCTTCAAGGGAGAATGACGAAATTTCGGCCATCCCAGAGATTTTGAGGATAAGACTTTGCACAATTTAATTCTAGGTAAGTTCCAACTATGTTTTTATATTTTTTGGCAACGATAGACTAACTTCTTGAAAGCAAAACATCACCCACCTTCAAATTGTTCTTTTTTCCAGGCACACCTAAGTCACCAGAATACTAGCACCTCACTTGAACAGTAGCACTGACGGCAGTTAAGGTGTGCATTTAGCAGCCGTGTTAGTTGTAGCAGCTGCAATATAGATTAATATGTTCCTTCTAATTTCAACTGAACTATGCTTATCACCTTTGTAGCTGAATGCTAAAAAGCAAATAAATATCTTTCATAGGGTATTGATGAAATACAAAATAAAATGTGACATTCCGTTTAAACTTTTGCATCATAACTATCTGAAAGACGTTCATGTTCTTCAAAACTGATCTAACCTCCACTTAAACTATTATTTAGTATTATTGCCATGGCAACAGTTATAATCCAATAGTGTTTTTTATTAAAAAAACATATTTTGCTGTTCATTTTGTACCTCAAATTGGGCTAAAAATAATTAAAGTGCAGATACATTATAGAAGAAAAGACCCTCTCTCTTATTTTTTTCTATAAAATGACCTTTGACCTTTAATCCGACCTTGACCTCTACCTATATGAAAGGCCTTTATTATCTGATATGTTAGAAACGTCAGAGAATTAACTATACTACAGTTGTTTGTTGTATGCTTACAAATAAATGAGAAATTGTCGAACGTTGTATATATTTTTTTTCGAGTTTGGCGGCCATCTTAGACGACATCTTGGATTTCTATCGCCTCCAACCACCTCAGGAAAAGTGAAACCCCATTTCTTATTTTACAGACCCTGGCGATCATTTTGGTTTATAAACCCCATTGTTGCAATTCATATACCGGTTGACCGCATAAATATGCAAAATAATTGGACCTGTTTGCCACACTAATAAGGTCCAAGATTGTTATACCAAGGAGCTATTAGAATTGTACGCATAACAAACTCAAAGCAATCTCCATATTTTCGCTTCACTCAATTAATGCCGTCTTGGGCAAATGTCATGTTCATTTTTAAACCTGTTCTCCAGAACTGTGGTAACAGTACATAGCATACTAAAGAAGTAACCTTGTTATTTGACGATGCAAGCAAGCTGTTACATCACTGAACTTGATATAGGGTACAAAAGATAATTTAAGTATGAAGTTTGTAGATATTTCTTACCTTAATATTTGCCTGAACAAATTTCTTTATAGTGTTTCCTAGATGCAGCGTCAGACTTGAAAAAACTTTTAATTTAGAAGAAAAGCATGCTATGAACAGTCCATCCAAACTGGCATTTTATTTATCTTGAATAATATATATCTTAGAATTAATGTCTGAAAATGTCTGCATACTACAGATACAATCATGTTTTAGAGTAACATGACGCTCTCAACTGATATTCCTTAAAATGACGTCACTTCCCAAAATTTGACGCCAGATTCTATTTACGTTCCTGTAGGTAGTAAATTAAGGTTTTCTGTAATTTATAGCTATTAATTCGACACCTTTTAAATTCATCCCACCTTGTCATGAAACATTAATCAATGTTGCGTTTTAATCTGGTGACATCATTTTTAAATAAGAAATACCTGTCTCTAAAAAACTGTTGCAACGGTAATGGCCAACTAGAAATTAAATACAAAATAGACATGTTTTATGAGAATAGTCATGCTAATATTGCATTTAAAGAGGACGAGAACTTATTCAATTCTGTTTCAATAGTATAACAAGATGTCTGAGTTGTTCTTTTCTCATGTCGTCGGCCATAGTGTCAGTTCTTGTGAGACAACTTTTCAAACGAATATCCTATTTCCAAGGCTCCTTCGGTTTGACATAGCCAACCGACAGGCAGAAAATTGAAATTCTTTCATAAGTAGACTTTTGTGAATAGGTTCACCTGAAATACATATACTTAAAATTTCGACGTACGATTTACGTTTTCCCTAGTAAGAACTTCGAATCTCAGAAACTTAAAAGACCGGAGCCGTTTTAATTTCATGACACATTGAAGAAATAGTTAAATAAAACATCAAGATGAGAGCATCAAACGATCCTTTTACACTAGAGTTCCATATAGTATCACGACTTATATACAGTTATTGTTTATATTTTATTATTACAAAAAAACACACAATCTTGAAAACGTCGTCTCGTGAAGATAAGGAGTTTGTATTTTTATATTTTTCTCTGAAATGTTATTCTATTCAAAAACGCGAAATAGCAGCAGAAGTTTAGTGCTGAGGAGACATCAAAACATAAAGTCTTAAAACAAACTATTTTATATATTTTTTTTAAATAATTGGTTTGTACAGAAATATACAAATTTTTTATATTACATCTTTATACATATAATTTTATATAAATTTTGTTTCAGAGAGAAATGTGCTTTTGTTATGAGCTCATTTTCTGTCGCTGTCTTCAAAGTGAATCACGTTAGAAGGAACATTATGGAATTGAACTGCTAAACCCCGAAAGTGGCCTCAGTCGCATTTAGTTTTTATAAAGTCGGAAACTTCTCCTTTCCCGACACTAACTCATAGTTAACTATAAAAGCTTCTCTAAAGGCCTTAGCTCTTACATTGCAAATTCGCTGTAAAAGGGTAATTAACAAAAATGAGATTTGTTTGTCTTTTTATACTGTTTGTTATAGTAATGATTGCTGTATGCGAGTCGGAGGCTTGGTGGAGCAGGAGATCAAGCAGAGGCAGAAGCAGAAGTAGTAGTAGTAGTAGCAGCAGCAGCAGAAGTAGTAGCATCAGAAAGCAGGATGTGAAATAAAAATTCCTTCTTTTCTTTTATGGCCTGAAATGTAACCTCGATACTGACACTTCGAACAGCTGGCTGATTTTTATAAACGTTTAAATCTTTCTTTTGCGTAATGTTGGTATTTTCTCGAAACTAAATTCGCAATCATCTCATTATTTCAAAAGTTTTACATGTTATTTTGAATGTACACATTACGTTTGTATTGTCCTCAGTTTTCCTTTAAATAAACTTTCCTTGTAAACATCAGATTGTTGTTTTTGTGATGTGTGTTATCACCTTAAGTTGTTTTGTCAGCTATCTTTGAAATATGTAACAAAAATTACTGTTAACAGTTTGTACCTTTTTGCAGACGAGGACAACGTTATCAGCACATTTTCATCTTGTTAGTTTTCAGTAACAGTTCACAAATATCTGTTTTTCATATGTTCCTCTTTATATATCTAGTTGAGTTCATTTGTCGTCGGTACAGGTTGCCCATATGACCGACGCCCCTTGAGGAGTTTAGTAATGTTAGGTCGTTGGTGTTAGTACAAAATACAGAGAACGTCTTGTTCCCGAGACACTCTTTTTTCTGTTATGCAATAAAACATTGGACCTCGTTTGTTCGTCTCATCCGAAAAAAGTGTTGGTAAGCGTCGATCTCGAAATCCCTGTTTCACAAGTTCTTTGCGCTACCTTTAGACAACGATCCGCCTTGCATAAATTGCTGTTAAAAGATATCCCCAAGCTTCGAGACGATAAGATTCCGAAAGCATTGACCTTATTGTTAACCCAACGCGAACAAAAATACACAAACGCACCTCATTTACAACTAATAATATAAAAAGATATCCTTTAACTGCGACGTGTACCCGATATTTTAGCTTGTTATTGGATAGTGTTTCTCTAATAGAAGTAGTGTACATGATACAGGCATTATAATATATTAGCCATTCAATTACTTGCAAAACAGGAAGAGACAAGTTAATCGGAAGTATGGTTGTATATTGGTATAATCAATAACAAAGTAAGCTTGTGTCATAAGCTTTTATATTTTCATTTTACAGATGAAAAACATGCCAGATGGAATGAAAAATGGCTATCAGACAACACGAATGCTTTGTCATTGGCTTATAGTGTCCGAGGTAACACTGATACTACAAACCTGTAACTATAAGGAGGGATACCACAATCTGAATTTCAGCATTTTCCTTAATTTCATTTTCATAATGTTATATCGTTCTTCGCATATACAATTGTTGATACCCTCTAGTATGAAATTTGATGGATTGTCTCTCCATTTCACTGCTGTCCGTCTGGGAAAAAAAACAGCAAACAAAACAAACGGTAGGGCAACACCGTCTTAAACACCTCTTGAGAAATACTAGTTAACATTATTCGGCTGAGCTTTTTATGTAAAGGAGTTAAGGTCGTTTTGTACGGACGGTTGTGTTCAGATCTACTAAATGACATACCCTGCGCAATACCTACTACGTATAAACGATGATCAAATATAGTGTTCTCCTTCTTTACTGGAGTGCTTTGAAAGGCATGTAACATCTTACACAGAAATATTACTCTATTTACCTTGTTAAGATAAGACAGTGAATATAATTGACTCTTTTATCTCTTCTTTGCAGATGTTGGCTTAGAACGCTGTGTAAGGCATCATTACTGGTGTGTCATTGGCTCAACCAGTATTAATCATAGCAACAAGGAACATAATCAGGGGTTTCTTAGAAGTACCATTTGTGCGAAGTTATTCCCCTTGGAGGATGAAAACTCGGTGTAAGAAATAATTTGCTTGAATATTAAACAAAATAAAGGAATTCATTTGTCGATGAATATTTTGCATGAAACATTTGCCAATTTATTTATGCTGTTCATCAGTGAATCATACATCAGATTGAAATGTTTGTAAATAGCAAAGTGATATTTCACTTATACGATATTTTATCATGCAAATACGTAAAAATCTGTCAGATATCACCAAACTAATACTTTAAGTTTATCACGTCACTGACCTGATAACACCTTTTAACCACGCCCACAAGACGGACAAAGCCTCGCCTTTTCGACCGTATCCACCTTACCTGATATCAATGGATGTTAGCGTCCATTGACTGATATTCTTTAGATCGCTGATTGTTCAAAATGAAGTTAACAAACCTAACGGTAGATCTAGAGTAGCTGGAAATGATGAATTATTCACATATTCTCTATTTCATTCAAGTCCCTGCTTTGTAAAAGATTAAAAATCGAAATTTTTAAAGTCCCTCTTTCATTTAATCTTAAAAGCAGCTGGATCAAAGATCCATAAAAGATATTATTACAGGTCTTTGGTGGGACAGCACTCAGAAGTTTGTGCATGTAAATTTTATGTTTGCAGGTTTTGGAGTCATTGAACATGTGCATGGTTGTAGGGCTGACAGTTGACTACGTGGTTCACCTTGCGGAAGTCTACACGCTTTCCCTGCACAAAGACAGATTTTCACGTGTAAGAGACATGTAAGACGAAATGGCCGTTTCGGTATTTTTCGGTGCTTGCACAACCTTAGGTGCCTCTTTATTCATGTTCATTGCACAGTTGTCGTTCTGAAACACTGATTTATACTGTGCAAAGAGGTTGAGTGTTAAGCTGACAATCACATTATATACTCAAACCTTTTTATATGTAAATGTATTTATATATCATTTTATCATTCATCTTCCTTCAACCTTTGACCAATTGTGCCTGAGAACTGATTCTTTGGCTCTTTGGTGTAGAGCGTTGGCTTTTCATGTTAATCTGGACGTAACAGGCTAGGGTTCGAATCCAGTGGGGAGGGATTTTTTTCCTGTGTGACGGACGGACATTGTTACATTAGAGGCTAATCTGGGATGCCGGCTTCTGGACTTCGTAAATTTCGTGAATGGCTATTGTACAATTTTGACTCATCAACATGGATGGAAGGAAACAGTTAAGTGTGCACGTCCTTTGATTAGTAGAGTCAAATTCTGACGGTCAGAGTTCTGGAGAATATCAGCATTATCCATAGATTCTCAACAATTGCACCCTTATTATTTCGTAACAAAACAAAACAAAAAGCAATTTTGTCTTTTGTCTGGCATTATTTACACAGTAAAAGGTATTAAACAGATTATATATTGTTTTCAAAAAAGAAAGGTAAACGAATTCAACAATTTTTTATTCAGTTTTGTGTTATATATATTTTATCAAAACATGCGCATGCGCAGTAATAGATGAAACACCTGTCGTGGTTCCTTGAACATGTATTTTGATCTTAATGTTTTGATGATAATAATGTATTCTGGTCTGAATAAGAAACAAAATGCATAAACTAAATGTGCGTGGCAGTTTGATGATTACATAGTTGTATTCACGTATAAACACATGTTTTCTTACTAACCGAATTTAAGCAAGAATGCAGATATTTTACTTTTTTATTAATTCTTTATTTATAAAATACGTCTACAATAAACTAGTGTTTTATCTTGGACGCATATAACCTAGTCAAACTTATATATGTGTGTTATAGAGACTATAACGTTTTTTATAGAAACAATCTTTATTTTCATTTGTTGTTATTCTTTAAGAGTTATGAAACTAGACTTTTTGTTAAAAATCCCCAATGTTTTTTTTCGTGTTTTGTTTGCTATATGAAAAAAAGATATAATCTACATAATTGTGTTATTAGTAAGCTCTTACAAATGGCGAATTTAGTTCATTTTATCTTTTTTTTTTACTTTTATTAAAAGATGTGTATGTCGTTGTTGTGTAGTCTTACTATTTTTAGTGAAACAAAATAGATTCAAAATATTTTTTATACATTATTTTTATTACAAAATAATGACAGTTCACAGAAAAATGCAAAATGAGACATATCTATTTATTTTTCCTTTCACGTTCTTCGTGTTTCTATTGTTAATTAATTTTTACATAATTAACACGTATTAAAGATAAAAGGAAGTTTTCAGACTTAATGAAACTTCGGAAAAAAGCTAAAATAATACGAAGTTCGCTATGACAGTCAGATTGAATAAGGATTACGTAGCAGTTACATTTCGTATGTATTTGTTTCCCCTGAATTGACCCTAACCATCCTAAATATGTACAATGGACTTGTTCATCTTTCAATTTGGATAGATCCATCAATTATTTAAGGGATTACTTGTTGAAAATTTATTGATTGAAATACGAATAGTGCAGACCATGATCAGACTGGAGGAAAGTGCAGGCCGATCTTGGTCTGCACTGATTGCAAAAGCAAAAGCAATTGCCTCCAGCAGGGTTAGGGTTAAAAGGGAATTATTTTGTTGAATATGGTTTCAGTCATCATACTTGTATAAGATTTAGACATTGAAAGGCAGATAAAATATGCCGAATTATTTCTTTGCTTTTAATCGTATTTTATGTCGTTAATCCATTTTACTTGTTATTAGTTTTAAAACCATTATTTTAATAAATATAAATCCGGAACGGAGAAATGTGTTTACATATCAAATCCTTTTCTATGCAATAAATATTACATCTAGTGGTCCACCTACTGTGACACATATAGGAACTGAGAAGTAGCAGTACACAGCAGTCGGAAAACGTGGTTTACAGTAGCAGTAAGAGCAGTAGCAGTAGATAAAACGTGAAATTGGCTGTAGCAGTACACAAGTTGCAGTAAGGAAAAACGCGAAGTTGGCAGTAGCAGTACCAGCAGTAGCAGTAAGAGCAGTAGCATTAGGAAAAACGTGAAGTTTGCAGTAGCGGTACCAGCAGTAGCAGCACAAAAAAGAACGTGAAGTTGACAGTAGCAGTACAGCAGTAACAGTAGGAAAGTGTTAAAAGTCTAGAAAGTCTACATGACATAAAGAAATGTTTTAACATCTAGAGGCCATCGCGAGTCTATTGCATAGATCTGCGACTGTTTCTGACACTCTCGCAGACTTTAGGGAATTTTAGTGCCAACTGGAAAAATGTCATTTTGATGTCTAGGGACCCTACCGAGTCAATTTAACCGGTCTCCGACTGTTACTGACACTCTCGCAGACTTTCAGGAATTTTAATGCCAAGCGGGAAAATGTCATTTTTGATGTCTAGAGATCCTCCCGGGTCGATTTAACGGATCTGCGATTGTTTCTGACATTTTTGCAGACTTTCAGGAATTTTGGTGCCAATCGAATAAATGTCATGTTTCATGTTTAGTTACTCTCCGGAGTCCATTGTTAGGGTCTGCGACTGTTTTTGACATTCTTGCAGACTTTCAGAGTTTCCTACTACTACTGCTCGTACTGCTACTGCCAACTTAACATTTTATCTACTGCTACTGCTCTGACTGCTACTGCCAGCTTCACCTTTTATCTACTGCTACTGCTCTTACTGCTACTGCCAACATCATGTTTTTCCTACTGCTACTGCTGGTACTGCTACTGCCAACTTCACGGTTTCCCTACTGCTACTGCTGGTACTGCTACTGCCAACTTCACGTTTGATTTAATTTCAACTGCCAACTGCTTCTGCGTACCGCTACTGCTAATTTCCTACTAATGTATGATATTACCTCTTTTTAGTGTGTGCGCAGACCAATGAGGATATGACAATTAGTATTGAAATGCTTTAGTTTTATTTTCTAAGACCCTTTTAACAAATTCAATTATTTTTGAACTCAAAAACGCATCATTCGGTCTTGTAAACAAACTGTATATAAAACAGAAAATAGCCCTAAACCAGAAGAATATATAAGAGCTTATGTGGTACGCATTTTGCGACGGTAAGCGTATTTTGCACGGCACTGGAAAGCAGGTCAAAAGTCGGATGCCATTGACTTTTCAGTATTCAGCAATTAATCCAATTTTTGAAGAACGCAGTTGAAATTACTTCCGATAAAAGAATATGTGCTAAATGAATTCACAGTCCTACAAAAACTCTCACTGTCCCCTTTTTAGGTGTCTGCTATATAACCTAACCACACTATTATTATACAAATTCTCTCACAGTAACTTTTATGGCTATATTCCTTTAACCTTTCAAGCTCTCTATAATTATCTTAATCACCATATCATGTCTGTGCATGGAAGGATTTTGATATACCTTGGCACATTTTTTCTCCTTGATGAGACTAGTGTGTCGTGTGCAAGAACCAAGTTCCCAGCTCAAACGTCCAGATCACAGTGCCAGGTCAAATGTCCGAAATTGTGATGATAGACCTTGCCCGCGCCATACCTTCTCCCTGCATGGAAGGATGTTGAAAAACCTTGGCACATTTGCTCTCCTTAATGAGGTGGTGTTTCGCTTGCAAGACCCAGATTCCTAGGTCAAAGGTCAAGGTCACAGTGACAGCTCAAAGGTCCAAAATGTTGATAATAGACCTTGTCCGGGCCATTACTTCTCCATGCATGGAAGAATTTGAAAATACCGTGAAACATTTGTTATGCTCCCTGAAAGAGACATCATTTTGGCCTGCCTTGTCCTTCCATCATTATGTCATTCTGTCATTCTGTCTAGTGTGGGGAATAACTCCATAACTAAAAAATGTAATGAATGCCTTGTCCTGACTATAACTTTTCTATGCGTGGAAGGGTTTTAAAATACCTTGACATATTTGTTCACCTTGATCAGACGGTGTGTCGCGTGCAAGACCCAAGTTCCCAGCTCAAACGTCCAGGTCACAGGGCCAGGTCAAATGTCCAAAATTTTGATAATAGACCATGTCCGGGCCATAACTTCTCCCTGCATGGAAGGATTTTAAAATACCTTGGCTCATTCTCCTTGATAAGACGTGTGTCGCGTGCAAATCCCAGATTCCTAGCTCAGAGGTCAAGGTCACAGTGACAGCTCAAATGTCCAAAATGTTGATGATAGACCTTGTTTGGGCCATTACTTCTCCATGCATGGAAGAATTTGAAAAAAACATGATACATTTGTTATGCTCCCTGAAAGAGACATCATATAGGCCTGCCTTTTCCTTCCATCATCATCTCCCCACAGATTACATTTCTCTGTCCAATCCCATTAGGCTGCTTTCCATTAGCAGGCTCGACATGCTGCTCATGGGCATTCTAATTTATATAAACATTCACAGTTCAGTATAAGCGACGAAAAAGTATAAGTTTTAGCCCATTAAAAGTTTAGCATAACTTCACCAGGACAAGGTTTTTTTTGTTGCAAAACAAAGCTCAAATGATTTTAATTGATTTACGTCATGAAATATAAACTTCCTTGTATTTTCTTGCTTTTGCGTCTCGATGACAGTAAAGTAATGATTTTAAAGCAATCAGAAAGCAATTAGTGGATGAACTCAAGTGTATAAACAGATGATATAGAGGTTCTTCTTTAAAACTTAGAGTACAAATGGGGTTTAATATTAAGAAGAGAACGTTAGTATCAGATTGTTAAACTGACCGTTAATGACCGACGACACGGATGAACAAGTCACTGGTGATGCTCGCAACACATAAGTCCCTACCGGTTGCGCGTTGAAAATGAAATATCAAAAGTTGAGAATGAAATTCATGAATTTAGTATCATATACTTTTTGAGTTATCATGGTATACATTTTTAAAGTATTATTTCCAGTGCTTTCACTAAATATTACTCACATAGTTGGTCATTCTAAGTTTTTATATGACCTGACATTTGACTTTGAGTTCAGAGGACGAGATTGGTGTCAATACACGAAAAAGAAAAACCTGTATACCTAACTATATCACCCTTGAACAGAGTTGATCTGAATTGAGTAGTACAACCTAGCTCGTATACTTCCTGAGTTATCAAAGGGTCCATCTGTTACCATAGCAATCACAAATTTGATCTGAGGAAAAAAAGCAAAGTAACCTGCATAATATCCATATTGTCGTCTTTTCACGTTCTAGTTTTCATAAACCTAGCTATATTTTGAAGTTATCAAAGGATCCATCTGTTAAAGTCATATTTTGACTATTTCCGTTACGTTACCATAGCATCAAGAATCCGAGGAACAAACAAAGTTACCATAATTTCCATATTGTCATCTGTTCATAACCTAAGTTTCATCAACTAAACTTGTATGGTAATTACGTTATCGCCTGATCCAGATTTCCAGATAGCCGGATGGACAGACGGACAGAGGACAAATATCTAGTCGCCTCCGATGTAAACACAGGTTGGGGACTAAAAAGGGTACTCGTTCATAAGTTTAGGAAATGGGTCTTTTACTTATTTTAAAGGATTAATAACTAGAAATGTGAACAGATAAGTTTTAAAACTGACTTCAGATTCTATCTATGTTCATGTCGATAGTAGACTAATATAGCGAATTTTCTTTATTAAAATTTCACATAAGTTTTATGTAACTGTAAAATTCTATACATTTTCAATGTTTCCCACCTTTTCCTAAAACAGTAAATTTTATCATTCAATATTTGGCTTTATTCTGGTGACATCATTTTCACATAATAAAGACATGTTTTTTAAAACCGTTGCCAAGGTAATGATCATCTAGAAATTAAATACAAAATAGGCATGTGATTGAAAATATTAGCTTATTTTTACAAGAGGAAGAGAAATTTGTCGTTTTTCTGCTTCTTTTCAATTCAGTTTATGATCACTATGTTTCCCTCTTTTCCCGAGTCGTCAGTCATTTTGTCATTCCTCTTGTGAGACAACTATTCACACGAATATCATTTCTCCAAGGCTCCTACGGTTTGACCTAGTCAACCGGTAGGCGGAAAATTGGAAACTCGGTTATATGAAATGTTCGTGAATGGGTCCTTTGTTTTTCATCTGGTTGGAACACAAGATTTCAGAATCGTGAAAGACCAGAGCCGTTTAAGTGTAATAATACAAACAAGATATAGTTAAATAAAACAAGATGAGAGCATCAAGCGGGTTTCCTTACGCCTGTGTTTCATATAGTAACACGAAAAATTGTATAAAGTATTATTATTGAAACCCATGGTAAACATTTAAATATAAAAATCTTGAAAATATCGTGTTATGAAGACATGGATTATGCATTTTATTTAAAATATTAACTCACTCCAAAGCACAAAAATAGCAGCAAACTTTTAGTGCTGAGGAGATATCGAACTTTATTGTGTTTAATCAAACTAATGAATATACGATAAATTGATTATAAATTTCTGTTAAATAATTGGTTTATTTAAATTTCTCTGTTTCCAGAGAACAAAGAGCGTTTAAAAGTATTCATTTTATCAGTGCATTTCAGGTGCATCACATTAGAAGAAAATATAACAAGGTGTTGAATTGCTTAAACACGAACTTGGCCTCAGTAGCTTATTGTCATTTTTTTTTTGAAAAGCCAGGAAATTCCCCTTTTCTAACACTGACTCACTGTATACTATAAAAGGCTTGAGCTTCTCTTGCCATCTGTAAGAGCGCGGTCAATCAAAATGAGGTTCGTCTGGCTATTTACACTGTTTGTAATAGTATTGATTGCTGTAGGCGAGTCGGAGGCATGGTGGAGCAGCAGATCCAGCAGCAGCAGCAGCAGCAACAACAGAAGAAATAGCAAGAGTAGTATCAGCAGAAGTAGCAGCAGCAGAAAGCAAAATGCGTGGGGACCAGTCAGGACTTCAGCAAAGAAGACGTTAGATAAAGTAAAGGAAAAGGCCAAAGCAGCTAAAGATTTCGTGAAAGGAGCCGCTGCAGGAACGAAAGCTATGAAGAAAGCGTATGAGTATGTTTAATCTTTTTTCTCTCTTAAATATTACGAAATCTATGTAAGTTTTAAATCTTTATAACATACATTTTCGGAGTTTTGAAATACTACTACTACTACTACTCTTAATAGCATCAGCAGGAGAAGTAGTAGAAGTAGTAGTGTTCCTACTTCTTGTAACAATAATTGTAAAAGAAACTAAAATAGCAAAACAGCCTTCACTTCTGTAGTGTACAATGCAAACCAATTTTGACGCACTAGCCTCTTTTGACCTACGGGCATCAGAAAGTCAGTACAATTTCATCACACGTGATTTTCTTTTGACTGGCAGTGCTCTTCGCCATTCAACTGACCATATTTTAATGACTTCAAATTCGAAATACATGTGTCCGAATTCTTCAGTTGCAATGATATTTCAAGCTGCTATGACAACTGATAGTTATGTACAGATATTGGTCACATTTGATTTTTACTTTTGCTGATTATTTTTTCAGTATTAAAATTGAAATAGGAATACAAATAACATTAATCCTGGCAAAAATAATAAACTATGTGGTATTTAATACATTATATGACTGTAATAATGAAAAAAAATCCTCTTCACAGCGATATGAAAGACGCCAACTGGAAGAACTCTGACAAATACTTCCACGCCCGTGGAAACTCTGACGCTGCAAAGCATGGTCCCGGCGGAAAGTTCGCAGCCAAGGTCATCAGGTCAGTTATTTACATGAAAACATTGTTTGAAATTTAAATCATTTAAAAATTGAACTCTGTAAGTTGATAGTCGGTTGAATATGTCATTGGCACCTGCGTCTCTTTGTGAGTCTGCCCATTCGTCCGTCTGTCGGAAAGGTTACTAGTTAATCTTATATATTCTCTATCCCTTCACAGGTTTCATAAAAGTTTGAACAGCCTTTTCCACGACGGATCATGATTAGAAATTTAAGAGAAATGTGAGAAATTAAAGTTTAGAGCTTTGGATCTTAGTGATTTCAACATTCGTTTTTTTTTTCACAAACCCCAAAAATAATTAAATCAGAAGTAATATCATTAACTTAATATTCCGACAAAAGGCAACAATCCTTCGAAGACCAGTTAAAATTGTTTACGCTAAATGTTGAAGTTTCTCTTTTTTGCTCAAACGGATATCCTCAACTGTTGAAAAAAACAACTTAATACTTTAATCATATATTCGCCGCCGATAAAGCATACCAATGAAGTTTAAGTTACAGTTATATCACCGTGCTGTTAATGATATTATATGTTATTTGGGTTTTTGAGTGATATAATATTATGTGGATATATTACCTGCCAAGATTTTATATCATCCGAGCCGTTAGGCGAGGGTGATATTTTATCTTGGCAGGTAATATATCCACATATATCACTCAAAAACCCAAGTAATAATTTTATTACCCTTCCCCTGCCGAGTAAGACGATTTTAAAATAAATCATTGCTGTTTCAAATGAAAAGTCGAAATAATTTTCCCTTTAGGGTACCCCTTCTACATGAAGTATTTGCTTTCATAACTAACCAATGTAAACAAGAGAAAAGGAGTAGTCTGTTGAAGACACTTTTTTGTAATTTATATCAAGCTTTGACGAGGTCATATTTGTTTAAAATACTGATGGTAATATTTATCATTACTCTATTTTGGTAAATATTCTTTATTTGACAGTTAAAAAGTGCTTGTATATCGGAAATTTACACTGCGCAACATTGAATCGTACGCGCATCGTCACAGCGCTTGTTGTTTGCAACGTAGGAGAAATTTATTTGTATATTACCTGTCTGGCTCGGTTATATCAATTTTTTTTCGGCGGATCAATATCCAATCAAAAAGGGAAAAAAATCTGGAAGTGTAATAAATAATTTTATTTTCTAAAGCATTCAAGAAATGTTTATAAACTGGCTTTGGTTTTGATTTTACTGGGGTTTAACGCCAGTTTAACAGCTAAGGTCATATCCCGGCGATCAGTCCACCTAACCAGTGTTTCTTGGTGTACAACCCGTTTACTAACCAATTTCTCCGCATGTGACTGACTACTTCCTCACTTGCTTCAGAGGTGAGGGACAAATGACCTATAGGTCAATTATCACGGAGGAATTTTGCCGGTCGTGATGGGGATTTAACAGGGATCGTCAAGATTATCAATCCGATGCTCTACCGATTGAGCTAGCTTTTAAACTGGCTAAATTATGTTCAAACTCGGCAAACGTTTCTTTTCTTTGGTGTCTATTTGGCTGTCTGGAAATCTTAGATACTCTATCTCTTACATTTTGTTGAGATAAACTAGCTTATTAACATTGCACTAATAATGTTTTCAAAAATCATCTATGCCTTATTTAATTCATAAAGAGGAAAGCATTTTTTTTCAGTGATGCTCGAGAAGCCTATGGGTTGGTAAAAGGTGACAGCGCTGCAGACAGAGCCGCTGACCAAAAAGCTAACGAGCACGGCAGAAATGGAGGGGATCCGAATAAATACAGACCAGAGGGACTGCCAGATAAATACAAAAAATAACTGACTCATCGATGGTCATTCTCCCTATCTTTTACCTGCACGACTAAACGGATAAATTCAGCTTGTCAGTTATTTTCACTTTTATCCACAACGGATCATAATAAAATATTCGACTACATTTTATCTAATAGGATATGAATTCGCAACAACAGTGTTATTTTCATATGTTCACTACAACACATCATAATCAATTAAAAAAACAAGGTACTTTCCTTTTAAACAATGTAAATAAAAAACGAAGTTATATTATGTCATATAAACGTTCTTTTCATTTTAGGTCTAAAACGTAATGCAATAGTGGCACATTAAGCAGCTGGCAAACTTTTAAATCCAACTTTTTTGTACTGTTTGTACTTTTTCAAAACAAAATTCACAAATGTCTTCTTATTTCCAAACTTGCGCATGTAATTTTGAATATACTTTTAAAGTTTGTATTGTTCTATGTATTCCTTCAAATAAACTATCCTTGCAAGCATCATTGTTGGTTTCTTTTGTGAAGTATTCCCTGGTTCATTATGTAAGCATTTTCCTTTTGCTTGCTTTGTAACTTAATGAAACTATTTTAGATGTAAACACAACAGAATGGCATTTATAAAGCATAACACACATAGGTATAACCAATAAATCATTGACAATTATTTTGTTATTTTGTTCAGGTATCTCCATCAAAGAAGTAATTAAAATCAGATTGAGTATTATACTCAATAAGATATAGCAATATAGAGGATATTTGTTGTTTTTTTTTCAGTGAAATATCGATTTTATTTCACGAGTGAAATAAAATTGATATTTCAGTGAAACAAAAATTTTCTGTTTATTTTATGTTTTCTTGACAAAATTAGAATTTCCTGTTCCCTTTGGAGGGCCCCAAATAATAGCCACTTTATTTCCAACCTTTATTAATAAAGCAATAGAAAATAGTTCTGACATTTATTTATTTCAGATACAAGTATCTCAAACATCTTATCTATCTATATCATTGAAAGAAAAAGAAACTTTATTCAAATTTACGCAATTGTCAAATGAAACAAATCTGATCTTCGCCTCGCCATGAATTGAGGAGTAATGCACGCACTAATCAGTGCGCCATCTTGTAAAACTTTTACAAGTTGGATTTATTTGTGTATTTTAAATAACTTAATCACTGTCACTATCAATTATCTCCCTGATTCTCTTGTATGGAGGTCGAACTGGAGATCCTGGATTTGAAATTATGGGACTGTTGTGTAGAACTTGTGATAAATGTAACGAAGTGAGGTTATAAGTTTTAAAAAGTAGTTCGACAAAAACAGTGAAAATAAAAATGGTATTCCACAGTTTTAAAACAGTGGATTATCAATTTTATTTCACTGGAAAACATAAAACAAATACACTTTTCTTATATATTACAAACGTATAATTTTTACAAAGAAAAATATTTCAATACAATGTCGTGTGAAGTCAGTTTGTGTATTATAAAAGATATACGTGTATGTATATCATTGCAATGCAACCCAGAACAAGAATATTAAAATATTGATGTTTTCTCATCAGCACTGACGAGCCTTCACTTAATTTCACTAATATGAAAAGAAAAAATTTAACAATATAAACACAGAGCATTTTATTTTCATTTCTTGCACATAACTTGTGAAAAGTAACTAGTCAAAACAAGTCTAAAGTACCAAGGGAAGAAATTCATACTTGTCGTTAACTAAATATAGAAAAAAAATTGTAAAGACAATGAACTCTTCATAACCTGAATTGTTTCTTCTATTTTGCCACTGTATTTCTTGTTTGGTCTTTAGTACGATTGTTCCCCTTAAATTCATACACAACAGAGGCGCACGCGTGATGTGGGTTTGTATAATTAGCGGTTATCTCCTATTTGGAAACTATTGCTGTAAGAAAATATTTACCTGTGAAATGTGACTGAAAACTCGTTTTCGTTGCGGAAGATATGATGAAAAGATAACATTAACACAAGTAATGATATCCCATCATTTCTTTTGTATATAAAATCACGTTTAATTAAATAAAATGCACTACACACCTATTTACGTGTTTAAACAGTAAGGTGTGTCAACTGTGATAGGCCTTTTCATGGTAAAACATTCGCTTTCTTCTGGCTGTATACAATCATTAGATTTACAAGGGCACATTGTATGAACTATATGTAAACTTTTTAAACGAAAATATATCATTCAGCACATTATTTCATATTTGCTCTCTCTCGCCGCTGCAGTTCTATTTATGTCACGACAGAAAACAACAAGGGATTGGATTGAACATGTCTGACTCGTGTAGAGCCAGACGATTTAATATAAAACTAGAATCAAGTGTTTAAAACATTTGGTTAATACAAGTGTTTACTACAAGAAGTTATAAATTCCAATAAACAGTACACTAAATACGATATCTATTACCAGGCTTGGGGCTGATTACTTGTGTTAGTAACTGATTACACTACAGTTACTTTGAAATTTCCAGATTACAATTACAATGGATTACTTTAATGTTTTGATGGTAACTGATTACATTACAGTTACTTGTGGTCAAGTAATCAGATTACATTTGATTACTTTAAATATTATTTCAAACTGCAAGACAAATTTTCTAGGAGAAAACATTAGATAAATCAGAATGGAAACTTTATTGAACATACATGAAACAAATATTATTTGTAGGAAAAATATTGGCTCAGTAAAGCAGTGAAGTTTTTGTCTAACACACTGAGTCATGAATTTTATAAAGGAAGATTCACAGTGTCATTCTGTTCGAATCATATATATTTAGACATCTCCATTGCATTTAATCATCATCAATTTTTGAAAGTTTTCATCAGAAAGAAACGACATATTTCTGGTCTTATAAAAGAGGTTCTGAAACCTTTTTAGGTTAACAGTTAAACAACTGGTGTAGTGCAGTATTAACTGATATTTTTTATCTTCCCTGGGGCAATGTCTCACTACAATTTCATTATTTTTTTAGATTATGGCTTTCACACCTATTGAAGTACAAATTTACAATTGTAGCAATGGTACCTGCAATATGTGTCAAGAAAATTGACACAATAGAAGATTGATCCTTATATAGAGCACACAAAGGAGACAATTAACATTGTGATCAATGTATGATGTAAAAGAATATTTTTCTTAAGGAGATGAGGTTGAAAATATCATTAGCATATTACTTATTTCTAGCAAAAGCAGCATATATTTTTATCTTTTGCCCCAGCAGTTAAAATGCAGTAAATAGATTTATCATCTATCCAATGTCCATGTGCAATCAAAAAGTAATCAAAAGTATTCATGATGAAATACAAAATGTTGTCTATGTAATCGATTGAATTACATTACATGTAATCAGATGTACGACAGTAATCAAATACATTTGAATACTTGCACTTGAGTAATCAATTACAGGTGATTACAATTACTGTATTCGATTACCCCAAGCCTGTCTATTACATGACGTGACATGAAGTTGGACAAGCCAATCAATAAAAACCTGTACATCAAGTAGGGTCCAAGGACCTCATGTGCAAAGGAATAATTCAAAAGGTAAGGTTTTAATGCCATACTCACGTGAACAGTAAAGTTGGCAGTAGCAGTCACAAGCAACACAACAAGGCAAGATAATTATTCTAACTGTATCATGATGAGATAGGAGAAACCTGAAAAGTAAAAGAATGTAAGGTAAACATGTACAAATCTGGTTAGGCATGTTGGGTTAAAAGGATTGTGCCCTGTTTTCAGCATATAGAACGGCACCCCGAACTGAACTGTAGTACCTAGCCATGCCTCGTACAGGATCAATGTGCACACCATCAGCGGAGACAAAGTCTGCAAGAAATCTTCGATTAAAATTTTGCCTGGAGTGGGACCAAAAAATAACTGAAGAAGAAGATGCACAATACTCTTTCAAAACAGTATTTGTGAAAGCAACCCGATCATTATAACAATAGGCTGCTTATCTTGGCAATATCTCTGACAAAACAACAACCTTGCAGTCCTTGCGGAGCACGCTTTCAGCATATGCAATTATGTAGCCTGATACAGTTACTGGGTCAAGCGTTGAATCACATAGGTCATTGCTGCCTATCTCAATAATTGTTATATCAATAGCTAGATCAGTTATGAAATGTGTTGTGTCCCAAATGGACTTGGAGTGATGTGGTTTTGAGACTGTTGCACCACCCTCACCGTGCCAAAATATCTACACTCTGTCCGGGTCTAGATTTAAATTCAACAAATTATGGGTAGAACACCAAGACTGTAAACGCCTCGTAAAGGAGTGACCCACAATGAAAACATTGCAAGGCATAATGGCGACTTATGTAACAGTGAAATCGATAGCTTAAACCACAATTACTTAACGATTACAAGCTCTTCGGTGGGAACGGTGATATGAAATTGTCACCGAACTAACATATGAAATGAAGAAACTTGCGATAATGAAGAAAAAAATACTTAGTGATACAGATAAAGCTAAAATTTCCTGTGTAAACTTCTTTGTTTTCGAAAAGACGCCATCACATCAAAACGAGGCTGAAAATTATAATTAGTTAGGTCAAAAATCACTAGATTGTCTTATAGGTTAAAATGAACTAAATGCCACCTGCTTGATACTAACGGAAAACCAAATACTAGCTTAGCAAATATAAATAACTTTATACCGTTACACTATATAAATTATTATTTTATGTAAACCAGCTGCTTTCGTAATGTCAGCATTGTACTGAGCGCAAAAATGTTAAAATGAAATATCATATAAATGGTAAAATATGTGCATTTTTACCATAGCCATAGAAAATAGTCGAAACCCTATTCTTTGAATCGTTGACAGACCTGATCTTTCGTAGAATCGCACTGTTCATTGTATCGCACGTTAACTTCTTGGTTAAAAGTACTGAAGCAACCTAGGCTACTTTTTGTAGTACTCCTTGAAATCGTTCTTTCGGACTCGTTCAGTCCAGATTTCGTGAATGATTTGCACAAATCGCAAACACTTAGGCACTAAAACATAGTTATAGATACATCTTTGACGTCTATCACGAACAATTGTACGTAAGATTAACTTACACCATATGTAGCTGACGCAGATGTGAAGGTCACACAGGGTATTGGGTTATGATTTTTACGTCTGAATTTGATATAGTAACATAAAAACAAACTGTATAGTTAAATATTGTTTACAGGTTTATCATTAAGTTTTGATGTTTACAATCACAAAGTCTTGAAATGTCTCGTCATCCATATTTTTATCTAAACTCATAACCAAATAAAAAATGCAAAGTAGCTGCTGACGTTTAGCACTGACGTGAAACTGAAAAGTAAGGTGTTAAAACAAATTGCATGATTCTTTTGATAAACCTTTTGTTTCTTTAAACCATATTCAGATAGAAAATAACGTGTTTGCATTTCAAGCTGTATCGTATTAAAAGAAAACAATACCTCGGAAATGCATAGCTAAACCACAAACATGACTCTGCCCAATGACATTTTCAAAAGCTATGAAATTCCTCTATTCTTACACTAAGTCAGTATTGCCTTTAACAGCGTTTAGATACTTGCTGATGTCATTGTAAGAGGGTAATCAATAAAAATGAGATTCTCCTGGTTTTTAATACTATCTGCATAAGTTATTATTGCTGTAGGCGAGTCGGAAACAAGTGCAGCAGGCAATTTCGTGAAAGGGGTTGTGGCTGGATCGAAGGCATTGCTTAAGAGGTATATGTGTGTTTCAACTTTTGTTTTCTCTCATACACATGTATTATTGAAACTCTAAACACGTTTTCATTCCTGGTACACTAATTGGTCCAAGAGTTTCTTATTAATGTATAATAATAATAATAATAAGAAGAAGAAGAAGAAGAAGAAGAATCCATAATCATCATCCACAATAGTTGCTGACAATAATAACAATAATAATAATAATAACAAATTAAATAAGTATAAAGCAAAAGTCTTCTGTAGTTGAAAGTGCGAGCAAATTTTTACACATCAGAAAGTATAATTTCATTAAGAAAAGGTTATTCTAAGTTTGAAAGTGCACTTCCAATAAAATTGACCATATTATAATGAATGCCAACACAAAATAGCCAGTCCGAAAATTAAGTTTTTAATGAGGCTAAAGCTGCTACAACAATTGAACGATACTGACAGATATCGTTCACATTCTTTTTACTTCTGCTGGTTATTCAGTATTAAAATAAGAACAAAGTTGCTTATAACAATTTTCCAGTGCTACTTATAACATATATATCCTGACAAGATAGGTATGCCATGTGGGTTTTCATACGTTATAATACTGTGATAATTAAAGATTCGAGCCCTGCATGCCGTGCACTTTCAATGTCTAGTTCATCACTAGCCTCGTTTTCAGGTAGAAATGTAACATTCCAACACAAGACAAATCCTTTGAACAATAGTTGAAATTGTGTCCGCTAAATATATTCTACAAGTTGGAACAAAATTTCTAGAAAGTTCATTCATGTGTTCAAGTCTTTTACAATATATATATATTCTAAACTGTTTAAAAACGCTTGATATTTTAATCATTTGTAAGCACACCACTCATGCATACTCAAGATTACGATTTCAGTTATATATACGTGATTACATACTAACGTTACTTTAATCCATCCAAGAAATGTTATAAAACTGGTTAAATGGTGCTGCAATATGTGTGTCTTACAGTTTTGGATACTAGTTCACTGATGATGGTTCTCGGATCCGGCCTGATGCTCCAGCGTTGCTAAATGACATAAAATGTGATTGTACTACGTGTAAAGAAAGAGTTTCTCGTATAAGATACGATATATTTAGATGTATCTCAACTTTTGTATAATTATCATTTTCTGCAAAACTCACTTTATACACTTTAAATACAATGATTGTATATTCTTTCAATAACATTATGATCAAAATGAAGATATTTGATATAATTCAATGTCTGTCATTGTTTTAACATGGCTACTAACACGAACCTCAACGGCCGTCGGTGCTATGGTTTAAAAGAAGTGCAAGTATTCCAGTGACTAAGATGCGCCAAGAAAAACTATTTGAAGACAGGTGGTTTTGCTTCCAGGACTATAGTGTTGTCAAAAATGTAAAAACATAGTTTGACCTTAATTAGAATTATATTGTGCAAAGTCCTGTCCTCAAAGTCGCTGGGATGGCCGAGATTTCATAATTCTACCTGGGAGCTTGTAGGTAAGAATGGGAAGTTGACAAACCAACAGAAAACATTAATCTTTCTTCCATTTTACAAACGTTTCTGTATCTTATACATCTAATGATTAGATATAGATATAAAATACTAAATATCACATTCTCTTATATATATAATTGATGTTATAAAGGGTACATTCTGCCAAAATATGTATATAAGGACTAGAGTCGCGAGCTTGGGACTAGAGGTGCATTCCTATTTTGGACGATTATAACATCTCTTATACGCCTTTTATTTATCATGATATTTTACAAAACTAAGCCACAGCTTTAAAACTTCCGTGTCGTGCATCTGCGTCTCGACACAAATTAAGTCAACACCTTAAAGCAATAAGGAAGAAATCAGTTCGAGGATGGACTCAAGTTTATAAAATGATAAGAGGTTCTTCTTTAAACCTCAGGGAAACATTGGGATTTGAATTCAGAAGAGAACGTGTAGTATCAGACTGTTTAATTGATCATTAATGACCGACAGGGTGAAAAAGGTCATTCGGTCCTAAGTTTTCGGAATTGGCATTTTATTTATCTTGAATAATATATATCTTTGAATTAATGTCTGAAAATGTCAGCTTCCTACATACTACAGATACAATCATGTTTTAGAGTAACATGACGCTCTCAACTGATATTCCTTAAAATGACGTCACTTCCCAAAATTTGACGTCAGATTCTATTTACGTTCCTGTTGGTAGTAAATTTAGATTTTTTTATATTTATTAATTCAACACCTTTTAAATTTCACCAACCTTTCCATGAAACTTTAATTGCTATCAGTCAATGGTGCGTTTTAATCTGGAGAAATCATTTTACATAATAAACACCTGTCTCTAAAAACTGTTGCAACGGTATTGATCATCTAGAAATAAAATACAAAATTGGCATGTTTTATGAAAATAGTTAGGCTAATTTTGGATTTAAAGAGGACGAGAAATTTGCCGTTTTTCTACTTCTTTTCAATTCTGTTTATTTCAATAGAAAAAAAAACATGATGTCTGAGTTCCCCTTTTCTCATGTCGTCGGTCATTGTGACAGTCCTTGTGAGACAAATATCCATACGAATATCATAGCTCTTATGGTTTGACATAGTCAACCGACAGACGGAAAATTGAAAATTCTTTCATAAGTAGACTTTTGTGAATGGGTTCAAAGCAGACGTTTAGTGCTGAGGAGACAGCAAGCATAAGGTGTTAAATCAAACTATTTTTATTTATAATTTTCTGTTAAATAATTGGTTTGTATAGATTATCACTTTTGTTTCAGAGAATATTGTGCTCTTGTTATAAGCTCATTTTCTGTCGCTGCATTTAAGGTGAACCACGTTAGAAAAAACAACATATAATTGAATTACTAAACCCCCGAAGGTGGCCTCAGTCGCCCTAAGTTTTTATAAGGTAGTGAATTTCTCTTTTCCCAACACTGACTCACTGTTAACTATAAAAGTGTCTTTAAGGGCCTAAGCTTTTACATTGCCAATTCGCTGTAAAAAGGGTAATTAACCAAAATGAGATTCGCTTGTATTTTTATACTGTTTGTTATAGTATTGATTGCTGTAGGCGAGTCGGAGGCTTGGTGGGGCAGGAAATCGAGCAGAGGCAGAACTAGTAGCAAGAGCAGCAGCAGCAGCAGAAGTAGCAGCAGCAGAAAGCAGAATGCGTGGGGACGAATCAGGAGTTCAGCAAAGAAGACGTTAGATAAAGTAAAAGAAAAAGCCAAAGCAGCTAAAGATTTCGTGAAAGGAGCCGCGGCAGGAACGAAAGCAATGAAGAAAGCTTATGAGTATGTTTAGTCTTTTTCTCTCCATAAATATGAAATCTAACTAAGCTTTAGTCATTATAACACATATAATAGAAGTTTTAAAATGTTACTACTATTACTACTACTGCTGCTGCTGCTGCTACTACTACTTCTACTACTACTAATAATGATAATAATAAAATCCACTAAAACTTTGGAACAGTGCTACTTATAACATATATGCCGACAAAATACGTATGGCATATGGCTTTTAATACGTTTTAATACTGTAATGAAATACACATTTTCACAGCGATATGAGAGAAGCAAACTGGAAAAACTCGGACAGTACTTTCACTCCCGAGGAAACTATGACGCTGCACAGAATGGTCCCGGCGGAAAGTGGGCAGCCAAAGTCATCAGGTCAGTTAAAGTATGAAAACGATATGTTTGAAAAAGAGTCAGTCAAGAATCGAATCTTTCAGCGACTGTGGGATTAGATAGAATTAGCCTTCTTCAGCTGACTTGTTCTGTCATTCGTCTGTCTGTCTGCAAAGCTACCAATTAAGCTCATATCTCCTGTATCCTTTGAAGGGTTTTCATGATCTAGACCAGTGGCGAATGAGAAATAAAAGATTTCCCTGTGAATCCCGTGTACTCAATCGATATTTTCTTCTTATAAAACCCTAACCTATGATTAAATCAGCTACGCACTCATAAAATTAGATATTCCGACGCAAGGCGACAATCATTCACACGGATATCCTCAACTGTTGAAAACACTTGATACTTTAATGAGATGTTTTCAGCTGTAAGCAAAGCATACCACTCATATAAACTCAAGTTAAAACTACAGCTAAAATTCGTGCTGTAAGTATAACACTATTTCAATCTTTTTAAGGCATTCAAGAGGTTTGCTTTGGTGTCTGTTTTGGCTGTCACGAAATCTGACATCCTCGCATCTCTTCAATATCATACATTTATTCAGATAAACCCTCAAACTAAAATTGTGCTGATAATATTAAAATCATTTATTATTTATCTAAGTCATAAAAAGAAAAAAAACTTTTTCAGTAATGCTCGCGAAGCTTACGGACAGGTCAAAGGTGACAGCGCTGCGGACAGAGCTGCAGACCAAAAGGCTAACGAACACGGCAGAAATGGAGGGGATCCAAATAAATACAGGCCAAATGGACTTCCAAATAAATACAAAAAATAAATGAATCATCATCAGTTACTCTCACTTCTTTTTCCTGCACGGCTTTAGAGTTAGCCTAAATGCCGCTTTTCAGTTATTTTCATCGTTACCGACAACAAATCAAAATAGAATATTGGACAAGTATGTATTTAAACGGAAATGACCTCTCAACAACGACATTATTCTCACATCTTCCTTAAACACGCCATAAAGAAAGAAAAAGAAAAAGAAAATAAATAAATGAAAATATCCAAAGACCTTAACAGCTCTTTCTTTTTAAGCACTGTTTCCTTTTGAAAAATGTAAATGAAACCAGAGTAAAAAGCGTTCTTTTCTTTTCTTTTCTGAAATGTAACCTCGATACTGACACCTCAAACAGCTGTCAATTTCTTTAACGTTTAAATCTATCTTTTGCGTAGTGTTGATACTTTCTCAAAACTAAATTCGCAATCATCTCATTATTTCGAAAGTTTTACATGTAATTTTGAATGTACTCATAACGTTTGATTGTCCTATGTATTTCTTTAATAAACTTTCCTTGTAAACATCATTGTTTGTTGTTATTGTGAAGTATTCCCTATTTATTATGCAAACATTTTCCATGCCTGCTTTGTAATTTAGCGAAATCATTTTAGATGTAAACACAACAGAAAGGTGTGTCTAAGTCATAACATGTATAACCACAAAGGATTGACAATAATTACTGTTCTTTTGTGAACATACACAGATTTCTTCAAATATAAGAAGTAATTAAATTCAGATTGATTATTATATTCAATAATATATACCAGTATATAATTTTATTTATATTAAAAACTTCCATAATTTTAACAAAGAAACAATATCATGTGGAGGTTAAGTATAAAGTCAGATTGCATATGATGTAAAATATATTTTATTGCAATGTAACCACGAATAAAAAGCTTAACATACAGACGTCTTATTTCAATTTGCAGCCTGTACTTCATTTCACTAATATAAAAAGAAAACTTCGAACACTATAAACAAACAGCTTTTTTTACATAGCCTGTAAAATGTTATGTGTCAAAAGTAACAAGGAAAGAAATCCGTACTTGTAAGATAAATACGAACTTGTGAAGGGAGTAAACTCTTTAAAATGTCGAGTTTTATTTCTTTACAACAAGAATGAGCCTAAATTTATCATTTTTTTCTTTAATTTTAGCCAAAAAATGAAAAATTGTATCTTATTTGTTTGTTCTACAATACTCTCAACAAGTGATAATCTGCTCGTCCATTATTTCAGATGTAAGTTTAAATTCACATTCTTTTTTCACTTATGTATATAATTTCGTATCTTAAAGCAGCTCGTTCACTGATGGTAGAGACGTATATTACATTATTATTATCTAATCTGTGTCTCTGCTGATAATCACTGACTAAGACTTTGATTTTAACTATCTGTGTGTATAATGTCTACCAATACCCATCTACAGACGAATTGTTGCGGAACGTGTCACGTGATGCAGCAAACACCCTGCTTCGGGAATGCTGTATTCTATATTTAATCGGAATTCCTCAAGTGGCTGTTTACATGAAATAACGGCTTTCCTAAGCGAGCCGAGGGTTTTTGCCAGAAAACAAAGACTTCACATAGGGTAACGAGAGAGAGTACAATAAACGTTTTTATTTTTATCGTTCAAATAGTACCAGCTATATTTGGGGGATGCCACTGATTTAACATTGCGGTCTATGTGAGGACCATTTACGAAATTCCATCCTTTACGAATGTGTTGCGTAATGATAGTGCCTAGTATTTGCTAGTCTCGGAATTTTGTGTATTTTCATTTTTCTTGGAATCTGTGTTCTAATTATTGTTGCAAACACTTGTTTAAAAATATCAGAGCTAGATGAAAATAAGATGCCGAAAAATGTCCCATTTTCTTAAAAAGAAATACATGGTCATATAAATTTGTTAATGTTACGTAAATTGTAGTTGGTAAAGACAAAAAGTAAACACAATATCAAAGCTCATAAAGCAATTTTAACACTGACAAAGATCATCTCAAATCTGTACTTTAACTCTGAGATAAATGATACTTCGGTCTTGCAAAAATTCCAAGCATCACTCTTATAGCTTAATAATGAAGACTGTTGTAAATAACTTGCAGTGCTTCGTTTTTTCCGGATGATAGATTAACTTTGTTTATTTTATCAAAATGCTTATGCGTTTATAAATATAATGATAAAATATACAAGATAAATCTATTAAACACTTTAACCTAATCTTTAGAACCCGCCTTCTTCCAAAAATGTCCAATGCAAGTCGTTAGGTTGCTTAATTTTGAAACGGCTCTAAAAAATTACCTGTTATATAACGTTTTCCATAATTTCAGGGCTTTGTTTAAAACCATTTCATATCATGCAATGTCAGAAGAAAGAGGAAAATGGAAAGGATTTAAACCAAAAATTACATCAGCGATAGTTTTAAAATCGTCGACCGACCTGATCATTTCATAAAGTCGCATTAGTCATTGTATTGCATGTTTAGTTCCTGGTTAAAAGTGCTGACGAGACCAATGTTATTTTCGTAGTGCACCGTAGTTTTGTTCTTTCGAATTTGCTCGACCGTGATGACATGGCATCCACAAAACGCAAATTATGAAGAACTAGAAAACTCATAGTTAGTCATGCATTTCAGAACTGATCGCGTAAGATTAAGACACCGTATGAAACTTACGTAGATGTGAAGCTTAGTCAGAGTTTGTTACAGTAATCTGAAAACAGGCTTTACAGTCAGATATTGCTTACAGGGTTATTGGTAAGTTTTGGTGTTTGAAATCAATTACAAACCCTCAAATGTCTTGTCAATTGTATTTTTACATACATCATAAGCCACTCAAAGTGCAAATAGCAAATGAAAGTGTGCTGAAAAGAAAATGGAATCTATGGTGTTAAAGTAAAATTAATGAGTATTATTGTTTTTGATAAACATTTTCTATTAAATACTTTGTTCCTTCAAACCATATTTTGCAATAACATGTTTTTGCTATGAGCTCATTTATTTTCGTTTCATTTTATGTGTATTGCATTAAAAAGAAACAATTACTCGAAAACGAACTGCTAAACAACAAACCTTGCTCAGCTTATTGATATTTTTAAAGCTTTACAAATGTTTTCCATGCTGAACTAGATGAAATATGTGCAGTTTTGCGTGAGTTTGATTTCCCTTTATTTAACAGGACAATTGATGTAATGAGATCAGGTTGCTGATAAAAGTTTAAATATTAATAAAGCACGTGTATTTATAGGGAAACATATCGTTTATGGAATTCATATTTTATTGCTATTTATATGCATGTTTTTCAACAGTTTTTTCTCAAGCGGTGTATTTCCAGAAAAAAATGGTCACACTGTGTAATGTATAAAAGGCAATGCTCAAAACCTGAACAATTAAAGAGGTTTAACCTTGATTTATATACTTAGTAAGGTTTATAAATCTGTTATTACTAGACGTGTAACAAGGTGAACGTCAGTCAGGGTTTCGAGCTGGGTACTGTACAACAGACAATGACTTTATTTTATATTCAGTAGTTTTGTTCTATTTGCAGCGTATATGTGGCATTTATCAATTTTTAAAAGGCGTTTGACTTTCTTAATCGTAATTGTAATATGATATTTTACGAAAAAAAAAACAGTATAAGAGGTTTACTGTTTCGTGCAATACAGGCAGTTTGTAAGTCTGTAAAAGGTACTTTAAGAACTAAGTAATATATGTGATGTGCAATTGTATCCAGATATTACAAACACAGATGTTTGCTGACGATATTACTAGTATTTCTAACACTGCAACTGGCCTTCAAAAACAGCTAAACTTACAACAAAATTATTGTGATCAATATAAGCTGTCAGTTAATGTCGAAAAGACAAAACATTTTGTGTTTAAAAATGGTGGCAGGCTATCAAGTCATGAAAAAATGGTTTCATTTGTACTTTTTACTTGTACTTGTTTGTTCATATGAAAAGCTGAGGGGGGGGGGGGGGGGAGGGAAGTGTGAGGTTTTGCCACTGATCATACCAAGGCGGTAACCCTGCTGCTTGTCATTTTCGTTAATTGTTTGTGGTGTCCTTTTTTCACTAATCAATAAATAAATTTATGCTTTCTTTTCCTCTATACATTTTGACTGTGTAGGGGGGCTTTTTTTTACTGTTTTTGTTTCTGATATGCGTTTTTCACTTTTTATTGTTATAATGCAATTCAAACAGTGAATGGGTTTGATAATGTGGGGCTATACTTTACAAGTAGGATGTCACTGTATAATACAAAGAGGTAATTTCTGTTTTTTATATAATTAAAAATTTTAATAGTCTCCCAAACAAGGTATCCTTTAATTTTTTTTGTACAAAAATTACGCTAATTCTTTTTTTTTTTTTTGAGTTTTGGGGTTCGGAAGAAGGTCATAGTGTTGTGAAAGTACACGTTTTTGCGTGTAAACAGTTTCTATGTGTTAAAATAAGTACATTATGCTGTTATGGGCGATCGTGCCCGTCTTCCAATGTGCATATATTGCTAAAAGGTGTATTAAATATTGGTTTAAACTGTTGTCACTGACAAATAATAGATATGTGAAATTATGTAATAATATCCTTTTTTGTTATAACAGGCTTGGATATTAAAATTTGGCATTTGGTAAGATATATATATTTTTTTTATAAAAATGGCTTTGGTTATGTGTGGTATGCTCAAAATGTCAATTATCCTATATTGTTTTTATTTCAGTATGACACTAGGTAAAAAGATCAATATATTCAGGATTGTAGCTCAAGAAAATAGAAAGTAATCAATACATTATGCTTAGTTTAAAAGTATTTATTGTGTTGATAGCTATGTGTCAGTTTATATATAGCAAAACAAATGTCATTATTTGCTTGTTTTAGAGGCTCATCTCATGCATTGTTTGTTGAATTCTTGCGTCATTATACCATGCCTTAATATATTTTGTAGCGTTCTGACTGTGTGGTGAGTAACCCTTATACAGTTGATCGCTTTGCTTAAATCTTTATTTGCACGACGGTGGCAGGGGTTTGAGAGTTTATGAAGGTTTCTAGAGAAATCTTGAAAAGAAGGTAGAGCCTCGATCAGTCTCTTTTACTCCTGCCCTCGTATTCTTGCTGATTTGTCCAAGTGCTCTGGTCTCTGGTAAGGTCATTGAGTACCTACCCTTTATCGCTCTAAAATGTCACTAGATTTTTATGTTTTATATGTTTGTGTGCTTTTGCATGCACTTTGAGCGCGTTGATGGGTACGTTGCAGTTAATTCAGCCAGGACAACTTGAGTTTGTTTGTTCTTATGAAAACCTGTTGGGGCAATTGTGTAAAATGAGACAAGTGGGTATGGAAATACGCCTATAATAATTTGTTCAAATTTGGACAAATCAAGGTCCGTTACTCCACTAAAATCAGCTGACCGAAACACATTAACAGTACTTGAAACTACACTTGCTTGCAATTATTTCTGTGAAGTTTCATTTCTAAACAAGACGAATCGTTTTGGAGATATGCTCATGTATTAAAATTTGCACAAATCAATGCCAATAACTTCACTGAAAAACACTGAACCGGAACACATAGATACTCCTTCTAACTACACTTGCTAACAACCATTTCTGTGAAGTTTTATTAAAATCCGACAAGTGGTTATGAAGTTATGTCCATTTATGTTCAAATTTGGGCAAATCAAGGCCCGTTACTACACTGAAATTCAGCCCAGCCGGTACACATCAACAGTTCTTGTAACTACATTTGCTAACAACCATTCTTGTGACGTTTTTTTAAATCAGATAAGCGATTATGGATATATGCCCATATGTGTTTTAATTTGGACAAAGGTCCTTAACCACTGAAAATCGCTGCACCGGAATATGTCGACGATAAGCTCAACTACGCATGACACCAATAAATCATAGTAACTTCCTATTGAAATCCAACCAGCGGTTATTGAGAAGAAGCGCACTGACAGACAGACAGAAGACAGCATAAAAAACAATATGTCTCCAACCCCACTATGTAGGGGGAGACATAATAAATCCATTAACATGCAGACAAGGCAAAATATGCCTGTTTTGCCCCTTACAGGTTCCATAATGCATAACAGGGTCAGACCCTTTCAAGAACAAACCAAGATCTACTGATGATCCAAGTTTTTTTTGCAAATTTGGTTAAATCAAATCAAAAATGATTTTTTTTTTAATTGTAGCAGACAAGGCAGAATATGCATGTTCTAGCCGTTTCAGGGGTCATAACGACGTAAATTATGATGGGATCAGGCCGTTACAAGAAAAGAACCGAAATCTATTGGCGATACAAATTCTGTGCAAGTTTGGTTAAAATCAAATCAAGGATGAAACTTTTTGTCTTCAGATAAAACAATGTTGAAGCAGACATAGGCGGTCTCAAACGTTAACAACAACCACAAAGTGATCAGGTAAGCTAAAAAGAATGACTCATCGACTATCACTTTCACTTCCCCTTTACCACACGACTAAAAGCGTCAAAGCCGGTCAGTAACTTTAAATATTACTATTACAAAACATATTGAAGTATTGGATTGCAATGTTTATGAAGGGAAATAACCTCTCAACAACAATTTCATTTTCACATCTTCCCTAAACATAGAATTAACAAAAAAAGGAAAAAAACTTTGGAAACCACAGTTCGTCCCTTTTAAACACTGTAAATAAAAACGGTCCCTGAAAAAAGGTTCTTTTTGTAGATCTTCCGAAAATCTAATACTAACACAACAGATTTGTAAAAGGGGTGACCTCTTCAAAACTAGGTCATTGCAATTTGCTTTCTAGGTTGGTCTTTAGTAGGGTTTTATTTCCTAAACAACAGAGGTGTACGCATTATCGTCTTCAGCAGGTGCTACTTGGATGATGTGGGTTTGTATAGTTAGCGGCCGTATCTCCTACTGATACATCGTTTACTGGGTGAGCCGATTCAGGTACCAGCGTATTACTCTGTTGCTGTAAAAAAACTACCTATAACTCCTGCCTTTAAAAGCTCCATTTTATAGCAAATGGAATATTAAAGATAAGATATATAAACACAAGTATTCATATTCCACTACTTATTATTTAACAGACCAATGAATTTGCACTAGATCTTTATCTACGTGTTAATAACGGTAATGTGTGTCAATTATGATAGGCTGTATTATAGTTAAACATTCGTTTTTACTGACTGCAAACAAGCACCTGCAGTCACTATATTTCATAACTTCAGCACTGTATTAAGATAAAATATTATGTAAATGATAAAATAAAAGCAATGATACCCTTGGCATGGTAGCGTAGCCAACTCGTGACCCACCAAGAACTGAGGCGTTAGTTTCCTGAAAGTAAAATAGGTCTGACCCTTACTACTATGGCACATATGTTCTTAGGTATCCATTGAAATGTTAGTATCTGTATTATCGTCTATTATTCAAACACTACATTATTAAGTGAGATTCTACTGTCTTTGTCCATTTTTTTAAGAATTAAAACATTAATTTATCAAATTCCGTTTCTTTAAAGTTAGAATATATTATATTATATTGTTAATTCATTCATTTATTCATAACTATCGGTTAATCAACAATTGCTCTTACATCATTTCTAGTAATATTTCGAAATTCACATTCTACGCAATAGTTCTCAAATAGTACAGTACTGTCATGTTTACCTTTAACAGAACTTTAAGTTTCTAAAGCAAAGTTACCTCAGGTTTTACGACGTTGTTTTTCTTTTTCTTCAAGATGAATACAATAACTGCATGTCAGAAGTAGTAGAAATAAAATGGTAACTGCAATAAAAGTAAATATATATAAAAAACTTATCATTCTTTTTACAAAAAATGGACCTAAAAGGTAACAGACTGATAGAAAAATTTAGTTGTACGCTAAAAAACAATGCTGTCTATTAAATAAGTAACCAATAGCGTGACTTTTAAACCAATCTTTGAAATGTGACTGGCATACTTGCAATGTATTCTTATACACCTGCGATAGTTATAGGTGATGAAATTATAGCAAAATATCATATGGAAAGACTTTTTTGACATGACTATTTTATACAGAGACATGTTTTACAATACTTGTTGCCAGAAAAAGAAAACGTACCTATTATTCCAGCTATGAGTCCACCATTTGAACTCGGACTTTGGTCGCACTGTTAATCCATGGACAGTAGATTGTATAATTGAGGGACAGAAAATCTCCTCGGTCAGATCCTTGGCATCTGCAATTTCAATGTATTATCGGTAAGATTTCAGTGTGTTTTTTTTAACGATATTAGTTGCTGCCGAACTCACTCGTTTTATATTATGAACACAAACAGTATACTTTGACACATACAACATAAATATTTCAATCTTATGTCCCATTTACACATATAGCAATATAAACCCACAATAAATTCCTTTTAACAAACGCATAATCATGCATAGTATTAATTACAATTCAATTAGATAGTAATTTCTAAAAATTGCGTACTTATCTGTTGGCATGTTGATACCAGAATATCAAGCACAGCATTCTTTATAAATGGCGTTTCTGTACTATCTATTACTATAAAACTAAAAACATAATTATCCTGAGTTTCTTCTGCCTGTGAAACATATATTTGTATTTCTTCTTGGGTTAGAGCTCGTTTTCTTCTATCGGTAGAAATAGCTAGAACAGGTACACGTCCGAATCTTTTTATAAAGTCAACAAGACGCGACTGGAATGTGCTGATATCAGTATCATCTGGTTTTGTAAACTCCAAATTAACAACATAGATTTCTTCCTCAGCACATAACGTTCTTTCTGTTAATACTAATCCAACACAAACATGAGACCTTATTACAAAACTGCTCATTGCAAACATTACTGTAATATTCGCAACGCAGTCCTTTCCAACCCTCTCCACATTTACACAAATAAGTTAAATGCTTATCTATGCAAGTGCCATCATTAAAACAAGTTGCATTATCACAGTCATCAACACTATTTTCACAGAGCAAGCCAGTCCAGCCAGTTTTGCATGAACATCGAAATGAAGATCCATCTGCAACAAAAATAAATACTACATAAAATAATAAAACAATTAATTTCTGCCTGCAATTTGTTGCTGAAATCTGTATTACACCATAAATGCTGTTTTACTGTATAAATTGAAATTTTACATTATTGGGAAATATTTATTAAGAAAGTCTTTAAAAGTATTTATTAACACAAAAGAGATCATTTGATAGTATTACCTTCATCTGATAAGCAAATGCCTTCATTGACGCAAAGGCTTGTAGAACATGGGCTAACTGAAGTTTTATCAATTTCACAACGTGTGCCATCGTAACCTTCCGAACACTTGCAACTGTAATTATTCACACCATCGATACATATTCCACCATTTAAACATTTTGGTATAGTTGTTACATCAGACCCTAGTCTGTTTTCACAGTCATTCATTCTAGTACATATTTCGTCGACATTTCGATCGAAGTCCTCGATGCATTCACAGGCATGGACTGTTTCATTGTATTCCACACATATCTCATTTTCCTTACAATCCTGCTTCGATTGCACACACGAATAATCTCTCTGTATTAATACTGATACCCTACTTGTCTTTGTCTCTAGCGTTAAAACATCTTCCACTTGTATTTCAAATTCAAATCGTGATACCAATAAGCTTTCTACATCATTTGCCAAAACTAGAAACGTGTTATTTGATACCATAAACGCCTCAAATGGATTCTTCACTATCGTGAATTGTATGCTCGGTGACATGAGTCAAATTTTCTGAAACCAGATGACCCAGCACATGTCCGATTTTCATTGTTGACAGTAATTCTATCACTTGGAATTGCTACTACAGGAAGACTGTCAACCTGGATCTCGACATCAGTTATTGGTAAAGTAAGTGTTTGGTTATACTTAAGAACCGGTGTACCGTTGTCAGCTACAGTGACTGTAATTTCAGACTTGGGTCTAAGTTTTCTAAATATTCTAGAGGAATGACTTCTTGCAACATCAGTTCATTGTCAGGAGAAATCTGTAAAAAATGATTATTAGTTCTTACAGTCCTACACAGTAATGCGTGCATTTTAATAAACTACCACTATCAATAACGTGGTTTATAAGACTGTTATCTATAACCTATATTCTAGAAGCAAATGTCAGATGAGCTTTATTCTTTTAAAAGTTCTTTGACCAAACTAAATCATCACTTTTACTTTCAATTTCTGCAAAACTGACTATTAAAAGAGTACATCACCTTTTTTCCACTGAATAATATCTTTTGGCTAGGTTTGATAATAGACATATATTTCTTACATCATACACGGAAAAGGTTAGCTTTAAAATACTTAGTAGTACTAAACTACTAATCAAAAACGCTACTCAAATTCATATGGAAGACAAACTAGAAAATGATCACAGATGCCCGTTATTATATGAATAAAACCTAAAGTTACATCTACATCTTTATTTCACAAGTAATAAATAATACAGATACAGATCTAAGTCTTTGTATCTTTTCTGTTTTAGAATGGGAGATCAAGTTAAGAAAAAGCGATGTATATAAAAACCATGCCTTAAGAATGTCGATATGTTGTCCACTAATTGAAAACGAATGTGCCTGTCCAAAGTCTTCATCATCTGCAGTAAGCACACCAATCACAAAATCTATTGGCGCGTCTGCAAGTACAGTGTTGGAGCCACTTAGTTTTATAGATGTCGGTGCTTCATTCACGTCAACAACTGTCAACGTCAGTTCCTTAAATAATAAACGATTTTGCTGTTATTTAAACGTGTGAAGTTTTTTATTACATTATAAATTGTTAGTGCAAACCATGTCTGACAAGAAAAATATATAAAGACTTTACAGTAAGAGATAATATATTAACACACCAAAATGCTTTAAATGATGCCACTCTACGAACACTAAAACTTTATATCGACTTTTTAAATCATTCACAAGTGATACCCTACCAAAAAAGTAATGTTAACTGCACGTGCTCCTCAGAAAGGTGAGGTCAATATTTCTCATCACTCGTTAGACAGAAATACCTTTCTTATATTGAACTCTCCATCAGAACAAGACAAGACAATCTCAAGTGAATCAATCACTTCGTAGTTAATTCTTTGACCAACATCATTTCAGCGTCAGCATCGGCCTTAGTCCAAATAGAAATAAATTCCCCGCCCTTCATTACACTACATGCATGCCTTTGTCCAATATCTGGGTCATCAACTTTGAACGATGCTAATATTGAGTTTATTTCAGCATTTTCAGGAACAGGATCCTATCTTGCTCATAACAATAGCTTCCGGTGGGTCGTTAGCGTCTTGTATTTCAATTACAAAATCTTGCTTAAAGAAAAAAAAACACCTGCTTATATATTTGCACTCATATGTTGTAGCATCGTTTTTGTAAATATACATGTCAACATTTTCCGCAGAAAGATTTATTAAAACGTGAATTAAACTATCGTAATTATCAGAATTGAACAACAAGTTACCAGGACAAGAAGGGTAATATTTTTTCAATGTACGACATTAAATTAATCCTATTTGGTATGTTTTACCTTTGAACTGCTAGACCTAAATAATCTAGTAGTATATCAACTTTATGCATATTCACATAAAAAGTCTTACTTGAATGGACCTTGCAGGAATTCCATCATCAGTGCAGGTTATTCTAATTTTGTGAGAGGAACTTGTCTCATAATCTAGCCCTGAATTACCAACTGTTAGGAATGAATCTATAATCTCAAGTTCATCTGCAATGAAACACCAGATATACCTAATGTTTAAAAATGAAGATATACTGATTAATTCACTGGAATAATCTTTGTTATATCGTCATAGGTTTTACAGATTTACTGACCCGTCTTTCAACATAAATTTAAAGTACAATAAATAGACCCTAAATATAAAATGTTTTGTACCGAATTTCGATGTTGTTTGGTCCATTGTATATGTAAATCCTTGGTTCCAGTCTGGATCCAGTGCCTGAAAACCTTCCAACAATGCTGCCCGGTTCGGCGTTTTCGGACACAATCTGATTGTCCAAATGTATGTTAGTGGGTGATTCGTTCACATCCAGTATCTTAAATACATGTAAGTCGAAACAAAAATAGAAAGAAAAAGCTTTTCTTTCTTTTTTAAAAAAAAGAAGTTTGAATACAGTTATTTAAAAGGGAGTATGTGAGCTTCCGAATATACAATCAGAAAGGGAGCATATAGGCATCTGAATATACTAGTAGTGTATTAAAAGTAAATTATAAAATGCATATTGCAGTTTGAAAACCGCACCGTAAAGTACCGATTACCTTTTAAATGTTATGACTCCAGCTTTGTTTGAGCCGATTATTAAAAGACTCTTAGTATCTCAACTATGCACACCACAAATTTACTTAGGGTTGAACAAACTGAAGATAGTATTACCGATACAGGTTTTATCAAAATTATTAAAATTAACATCAATTCGCAAAAATATAAAAAAAAGCAAACGCGTTGTCCGGCGTTATGTCTTCGTCCAACGGAATGACCTAATGTAATTTTTTACTGGATTTTTAGACATACAAAGTTCCCAGTCATAGATTCACATTAAATTTTAGTAACATTTTACATAATGATAACACTTAAACATATGATAAAAATATGCTTACTTTAAAATCAATCCATCAAAACATTCTGTGATAGAAAATACGTAATATTGTTTTCAGACTTAATTAGAAATATAAAGATATACCTCTATTTCAAAATTGTTGATTATGTATTGACCTAGGTCATCTGTTGCTTTCATGGTCACTTTGTAAAACTGTCTGGACTCGAAATCGAAACTCTCCCTGGCTACAAGTGTTGAATTTCCTTCAATATCGAAACTGACTGCGTCAAGTTCGTCTTCAATCGACAAGAAAACCTGAAAAAAAATTTAAGTTGACTAAAAAACCTGTCTTAAATGCAAATCATTAACCAAGAATCCTAACGATACTGAACTTTGCTTGACAAACACTTATTGAACGAAAGTGCAATATATGCAGTTTTACGTGGTAATTTGTTTATATTAACAAATAGTTCATGTAAATGTAAGTTAGGAAACAACAAATTTTGTTTTAAATTTTTCACATTTCATTTATAATTAAACTTCTCCATGTGGGTAGCAACAATTTATCCAGTAATAAAATACTGAATTAAAACATTGAAATTAACACTCGAAAGGGTTTCTATCCATCCACGCAGTCAGGAAGCCAGGCAGCCAGCCACCTATTTAGTCAACTGGTTAGCAAGTGACTTACTCAAATTCTAAACAATTATTTGTCCTTGTATCGTATCACCACATTATTACTTCTTACTGACTTTACAGCTTTTTGTGGTTTTACAACTGATAATTACTACATACCATTTCACTGTCTAAGTCTAACACTCTGATTTCTGCAATGTTTTGTCCCATGTTATTGTTTTCATCTATGGAGTATGTAGACAGTGCAAGGCTTGTTGGAGCCTCATTTATATTTGTAACGTTAATTTCAAATGTCTTTGTCAATTTTAGTTTAGTACCGTCCTGGACTGTATCACCACATAATACCTGTTTAAAATGATTGAAAACAAACAACAGCGCTTTACGCAGAAAATCGTTATACTGTATTCTTAAATTTTGATATATAAGTAAAAACGTGAAAGACAGTTGCTCACAGATAGGACTGTTATCATTACAAACACGAAACTTGTGGTAAATAGTTAAAACCTAACAGTTACGAAATAACAGTACAGTTAAGAAATAACTGCACTCAAATAACTCCACTTGCTGTAGAAACGTTTACACTGAGCACTGCCATTGTAAACATTAAAGCCTCTATTCGTATTAAATCTTTACAACTAAAAAGATAGCTAACGTACACTATAAATCATAAATTTCACCGATTGTAGTTTAAAACCAGTAATTCATTAACTAAACAATGTGATAAATATATATTCTCGTTCTCTAGTTCTGTTGTCTTGCACTGTTTATTATAGCTTCTGCTTAGTGAACTACATACCCAGTTTTGTTATGCGGGTTTTAACCCTTACCAAGCTAAATATCTAAAATGGACTTGTCTGTTACTTTGGACAAGTTTTCCTTAGTAAGTCTCAGTGTGAAAAGTAAACAAAACGATTATAAGTGCATTGATTAGTATAGTAAATATGTGTCGAACATTTGAGAATTAAGATTTTACCTCAACACTGTAACTTATCTGAGTTTCATAATCAAGAATGTCTCGTGCAACCGCCAGTTGATAATCGTCTAATACCTGTAAGGATATTTATACTAAAAATAAAAGAATAGAAAAATGTCAAAAAGGTAGAAAAGATCAACAGAAGAGGACCACTGCTATCGTAAGACTCGTTTAAGAGTTACAACAGACATTCAGGAAATGAACAGACCTTTCAATGAAGCAGGGCAAACTTTCAATGAATATAATTTTATGTTTCAAACATTAACAGTAAATTTGTCTTGCAACTTAAAATAAGACATAAATGAAATTCAAAATACTTAATCCTTTGAGAAAATATTTACCTTTGATAACTACATTTCAAAGGAATTGCAGTGGTACAGCACTGAAAATCCTTACCAGATCCTTTCTCCATTTAAAATAATTTATTTTATATGTGTGCAGTTACCTTTTACGGCACACAGTATGTAAGATTCCCAGGTAACAGACATTAAACATACTGCATAAACACGTAATAGAAATGTGATATAACACCAAACATAACGATTCCAAAACAGGAAGTAAAATGAAAATAAAATGGTGAAAAAACAACTGTACTTTAAAGGGAACATCATTAAGATTGAGTATCTCGCAAGCTTGCTGCTGTTCCTCGTCTTCGTCTTCTACAGAGAAAATGCCAATTATTGTATCGACAGGACTGTTCTCTACAATCTGCAAAGTGCGCATATGTACACATATAAGTTAATACCATTGATTAATTCATTTCTTTGTTGATTTCTTATAAACATTTTTATATTCAAATTTAGTCTATTCTTACTGAAAAAGACATAACAATACCTGACACGCTACAAACTTTAGAAGAGAAAGAAGATCTAACACGACGCACAATTTCCAGCGTACGAACTGTCGTATAAAGCATTACGTTCGAAACAGAAAGTTTGTATAATTCAAAGTATTCATGTTTCAAACATTTGTGTTGAGAGTTATAAAGTAAGTTAGATTATAGTTTTGTCAAATCACTGATAATGAAAACATCAAAATTGTTATAACTTATGAATACATAATCAAACATATACGTACAACTGAATTAGATATCGAGATGTCTGTTGGTGGGTCATTGGCATCATTTATAACTAGGCGTATTAGTCCATTGACAGCATACGGTGGCTCTCCGGAATCTTTTGTGTTAATGAGGAGAGTTATAATGTCGCTTTTTTCATAGTTTATGTATGGGGCTTCTTTTCCAACCTTCAGTACGCTACCATCGACATCAAATGCATCTAACATGTCAACATCGGCTTCACTAGCACTTAACCTGACAGAGAAATGAAAACCTTTCATCCTTTGATAGAACCATTCTAGAGTTGTTGTCATACATATTTGCTCTATTTATATTACCAATCACTTCTGCTGACGTGATTCATGCAACATAACTGCTTGACGCATACATACAATGTATCAATTACATGTAAAATTAATGTATCATCTCATAAAATATGAAAAAATCTGTTACACTATTGAATTCATTATCGCTTCAGAATCTATCGATATTTCACTGAAATTCCTTCAGGCTACGGCCTTCATAGTTTTATCAACTGACTTTACTAAAAAATAAAACTAACATGACCGTCTTATGCAACTAGGAAAATTCGATGTCCAATATTACTAGATTCTATAACTTATTCGAGAACGCAAGAAATCCTGGGGTTTAACTTTCAATGTATGCAATCATATAGCTTATGTCTGATACAAAAAGAAAACACTTGCCCATAATTTACACCAAGCAGAGTATAAGTGTAATTCTGATAGTTTTCTGCATCGTATGAGATCAAGTCGCCGATTATAGTCCCTTGTGCAACATTCTCATTGACTGATCTTATCCCATTTATATCGACTCCAGTCGGAGGCTCGTTGACATCTTTTATTTCTATCTGAATATAAACACAAAACTATTAGATTACTTTTGACGGCAATTTTAAAATAATAGAAAGTAAAAGGGTTCTTTCACCAAAAATATTCATCCAGCAGACTATATCTGCAAAATTCAATGACTCGACATTCAAAGCAAGCACTTGAATGAAAAAAAATATACTGACCAAGAACTTCTCAGCGCTGAACATATCAAAGCGAGTTTATATACTTCATCATTTTAATTATTGTCAACCTGTAATGATGTTTAAAATACGGTACAGTTTTCAAAATTTTTTTTTTTTAACTAGAACAACAATTTACTAAAGGAACACCTCCGTCTTCGGAACAACACTGCCGTAACACAACATGTCTTTTTGAGTGTTAAGGTGCATACTTAAGAAATGCATTGCCTGTCACAGGGAAGAAAAGACATAGGTCTGTACTGATAAAGATGTGTCTTTAAGTAAAACAATGACAGAAATAAGCTCAATATAAAAAATATGATTACACAATGATAAGTGATTCTACGTGATTTTTATGAATTCCGTCATTTTAGCATATGTTTATAAAAACCATTTGCTATGGTGCAAGCTGCTGTCAGCTATTTGTAGTAACATTCTTGTGTCAGGATCTCTATGAGGTACTTATTCTATATGGCTCTTTATAGAGTTTCGTAAATTCAAGGCTACAATTCGTGTATAGGCGTTTTAAGTACGTTAATGTTTACACACCTAAGAAGTTTTAAGTATCCATCACGAGAAGTATCGGAGTAACGAGAAGACTAATGTCTCTTGATTTTCAATTAGTTGTCTAGTGTGTTCGAGGAGACGCACACTACGCGTGAAGTTAAAATAAACCTAGTATATTATGAGTTCTAAAACCACTTACTGTAAACGTTCGAGCAAGCTCAACTGTGTTTCCGGATAGATCAGTGCTGATGGCAAAAATATCAACATAGGAAATCGGGTTAACTTCAAAGTCTAGCTCTTTCATTAATCTTAAAATATCTCCTTCAACTTCAAACAAATCTTCTGAATTATCAGATAAACTGTACTCATTCGTCTAAAAGAAAGAAAGACATGACATCATAATATTTATAATATTCTTGAAGCAGTTTTGATTGACTGTGGTATACAGAAATGCATAACTTCAAGTGCGTCGCGAGATATTAAGTGACTAACATTTTTCCTTATTAAAACTATTTTGTTAAATCTGAAAAAGGGTCATGTTAAAATAATACTTACACCTTGGATTGGATGTTTTGTCAACAGATTAACGACTGCTATTTTTCCAACAGAGACATTCGCTGTGTTTTCTTCAACAGATAACACAGTGCCTCCCGAGAAATCTACAAGTTGTATCTGTCTTGGTGCGTTAACATTCTCAACAACTGAAATATTGAAGTTGAAGTCTGACGAAAGCGGGGGTTCTCCGGAATCTGCGCACGTTACCGTCACTCTGATACTCTCAACATCTTCTGGTATCTGAGACTTAACCTGAATAAGGTAAGGAATAAAACTCTATACAACGGCGTCACAAACTTTTTAAAAGTTCAGTCATATATATCTATCAACCTTCTGTATAAAGTTAAATTTCTTTATCAAAGGGGTGTATTCTTGAAAAGATGTGATGTAAATGCCGTCATGTGCTTGATACAATAAATCCTTCGCTATCACATTAAAATAAGTCATTAACCAATGGTATTTTCGAAAGCGTACTCAAAGTATGCTTCAAAATAAAGGCATAAAATCAAATGAGAGATGAGAGAAGAATTTGTGATGAAGTCAGCTGTAACTTTTAGCAGACAGATATTTTCATACTCTCAATACTAGCTGTGAGTTATCGACTTCAAAGAAATCAGAAGGGGTAACTTGACAAGTATGTGTCTGAAAGTCGATTCTCCCTTCGTTGTCTGGATCAGTAACATGTATCTGTGCAATGACTTCGTCGACAGCAGCCTCTTTGGCAACCTTAAAAAAACCAAATGTTCCAATAATACTAAAGATTATTGACACTTTCTTTTGCAAAGCTAGTGGTTTTAAACATAAGGTTACAAAAAGCTCTTTAACGATTAATAACCAATTTAACGTTCGGTTAGGTTACACTTCCCGTTAAGCGAAAAAAAGCAAAGTTTGTGACGTACTTATTTTATCTTATATACATGCATAATTCTTTTTTAAGATAAATGCTTTCTTTTTATTTATTTAAGTATTTAAGTTTTATTGTCATTACCTCAGTAGGTCTGAGTTCAATTTTCGAAGGTTTTTCATTTAAATCTCCGACTAATATTTCAAACTCTTTCACAAGAAACATCGGACGTTTTCCATTGTCTTGTGACCTGACAGTGACTGTGTAAGTACTTTGCTCCTCAAAATTTAGAGCTGATTTCGCAATCAGTTTATTTCCGATAGTAGCAAATATCTCCCAAGGTGTCACAACAATGTATGTATGTTTCTCGTACAAATCATCATCAACTGTATATATAGTTCCTATCACGAAATTTGGTGTGTTTTCGGGCACGTACACAACATCTCTTTCAAGATGAATATCCTGTCAAAAATATAAAAAAAATCAAAGAAAATTAAATAAGTAATCGTAATATTAATACCGAAATTTTGCTTCAGTAATTACTATTTTTTACTTTTTTTGTATTAAAACCAAATTACAAGACTAAATAAATAAAGTTTCTGTGTCTTTTTTTCAGAAAGTGATAATTGTTTGTTGTGTTATGCTATGAATAATCAAACTGTGAACTTCTGTAATTTTGTCAAAGTTTTTCAATTCTAAAATAAAACCGTTTATATCAAATACCTTTGTGCGCGACAATTTCGATCAGTATTACATGACATTCTATTAAACCATGGTGAACGGCAATTTCTTTGTTATTATATTGTGCATATTACGTCACTATTTTACACTATAGTATGACAAATTCCCTGCAATTTATTTTCAATACGCGATTATTCTACAACACTCGTGTGCGTTATTCTCAGAAATATAATCTATAAATATAATTATAGTTTGAGTAAAACTGACCTTTGGAGGTTCCTCCACATCAGTTATTAAGAAGGAAAATGTTCGCTGTATTGTCATTCCACTCTTGTCTACAGCTGTTAGTGAAACATCGACATTTTTTGGACCAGATTCATAATCCAAAATGGTATTCAGATGTAGACTTGTTGTGCATACTGTTCCCGTAAAATCATGGTCCTTGCTCTATTAAAAACATTGATGGTATTTTAGTACTTCACTGGAAATGATCGTCTTGAAATAATGACATGATCAGTTCAAATATATATACATGGAAATTAACTGTAACATAGAAACCTTAAGTGTATTAATGATGTTTACATAATTCATGCTGTCTGCAGAACAAATATTTATATTATAATTTTTTTAAAGTCAAGTCGATTATTTTATTTTTGTAAGAATAGTAATACATGCCACAGAGCAAATTAATCCAGCCGGAGAGAGTTTAAAGTAGTCGGTTCCATATGTAATATTTAGTTGAATTCTATCTATTAGATCTTCATCAATTATCATCAATTTTACTACAGCTTCATCTATTTGACTGCCTTCAGAAATTGTCATCGCAGTATTTTCAACGACTATGATATCTTTTGGTGGCTCATTTATATCAACAACAGGAAGAGTGAAGGTCTTTTCTAGCTGAAAATAAGAATAAATGGACAACCTATAGAAAACAAGATGACATTATCATAATACAGTTCCGTTATGTCCAAACTGGGACTGGTTAATTTGATGACTGGAATTTTATTGACTTAATAGTGATTAAACTTCAGCAAACATTGATATATGAATGTATTTTTATTACTGAACCTTAAAATATGTTTTAGGTCGTTGGTAATAAAACATATCAAGAAACGAGGGTTGATCTAAAAATTCGTACAATAGGTTTATAAAACCTGAAGGGTTTCAAATATCAAAGAAGACTTATACTGTCATTAAATATTATATCTGTACATGCTAAAAATTAAATGTCTACATAAAATATTTATTGCACAACAACGCATCAAAGATATAGACCCGAGCACGTACGGTTCGATTTTGTAAAGTGTAAATTCCGATATACAAACACTTTTTAATTGTTAAAAAAAATATATTTACCAAAATAGAGTAGTGATAAATATTCTCATCAGTATTTGAAACAAATATGACCTCGCCAAACCTTGATATTTATAACAAAAAAGTGTCTTCAACAGACTACTCCTTTTCTCTTGTTTACATTCGTTAGGTACAAAAGCAAAAACTTCATGTAGATCTAAAGACGAACTATTGAAATAAAAATAAAAAAAATAAAGAAAATAATCTGTAATGAATGCGCGGATATACTAACCCAAATTTATGGCTTTCATTAAAGATATAAAATCAATATTCAAAAAAACATAATTATCACTACTGGGAAAATACCGCATTTCGCCAGCACAAATTATCCTGTGACGTCATTTTGCGGTGAAGGGGTACCCTAAAGGGAATCTTATTTCGACGTTTCATTTGAAACAGCAATGATTTTTTAAATCGTCTTACTCGGCAGGGGAAGGGTAATAAAATTATTATTTGGGTTTTTGAGTGATATATGTGGATATATTACCTGCCAAGATAAATATCACCCTCGCCTAACGGCTCGGGTGATATAAAATCTTGGCAGGTAATATATCCACATATATCACTCAAAAACCCCAAAAAACATATAATATAGCTGGGGGAGCACGAGCGTCATCAGCGACGTCAAACTAAACACACTCCATTTCATTTTGACACAACAACCCGGGAACCCAACGTGCGCTTGCTTCTAATGTTCAAATCTTGTGTCAAAATTTGTTCTACAGTTCCATAAGATGTCGCTATTTTATCAGCCATTTCACGCACCATCATACGTCTATCACTGTTGACAACAGATCTCAAATTATGACGCTTTGGTGGGTCTGTCTACCTTGGCGCTCGTCGCCTTCTATGGAACTCCGCCTCTCCTTAAATCCCCGGTGCCATTTGTAAATACAAGTTCCTTATTGCACTTTAAGCCTCATTTTCAATCTTTTGAAACATTTGTGTCGGAGTGTGTCCAAAATTTTCACAGAATTTGATCACTGATCGAATTTCCAGTTTAGACGTTGACGTCATTTCTCCATCTCTTCAATATAGGGTTAACGCACGTTTTTTCGTGTTATAACATCTGCAGAATCCCGAGAGATTCTGAAGATGTAATGACATGAAAAAACATGCTTTAACGCCATTCTATCATAAAATTATCTAGAAAAGACATGTTTACGATAAAAGAAAAAAATAATAGTACAGCCGCCTTTAGCTTGTTATGGATACGTGTTTTAAATATGTGTTTCAGGGCGACACATGTTTCAACCTGTCGAACGGCCATCTTGAAACTTAAAAAGTGTCGATTAGAAAAATATTTGGAAGGTTTTCATGTGGATTTACGATTGATAGTATACACTGGCGGCTTTATCAATAATCATGAATGTTTCGTCTACGTTCCGACCTGCAAAGTTACATAAACTGCCGATTTGGGGCAAAAAAGACGGATCAGAGTCCTTTATCTACAAAGGCCCTGTAACGCGCATTAATGAAAACGGGTAATAGCAGCACGTGAGCGCGAGAACTTCCTTTTTAACACACCTTTTTGTTCTCGTTAAAACATAGGCAAAACGGGCAAAAACAAGCGAGTTTATGCTAGGATGTCAGTAAAAATGCTGTAATTTTGAAACAACTTTCAAAACAACATACACAAAATAACGTCACGACGTCATACTAACGTCATGCAAAATTACGCAAAATTCTTTCAAACAGAAATTGTAGAAAACTCGATTTGTTAACCAGATACTTAAGAATTTATATAATTGGATATAATATGGTAATACTAATAACTATTTTATGCTCAAAAGGAACAAAACTACATTACTACTGAACTATAGGCTGAATGGATTATTTTGATTGAAGTTACAGGTCCACTGTACGAAATTCTGGATCAACCCTCGTTCATTTTAGTGACATACAGGTCAACTTTTAACACATATTTTAAGGTGTTATAACATCAGCTATGATTATATAAACAATCAAGGTCTTATTTCTTTTTTTGGCTTAAATTTCTAAGGCCACAATCATATCAAATATCATAAAGTTTTACATGAGCGATTTTGATATTAATATTAAAAGACTAACAGAATGATAGAAAGTGTTGATTATACTGCACAGTATATCATGGCTTGTTTCTAAAAAAGAGATTTATATTACACAAACAATTTATATAGATTATGAAAAAACGGATCATTCAAGATTACAATCGCTCACACTCAACCATTTTAGCATGTACAGGTGATTTTCAAAAATCTTTATTTTATAAAATTACATTTGATTTGGTCTCTTACAGATAGAGGCGGTGTTCCATTATCTGTTACAATTGCTGTAAACTGCAGTTCTTGTGTAAATTCATAATCAAGAGGACCTTGCACAACGACGTTGTCACCATCAACTGACAACGAATCCAAACCCAATATAGAGTAAACGAACGATTGTCCATCGTCCGGATCTCGCGACGAAAGCTTGCCCACAATGTGACCTACATCGGCGTTTTCTTCTACCGCGTCTGTTAAAAGTCGCAAGCAAGAAAAGAGGAACATGCGTCGGTAAGGATGATATTAGGTATGCAAGTAAGCTTTATTTAAAGTCAGCAGGAGCAACAGCTCATTCTGACTTCCTAAAGTTTAATAAATATTATTTATACTTTGCATTATTTGAAAGCTATATTCATTCATTAAACATATCCTTAATTGCTTTATGAACTGTGTAGGCAAAGAAAATGACACTAACATAACTTTGATAACTGGATCTTCAAAATCATTAAACTTTTATGAACCATTTTAATTACTTAGAAACCATATTTAGAAAATAAAAAAACTGCAGTATTCGAAACTTTATAATTGGCTGTCTGGTAATCAGGATACATACCACCTGAGAACTCTAGAAATGCTGGTGCCTCATTAACATCAGTTATTTCTATTGTCAAAGTGAACGTTGAAGACAGCACCGGCTCTCCATAGTCACTTACAATAACGATCACATCAAAATACTTTTTCTTCTCGTAATCAAAATCCGGATCAGCAACCTTTAGAAACAGAATATTATATATATTTCATTTCATGATATTTAACTTTTAAAACTAGAAGATGCGTATTGACCTTGCGATTCTATTGACTTTCATTTATGTTCAGTACGCTTCACAGGATTATATCCTATTAAAAAGTTTTATACACATTAAAATATGTAGAACAGTTCTCTTTTGTTTAAAATGTTTATTTGTGGAATATCTTCATTGCCTTTTACAGACGCGACTGCGTCAATGATTTATTAACGAAGTGGTTCATCAGGGCAACACTTATTCTTATCCCAATTATTTTTTTTTCATTTTAATCTTAAATATTTGGAATATGACCAGATATGGTTTAAAGATTTGTACTCGGGTCATCAAGTAAACCATGTTATTTCAGTATTGCTTACGTAATGTTTGTGCTCCTACCTTTTGTACCGAACATAACAATAAGTATGACTGTATTCAGTAGAGCAATCAAAAATTACAAAATTTAGATTTAGAAAAGGTCACATGTTTCACTTCACTTTCTTTACCACTAATGTTTCTTGATCAACTCTGAATACGTTTTCTTGATTCGACAACGTAAAGGCAAACTCTTTCTCATAACTAGTTTTGATATCGTCTGGGTCTGTAACAACAAACGTTCCAACAGTGTACCCCTCACTCTCATTTTCTGGAACCTAATAGAAAAACAGTCAGATGTTTTTTATACAAGGAGTCACTCTGCACTTATATTAAGGTAAAAGAAATAAACTTATTATTTGAAAATCAGTTACTTTTATCTTCATGCATACATGCTGTTCGCAGACATAACTCTTAAACTCTGTCAAACCCATATTCACCTGGCAGGGTCTTGCCAATACGCAAAGACGTAATCAATATAAGCCAAGAATGAGATATTAACTTTATAACTGGTAGACAGTTAATTGTAATATGTAAATGTCCATAAATGGATTATCTTCGAAATGTCTAAACATTTCAATAATATGCATCTCTTGCTAGTAAATCTGCATATAAAAATTGATTGAATTCAAGCTACTGGTTCCTGAAACAAACTGCTCTTTTTTTACAACAAAAGGGACATAACCATGTGATAAGCGCCACAAATATCAGAAATTTTTCTGACAGTAATATCACGATAACAGTCATATAACCCGCTTTCTAGTGAAAAACATTTGGTTGATTTCAACCCTCGGTTCTTGAGAAATGCTCCGGAAACAAAACTATTCTTTTTAATAATCAAAGGGACTTCAACATGTTAAGATTCATCCGGCTGAAAGATCTAGACATTATGAACAGCTGTCCATGCTATTAGAGTTTCACACAAAGTTTGGTTGAATTCAATGACTGAATCTTGAAAAAAAACTTCACCTTCGTGGTTCATAATTAAAAAATGTTAACAAACCGTGTAGGATGTGAGATATAAATCAGTTGGAGCTTCATTTTGATCTACTATCTCGAGAGTAATATCTTTCTGGAAATATTTAGGTGGTGTCCCACTGTCTGTCACTTTCAATATGAATGGTATGAACAGCGTTGTCTCAAAATCTAACACAGCCGCTGATGTTAGCTATTAAAATTGAAAAATAAGTTCAATCACCCAATCTTCATTTTGAAACCTAAGTACTATTTTTCATCCCTAGGATCCTTTCTTAAATCGCATGATTACCTGTGCAACATGTTCTAACGAAACAACTACTTGTGTAATGTAAGATCAATGACTGTCATAAACGTTCAAAGATTGACTATGGTTAGCTTCCTTTCTTCGTAGTTCTTTCTGTAAGAAAGATAACAGTTTCTCAAACTGAAAGTAGTTGCAGTTCTTTTCGTTCCTAAATGATGTTTTATTAAACTAAACCTTTTTAGCGTAAGAATAATTTAAAACGTGATCTCACAACAAATTATTTCTTACCCACAGTTCGTTGTCAGTGACAAGCAAGGACAAACTTTCTCCAATCAGAGAATAACTGTAAGACTGATCTTTCTCACGGTCTTCAGCTGAAAGTGTTACGAGAAGAATGCTTCTAGAATTCTCTGGTACTTTTATTACTGCTGTATCTGTCCCGTTCAGAAATATGTTCTGAAAAAAATAACGAGCAGTAAATTCATTACAGACTTGCTTGAAAACTAATCACAATCTAAAAGAATGACGTATACCCGGTTTCTGCATGTTCAGTAAATATCTGTTGTTTTTGTTGTTGTTGTTTTTTATTGGTGGGGTGGGTTCTCTCTCTTATATATGATTAAGGTTAATACTATTACTCTATAGAAGATGCTTAGATAATGCACTGAGTTCTAAGCTTAAGTTGAATTACAATAATATGAATGCAGACACATAAGATTTGACACTCGTTTACATCTCTGGTAAAATGATTCACATTATTTCTACGAGAACTGAAGTTACAACTTATTTTTTACGATGTTATAATTCTTTTAACAGCATAACAAAATCACAAGTAAGCGTGACTTTATTTCGTTTAACTTTATATTGTACTGCGACTCTGAAGAAACACCACACTAGAAAATTTAAATTTCACATTTCTTTCATGTAGAATTAAATTTTAACAAGTCTCAAAGGATTCAAATGGTACAATACAAAAAAAATCAAGCAAACACAATCAGTTAGTTCATAAAATTTATGCATGCAGAGCTGTTGCACATCTGAATTATGATGAAATACATCACGGTGATATTACATTAGTAACAAGGTTTGCCATATGATTGAATAATTTATGTATAAAATTTCTAACCCTCATTATGAAATAATCTGAATATCAGACATTCAGAATCCACGTTACATCTATAGTCCTAAAAAGTGAGTTTACCGTTGGTTGATCATTTGTATCACTTATTTTTAATGTCAGTTCCTTCTTCAGCTGAAGCCCACCCTTGTCAGTGCACACGAGAGTTACCTTCACGGACTGTTCAATCTCAAAGTCAAATACTCGACCGGATCTTAAATCAGCTGTGCAATCGTGTTCCCTATAATAAAGAAACACTGTAAACTTTGCAACTCGGAAAACTACCTATGGTTGAAATCACTGTTTTAGTAAGTAAAATTCAACCTCTAACAAGTGTCAGTTCTTTGATTCACCTGTCCATATTAATTGCTTTTTCATGCTCATCTTGACCCGGCGGTCTTAAATTCCATTCACACAAGACTGGGATTTTTCTGGTGCACGGCATTTTTTCGTGTCACACTTTGTCCTGCTAACAGTTCCTAAGATGAGGCCTCGCTCACACTTCCGTTATCTACTCATGACCCAGTTAGCTTAAATATGAATCTACTTAGAACTTATTTATTTTCTAACGCACTGAATATGTCCGTTACGAACGATTGTTCTTACGACCCATACAAAGATTCAACTAACAGCATCGGAAATTGAATATTTGTTATCTTCGCTTCATTTAAAAGTAACAAAGCGAATCTCACCTTAGATACAGGGATACATTTCACATTTCTCACAACGACATCACTCGTGACACTATCAATATAAATGATATCATCTTTGTCGTTATCAAGTGCAACAAGCTGCCCAATGTATTTCAAGGGCAATATGTCCTCTTCGATCACAGGTTCATCATCGTCGAATAACTCAGGACTCTCGGAAGTTGAAGATAAAATAACGTTTACGGGCGGTTCGTTCACGTTGACTACATCTATTGTGAATAATGCTGATACCTGTGAAAATGGAAGTTGTTACATTGTTTGTACATCCGGTTCATTTAAACAAGAAAATAAGTGACAACAGTGATTGCAACCTGAATGCGCTTTGTCCATATAATGCATATATTGATTATTGCAAAATACGTTCTGTGACATCAAAGGCAAGACCGCGTGATGCTTTCAATCGCTATACCTGTCAGTCAAATAGTCGAATAAGGACAGGCCCGGTATCTACGGAATGTGTGTGAGTTCAGCCGATCAGGTACTGTGTAGAATATACCAGTGGCCTGCGTGAAATCAATATTTCTTAAGGTCGCGTCATATAAGTCTGACTCAGGAAAAGACTGGCGGTGAAAATTGTGATTGAATTGAAACAGAAAGTAGCAATTCAAAATTTTCATAATGGGCAAATAGTAAATTGGTTTAATATTTACTTCCTTATGCCGTAATTATAAAATGCTTTTAATTTACTTGAATGCTGGACATTTACTTATTAAAATCATACCGTCATTGAGGGTTCTCCATCATCCATTACAGTAACTTCGATTTTATGCTCTGTGGCCGATTCAAAATCTAAAGCTTTAAGTAAAACCAAGTTTTGTCCATCAAGTTCAAAGAATGCATTGTCTTTCAAATTAAATGTAAGACTCTGGTTGATGTCATCGTCAGCAGCATCTATTTTCGCAAACTTCATCCCAACTTCGGTGTCCTCGGAAATTTTATTAGCACTGATGGAAATAGCTCTTGGTGGATCATTAACGTCAGTTACTTCGATTTTGATGGTAAAGATTGCAGAAAGACTGTTTGTTCCGTTGTCCGTGACTTTAACACTAACATAATATTCCGCATTGCTTTCAAAATCTAACAAGCAAAGGGAACTACTCCTAAACTTGCACTCTGAACCATCGTTAGCAACCTGATCAGGAAAGTAGGCAAGTAAATATTATTTATAGGATAACATCGAAAACGCTGATTAAGTAAAACGCAGTTTCGTAGAAATGAAATGGAAACATAATGTAACTATGATATAACTTCAGTGAGAGAAAAGACATATAATCTAACTTAAAAAGGAGATTTGTAAAGATATTTTTTTACTGAAATCGTTTCTGATAAATTGAGGAACATGTTGGATATTGCAGAATAACAAATTCTCTCTACTGCTATTGGAATACTAAACAAACTCTCATCTTCAGCATATATCATATGCGCCGAGAAATAAACTCACTCCTGCAGTTAAGAATATGTAATGAAACAGTGAAATATCTTCTATATGGTTATTTAAATATAAACTCGTAAAATTGGATTTCCATACCGAACAATGTAAAATCACTTTAAAAAGTTGACAATAGAATATAAGAAACAACATGCTTGAGATTTGTTACACAAGAAGACTGATAACATATAAATGTCGTTTATTTTTCACACAAAAATTACTGAGGCTTTTACAGTTAGGAAAAGTAATGGAAATAAAATAACATCTGCAACAAAACGGATCATTATAGAAAGATCTTGTCGTGATATTGTAGTGATTTATAACGATAAGATACATACCAGAAGACTTGTTCCCTCTATAATAAAGAGGTCGCTTGACTCAGATAATATTTCAAAGGTATGGTTTTGTCCTATATCTGGGTCAGTAACAAGTAGAGTACCAATTTCAGTTCCCATTTCAGGAATCTGAAGAATAGAATCTCATATTTCATAGGAAAATAATGGCTACTGAATGACTTTTATTATGCTAAATTTGCAAGAGATACACATTAAAATAGCGTAGTACCTGAAGTAAACTAAGGCGTATTGAAAAAGACTGTTAAAAATCTAACTTAATTATATGTGTTACCTTTAATCAAAAATCTGTTTCAAGTAATCAAATATTGAACTAAATATATTTCTCGTACTAAGAAAAAATTATATCACTTACGTAAACGATTATATTTTAAATTTCACCTACCTTGTTATTACTTATAGACAATCCCGTTGGTGTTTCGTTTACATCTGTCACAGTTACATAGAACTCTTGTGTAAAACTAAGTGCTCCTTTATCAGTAACAGTCACATTTATTAATAAAGATTCCTCAGATTCAAAATCTATAGCCGAATCTGTAAAAAAAATAAACAATTCAAAAGTTTGTTCAGTAGAATAGCCTAAGGATGTACTAGTCAGTAAATGTGCCGACGTCATAGTTATATACACGAGAAGAAGTAGAAGTAATTATAGCATATATTGTTATACATATGGTCCCGACGCTGAACCAGGTTAGTTTCAATATACTATGTAAAACATATGCACATAAATATGTGGGTTTAAAATTGCATAGCTTAGTGAAGTCTAATAGGTTAACATGCCCTGTTCTAACCTGGTAAGGTGAATAGTTTTCCATCATCAGTAATAACAAAGTTGTTGTTGTCGGCAATGCTGTAAACATGGTTGTCATTTAAGTCAGGGTCTATGACAAAGAACATGCCATGCAGTTGATTTTTCGAGTTCTCGCTTACCGAAATAGAACCTGTGCTATAACTGAGTGCCTGAAGCGAAATGTGATGTTTACTTGAAACACATTATCATGATTAACCTTTGAGGATTTTATTAGACCATGTGCAATAAAAAGTATATTATGGTGGAATAACAATGTCTAAAGTTTATAAATTAGATTTCAGACTATCATTAATGCTCACGATAATTTGATAAAGGTTTTGGCCTTAACTGATAAAGATAAGAACGTAATAAAACTTTAAACACAATTGGGACAAAATACAGATCTCAAAGCATAAATTACATTGTCATTTGATTTTTCTACATTTTCATCGCTCTCAGAGATGAAATTAGGAAAAAAACTAATCTTTGTTTTGGAATTTCTTTCTGTTACTTTCATCCTTAAAGGTGCAGATGGACAAACTAAAGAGGTAAACTGTGATATCGTAATTGCTGGAGGAAGCACTGCATCTCTAGGTGCTGCAATTCAAGCTGCACGCAGAGGTTTTGAATACGGATACACCGTTTGTCTGACTGAGCCTACTGATTGGTTGGGTGGGCAGATGACGTCATCGGCTGTAAGTGCTATAGATTTTGGACAGTGGAATAGAAACTGGTGGTTTCAAACTGACACATTTCATGAAATGATGAATAGCATCGGATCCGGTAATCCTGGAAGGTGTTGGGTCAGCACAAAATGCTACCTACCAAAAATCGTAATAGACAATTTTATCAACAGAACAGTAGGTACTTTATCCAATTTACGCGTATTTTACAACACAGTTATAAAGTCTGTTGAGAGAAATGGCAACATTATTGACACAGTGCATGCCATACAGCGCTTCGAAAGGAACAACCAGAACCAATGGGCACATCTCCTATCAAAAACAATACATGACTGGTATTCACCATATGATTCATCTCTTTTCATTAAACAATCGTTACAGTTTACAAGAACAGCACAGAGCTATCCAGTTTTTATAGATGCGACTGAATTTGGTGACATTCTTGTATTATCAGATGCTGCATTCAGGCAAGGTGTTGAAACTCCTGCGGAAGGGTCTAGTTCCGTCGATGATATATGTACACAAAGATTCACTATACCTTTTTACGTAATGTACAGTCATTATCGTTCTACAATTGATCCAGCACTAAATGAAACGTATGGTTCATACAGTCTTGACAAGAAGCCGTGGGGTCAAGTGTGGTCTTACAGAAGATCAAAGGGTGTATCAGGAGGAGCTTTTCATGAAGCTCACGAAGGAGAAATATCTAATCAGAACTGGTCTCATGGCAATGACTTCTATGACAAGTCTTTGTTTTTGTCCGTTCAAGAAACGAACAAAGAAAAATACGACTGGAAAGGTGGAATAGATTTACATGCTTTGCAAATGGCCGAGACTCGAGCATATGGCTGGTATCATTTCTTCAAAGAAAGTTCACCACCATCCATTCAAGAATACCTACAGTTAGGTCGATCGGACGTTGCTGGAACGGAAACGGGGTTGTCAAAAGTTCCCTATATAAGAGACACAAGGCGAAGCGTTGGTATAAATGGTTTTCTTCTGAAGAAATCAGACATCGACAAACCTTTCTGTAATGCCCTGGCAACTACAGAAACACCATCATATAATCAACTAAGACCATTAAATTGTTCTGAGTATTCAACAAGGTTTCATGACAGTATCGCTCTGGGAAATTACGTAGCTGACGTTCATGGAGTTAATGGATGTAGCTGGCCTGCATATATTAACAAATATCACACTTTACCATTCCATATACCTTTTCGCGCATTGACAAACTTTCAGTACGAAAATTTACTCGTTGCTGGAAAAACAATGGCACAGACGTTTATGGCAAATGCAGCTACCAGAACACATCCTACTGAATTTGCAACAGGGGAAGCAGCCGGAATCGCAGCCGTTCTGATGCTGAAAAATGCTTTTTCATCTTCAGATATGTACAACAATGTTAATATATTGCAAAGGGAACTGATAAAAGAATCCCCAATATATTGGGATCAGCCAAAAACATCGTCATCATCGGAAATCGTCGGATGACATTCGCTTCAAATTCTAATTTATGGCTAAAAACAGTCTTACATACCTGGCTATGTAATACCAGTTCCTTAAAAAGATTCTTTAAAAAACGATACTGAATTTACAAGCTGCAGGGTAATTTAGTTTGAAAATAAAGAAATTTGTCCAAAAAATACTGACCATTGGTGCTTCGTTTATATCTTTCACATATATTCGGAAAGAATCTATAGATTTGGTATCTTCTGTAGTTGTTTCAAATGTTGTTTCGAAGGTATTTATCTCCTCATAGTTAAGAGCATATTGTACTACCAGTTCCACTTCACATATTGTCTTACTGTCAAGCTATTTATGAAATGAATGTAGAATAAATAAGGCGAATAGTTTCATAAATCGCGTGTTTGAAATTAATGTTAAGATTTTTTTTCGATTACTTTGAAATATACTGATGTCTACATGTATTCATCCAACATATGCGTGAATCTAAATAATATTACAGAGGGTACTGTAATGATGTGGACATATTATCCATTGTATAAAGCAAAAATACGATCCGTAACTATATGAATTTAACAAAACAATACATCTTACATTTTCACATTTTAAAGGTTGTATTTGAACAACTTCTGCTCCACTGACAATCTTCGTTACGATGTTTCGATCTGTTAGAGAGTATTCAGTGACCAGCTTTGCGAAAACAATGCCAACATCAGTATTCTCTTGTACTTCTACACTATATTCATCTATTTGCAGCGAGTTTCCAACAACTTCTAGAGCAACTTTCAATGCATTAGTAGTTCCAACTACAAGAACTTGAATCGTTTCTTCAGTCTGAAATTTTACCTTATTCATCATATACGATTCTAGAGGGTATTTTTCCAGTACTTGGAAGGTGATATGTACGGTGAAAGATGTGTTTTATTAAAACAACATCAACTTCATTTATCAAAAACAATCATATATATTTCACTTTAACATTACAATAGGCAATAATAAAGAAATAACTTTAAAATGTTAACTAGTTTCCTACAAATATGTTTAAATGTTTTGTGTTTGAGTTTCGAGATCCACGATCATATATACAATGGTATTCTACAGTTGGTATGGTCGCCCCCTAAATAGTAAGGTGATACAATATAAGAGATTTGAATTTTACGAAATCCCGTTCGGGCAACGTAAAATATTGCCTGTTTGACAATCGAGATTTAACAAAATCTCTTGTTTACCGTTTCAGGAGAACATATATATTACAGAGAATATAAAACCTTGCGAGGAAATACTGACGAAATTAAACCTTTAAATTTGTGCATGTGTCAATTACCCTCGCGAAGATTTAACTAAAATTTCGCTTGTCTCGCTAGGGACCATTTGTATGGAGGTGGTTTTTAAATGATCACCAATAATGGTAAATAGCCGAAGCTTTCCGATATTGACACGCGACAATTTTAAGTTAATTTGTCGCCGTACAGAAAGGGCGATTGCGACATTCTACCGGTTTAGTCTTTGCCTATATTTCCTCGCGAGAATCTAACGCAAAAATGCGAGATTTTAATTCGAGTCTCGCGAGGAATAAAGGGACACATGCAAAACTTTAAATGTTAAATTTCGACTGCATTTCCTTGCGAGATTTTAAAGTCTCGCTAGTATATATGTTCACATGAAAGGGCGAGACAAGAGATATCTTAAATTCTCGCCTGTCAAACACGCGGTATTTTATGTGAACCGTTTGGGATTCCGTAGAATTGGCACAAACTGTAACAAAAAGTAAATAATAAAAAAACCTTAACAAATGATCATTCTTACCGATAAAGGAGGAGTCCCGTTGTCTGTACATTTGATTCTTAATTCAATCATTTGTCCTACAGTAAGGCTCTCTCTATTACTGACGGTCACAATGCCCGAACTACTCAACTCTACGTATAGCGGAGGTTCCAACAGCTCAAATATATGCGTTTGTTCTTTGTCTTCATCTTCGATGTTCAGGTATCCAATGACCGTTTCGACCGGTGAACCAATAAGTACTTTGTTGCCTAAATATTTTAATAAAATACGGTATTACTTTAATTATAATTTGATGGAAAGGAGTGTTGAAAAAAATGTCTTACATACTAATTCCAGGTTCCCGATGGTCACGTGTAGGTTGAAGTTCAATATTTTCTGCAACATCGAACCCTGTATCTAAATATCTTTTGGCTGCTCTGGACTGGCTGAAATTTCTAGATGCAAATCATTCCAGAAATGTTTTAATATCTTTAGCCAGTCAGTGGATGTGTCCTCTTGATATTACTAGATAACACGGACAAAATGAAGAAAAACTGTCAAAATTTTGTCGCTGAAACATGACTTCATCCTTCAAAAACGGAAAATGTATCCATTGTCGGCTTCATGGTAACCGTTTTCTGGTCTGTAATATGCATATCATTGTAGTCAACAAGTTCCTTCACTTTGCGACAAGTCCCAGATTTCCTCTTATCCATCCAATATAGTCTCTTACCATTCCATGTTGTGCTTAACGGTGTTGTTGACAGTGGAAACACATACATATTCCACTTGATCGAAAACCATATTCGGAAGGCCTTACTTTGACAGTCTGCGACGAAACATTTGAGCCAACTACATTATGAAGATTAGTGCGAGTGAGTCTTGGTTGCTGCGACAAAGTGGTGTCTACAGACATGAACAATTAAAACTGGTCTTCAGCTATAGATGTTGCCCTTTCTCTGCCTCAACGATGTCGTTTTAGTTTTGCATATCACCATATGTTGCATATCCATGTTATTCACCAATCTCACGACTGACAGTTCCTTGCTATACAATCCTTACAGCGCACGACACTGTTTCAGACAAACGTCCTTACATTTATCATCTTTAAAACAGGCGTTTGTGTTGAAATGAATACTGATTACCTTACATATGGCATGCACATGAAGACAGTACAACAATCCATCATTCAAATCGAGTACTGAATGCTTCTTTAGACACAAAAATGTCTGCCTGTCATAAAAGCTAACAGGAACACTAATGACTATCTCAGTGCATTCCTCAAATATTCAAGCAAACCACGATGGTTTGTCAAACAATTGGTACCTTTGACCAGTCTTTCAACAATTATCCATACACAATTTACATTGCTTTTAATAGCGTATGATGTACTGAAATGAATAGCAGTCCCTGAAGTATCCCGACCTCTTATCTAAAACCTCGAGTTTGAACTTACGGTAGAAAGATTTAAATGAGTAACATAACATTAATTTTCTTCCTTCAGAAATTTCCTTAGTTTCTTTCACATTCTAATGTTGTCTCCGGCCGATACTTCAGCCTACACCTAAACCGCCGATGCTTCAGTATACACCTAAACCGCCGATGCTTCAGTCTAGACCTAAACCGCCAATGCTTCAGTCCAAATCTAAACCGGCCGATACTTCAGTCTACACCTAAACCGCCGATGCTTCAGTCTACACCTAAACCGGTCAATACTTCAGTCTACACCTAAACCGACCGATACTTCAGTCTACACCTAAATCGCCGATACTTCAGTCTACACCTAAACCGGCCGAAGCTTCAATCTACACTACATGCCACATTTTTTTCAACTTGTAATATTACAGGAAAACATGATGTATATGTACATAACAAGTAATTAACGACTGACTACAAATGAATTATAAAACTATAACTTCAGTTCCAACACGCTATAATTTCCATTCAGGACCTCCTGCTGCGTACATGACATTGAAAAACAGACTGATAGTTATAAACGTGATGCAAACAGATACAGTATATGACTTAATATGAAGGAGACAATTCAATACATCACAGGATTATACTCTAAAATATCGTCACATATATTGTATCAAATCTTTTTTAGACTTTTTTTTCTAGTTTTTCTACACTTACTACTTATTCCTAAATTCCATGGCTTGTCATTGGCATCTGTAACCTCAATATGGATATAAAACAATGCTAGTAAAGGTGGCAACCCTGAGTCTAACACTTGTACAGTAAGGGTATATACAGGGTTTTCCTCATAGTTGAGTTTACAGTTCCTTGTATATTCATTCGTGCAGTCTTCACCTACATCAGCAGTCTTTAATATAAAAGTAGAATTAGTTAGATATATTTGCCCATCTTAACTTTGAATTGTATGTTTCAATTTACCATAATATAAGAGTTAAGAACAAAATCATTTACTTCAATGAAGTAAATAAAATAAGTCATCCAGCAAGGAACTCGAAAAAAATAATGAAAATAGTTATATGAATTGGCCATAGCGTAACACAAATCTTCAAAAATAAGAGCAATATAAAGGCATAAAGTAGGGCCATATTCTGACAACACACGCTGCAAGGACAAACGCAATTTCAGTTCGGAACCCCAAAACAGTATGTTTTAAAAACTTAGAAATGACCGAGGCCAATTCTTGTAGACAATGCACACTTCGTCGTGTTAAATGATTTAGTTTTGATTGAGGTTGCATAACTACAATCTTTAAACATTCAATTATTTTGCACTTACTTTTAAAGTGTAATTCTCAAGCTTGAAATGACCCCCTCCGTCATTAACCAAATTTACTGTGTGCTTTTGGCCAACATCTGGATCCGTTACTGCAATTTGTCCGATTACTGTGTCTGTAGGTGAGTTTTCTGAGATCTATAAAAGCAAAAGGAAAGTGCTTATCAAACAAAAGTAGAGCATTACTCAACTTCTTAAAATGCGTTTGAAGATATAGGAAAATCCCCATTAATCTTTTTATTACATGCTGCAGAGGTTAATAAACTCGTTGTGTAACGAGCACCCGTAGTTAAATTCTTTTAATGGTCAAGTTTGAGTACCGTGTATATGGGTAGGAAATATGACAGGCAAAGTTAATAAGTTTTGGATTTTATTCCACAAAAGGTTAAGACGACACATTATGCAAAAACTAAAACAATGTTTATCATTTTGTTCAAAGTGACCCATGAATGTTTATAAAATTTTATTTCAGCTTCATAACTAAATCTAGAAGAAAAAACAACAACAACAACAATATACTGTATTAGAAGACAATATTGCTTCCGAGGGCGCTTCGTTGATGTCTTCAACAATGACAGTGACTGTTTTCCTAAATGACAGAGGAGGTTCTCCATCATCCTCGACCTCTATCTCTATTTTCATCTCCTCTAAGGATGTTTCAAAATCAATATCCGCCGCCATTTTTGCCTAATAGAAATAGAATGAAAATAGAAGCATAGATGTGTGGCATAATTTGAAAAAAGGGGAACATGTAAGTTGTTACACAGTGTTTGTCACCTAGGACAAACAAAATATAAGGATAATGAAACTATACGAACGACCTTTTAAATGGCAATTTGAACACTTTTTCTATCTTTATAGTAAACTTTCTTTCCGAATTGCACGTAGTATTAATTGTATTTTTCTTGATAAAGATGTCTAGAACATTACCAAATTTCAACAGTGCGATTTATTTCTGAAAAACTGTAAACATAATTGGAACAGATGTATGTGAAATGTATCTCACTGACCACTGCTCTCTGCTGATAAAGAGTAGTTAACTCTACAAATCAGTTATTATATCTATGAAAAACGGATTTTTCATATTTTTAAATGTCAAAGTCGTTTCCTTTATTAGCTTAAAATATTGCCTTTTTCAAAAATGTGTTCTTAACAGATGCAGGAGAAATGCATGTCTGATTCATCATTATTACGCCCTTCGATGTCAAAATAACAAAACATAGCAAAAATGGGTAAGCCAACAAAAATTAACGATATTTTGGATTGACTGGCCAGTTGCCCAGCATCAATTTCTTTTAGACGTTTTCACAATTTTAAATACGAAACTAATTCAAACATTTTTTTTTAAATATCTAACGCTTAAATAGAGCTAGGCCTATAGCTAAGGTAAGGTGACTCTGATTTATTTTGGGAAAAGAGGAATGATGTCTTCCTCGTTATATCTAACTTTATACACGTATTACAGTTTCTGTATATGCCAAATTGTTTTGGATTGTTTAGTCACAAATTCATGATTAACTGCTTTATCATGAAAACGCTGATCAAGTTTGTGAAATAAAAGAAAATTGACACAAGCAAACAAATAAATCAAAAACTATTAGTTGTGAAAGAGAACTTGATTCTAAAACTGAAATTAACTGTTCAATATTAAAGGTTTTCAGAAATTATATAGCGTTGTAATGGGTTGAGAATCTTATTCACACAAGACATTAAATGAACGTTTCGACATCTCTATTGCAGGCAAGTTCTGGTGTTTCAGCCACTAACTCTGAGGTATTACGGGAAACATGCGCCATTCCAGAATGTGCAAACACGGGAACAACTGATACAATATTACCAAACACACACTTAAGTATTTCCAGCACTTTCAAGCAAACGATACAGGCAATCTCAAATGAAACATCAACGACGGCTGAAGGTTAGTGAAACACCGCCGTCACAAAGCGCAGGAAATGTTTTCCATTCTGTCTTGATTATTTCAATCAGCCTTTACAAACTAATCAAAAGTTTTGTGTGTTTCCTCGAATTATTGTAATTGGGTCTTTTTAATGCTTATTTTCATACAAATATAAAGATATACATAGTATTCATATTTCATATGATAATCATTTATTTATATTTTTTCATGTTAAATATTGCCAATTTATATCATTCTGCTAAGCATTTTCTTCTAATTATCATACTTTAAAAAAATTCTAATATTATGTTGCATATAAAGCATCTGATTGTAAGTTTCTTGCTCGCTTTCCCTTTTAGTAACAATTTGTTATGTTCTAGTTTTACTATGCTTATTTTCACACAAGTATAAATATATTGATAATACATATTTTGTATTCGTAGTCTTTGATAAAATTTCTCGTAAAAAGAAACAAGTTTAAAAATGTATTGGCGAACACAGAGAGACTGAGTTTGATATTATATGAAAGAGGAATTTGTTTTTAATCGTATCTTAAAATTGAATTTTGTATTTTCACTCCGTTCAGTTCAAAACGTCTGTGACATCAAATAGGGCATGGCTGCTCGGCACAATCGTAAGCAACATGTCAATAACAAGTGTCTGACTGTAACAAGTGTCTGACATGAAAGAAATGAAGGTTTGAACTTCTATAAAGTAGAAAAAAATTTGCAACCTAACTGTTCTCAGATGTTAACTTCATTCAAGTCGTTATTTGTTATAGAATTTCTTCGGGGACAAAAATTACATCACAATCTTATGTTTCCACTAGAGTCATTGGAAACTGAAGTCTAGTCCAGCTTTATCATTTGTTACCAGTGAAATCTTCACGAAAATGATTATTGAGAAAAAAACAAAGGTATTTGATATCCCAGTGACATTTATTATTACTAAAGTATGTATGTATAGTTTTCTTAGATATTAATTGTTTGGGAGTCTATGGTAGCCTTTACAAAGATACACAATGTTTGTCTACATACGAACGCTTTTTAACAATAACAAGCGTGGAATATATGTTCTGTTTACGTTAATATCACGCGTTTATCCTAAAGTCCCGCGAGATTATTGGTTAATAAGTTACAGGAAAATCTGCATAGAACTATTATTTGCATCAGCAAGATTTTTAAGCACAATGCCTTCGCGGTACTGTCACTCGGGAAAATCACTTTTGTAGCTAGCTCAGTAAAGAAAAAAATTATCCTTTATTTCCAAGTCTCATGGTAACTTAACAACCACAACAAGTTGCTGTTGTTTTTGTTATTGTTGGTAACTAAACTAGAATCCTGAACTTGTCAGGAAAAGACTGGAAGAATTCAGCATGCTTATCCATATTTACCGAAAGTGTTATCTAGCAATCTGCAGACTTGGCCACATAAAATGTTCATACTAAGCACTTTTGACCGTTTCTTCAATGCTCTGTTTCTTAATAATTCTAGCATAAGTCATATTGGAGAGGGTAGATTTAGTTTAAATTGTTGTTGTTGTTTTTGTTTCATTGTCTTCTTTTTATAATTTAAAAGTTACATACTACTTACAGGTTAACTTTGAAATTCTCCAGTTGTCTGACCAATAAATATGAACTAAATTCTTCAAAATAGTGGATATAAGAACTAGTATAAATGCAGTCAGAGCCGGTTTAAGGCTATTTCTTTTAAGACTTATGGGGTTTAGGAATACTAAGAGCTGTCAAAAACTAAATATGCTTTGTTAAGTAATTTCTTCAATTTATCATACTGTATAACAGTTCTTATTTTTTTTCTTATTATTCATTTTTGTTAATACAGCCTGTTATTGTAAGGTTTCCTGCTGATTTTATTTCGTTATTTCTGGCTTGTAACAATTTATTATGTTTTATTTTTACTTTTTTTTCTTTTTTATGTCTTCGGAGATTTGTGTAAGTCATGCGACAATTAAAAATAAAGTAGTACAGTCGACTCCGCTTATAACGAACTCAATGGGACATTCAAATATCGTTCGTTATATCCGAAGTTCGCTAAAAGCGAAGTAGCAACAACTTTCGCGGACGAAAAAGCATACCTGTCACCGGACATTTGTGCAATCGGTATTTTACGGCAGCGGTAATTTTATGCGGGGCAATTTATTGTACACTATATTATGCACATGCATTTGATTTATTGTAAACAAAAGTTTCACAGTTTATTTGCATAATTTATACATGTATTTAATTCAAACAAAATGTACTGATCATGAATCGAGCGCATCCCGATTTTCAATTATGACAGTTCGTTTCAACCTAGGAAATTTACGTTTTTGTTTCTCCATTTGGGACAGGAAAAAAATGGTTCGCTATAGCCGAGGAAATTAACGTGTTTTTCTCCGTTTGGGACTTGAAAAATGGTTCGCTATAGCCGAAAATTCGTTATAAGCGAGTACGTAATAAGCGATGTGATTTAACATAAAATAAAGAAGGAATCGGCCTGGGATTTCAGAATTAGTTCGCTATAGCCGATAATTCGTTATAACCGAGTTCTTTATAAGTGGAGTCGACTGTATTAAAAATCATATTTATACCCTTTAAAAATCAGTAGTCTCATAAAATGCATTTGCTTCCCGGGAATGCTTTTTCTTTTTTCTTTTTTTGACTGATCGCAACACAGACTGGCAATAAACAGTCATTCATTAAAAGTAAAAGACGCCTAAGATGAGTTAAAACTATCAATTTGCCGCCCAACAGTCCGATGCCTTTATTCACAAGGCAGCAATGAGAATCGACAACGATATAAGCAATGAGCACAGGTGCCTTCTGAAAAAAAGCTCTCTTAGTGAAGTCTTAAAATGTTCATATTTTCTCATGCATAGAAGAAGACACTTGCATTATTTTTGATAAAAATTCATATTAAATCATAGAAGATAGATATGTATAAACAACTAACCATTAATTCATTTCCATTGATTTCGAACTGAGAACGCGTGTCTGAGATCAATTTAAATTTATGTTTTTGCTCTGGGTCTTTATCCACAGGCTCTGAGAACAGCTACTGTTGTTCCTCTTGTATTTTCTGGTACACGAAGCTCATTGGTTGATATATCATTCAACAGTATATCCTAAAGAAAAAAACAAACATAACAAACATTTTCAATACACAAACACAATATTAAGTACAAGCGCTCGACAAGCACTTTGACACAAAAACTGATGTCTTAGTATGATGTGTGACTTTTCAAAAAATTGTTAGATAAACTGATTGTGGCCTCAATAACTTCAATCGAGGTTCCTTTCTGTCCGGAGAGAATAGTGCACAAATGTAAAATTCAACTTCATTTGTATAAGCAATTACGCAATTTATAGTAGTTAATATTATTGAGTCTATTCGAAGTGTTAAGTTACCCCATAAAAATGACAGGATTGTGTCCTGAATATATTATATATAATACGCACGTTACATTCTGCATTTAAGTTTTTGTTTCTAATTAGGTCTGAAATATACTGTAAAAGACCTTAGTATTCTTCGAATGGTCGAGCTACAAATGTCGCTTTTAGTATTTGTTTACAAGAAGTTTTGGAAACTTGGATACCGTTGGCCTAACATTCACATCCTGTATTTGGATTTGAACTGCTTGGCTAATAGTTAATCCTTCTTTGTCAGACACAGAGAGACAGGAACCGCAAACGAATCTGCTTACAAATATAGGGACCATCAATATAAGCTGGACTGTGCAATCCGTGGCTCCTGTGAGAAGCTGTAAAAACATCATCAAACATAGAATCAAATCAAATATCACAAATGCTAAAACTAATAATTCAATGAACAGGAATATTTATATTTATTAACAAAAATCAATACGTCACTTGTAATTAAATAATAATTTTCATACCATCTGACATCTCAGTGAATAACATAAGGATATCAGCTCTTTATCTCTAAATTTAGCTTTTACATACATGCACTTAAATATTGTAAGTAACTGTAAGCAGTAAATTGTCATACCGTTGTCTCACAGGTTAGCGAGCTTGTCGAGAACGTGTTTGAGTGATCTGTCAATGTAATTTCTATATCTTCCTCCGAGTCAGGATCGGATATAGACCACGTGACAACTGGGGCTCCGACCTCAGCGTCTTCCTTAATTGTCAGGATTTCAGACACATTCAAAATTATCGGTGCCTCGTTCACATCAACAACTCGAATCACCAGAGACACTTCACTCTTAAAACATTTACGGTGAATAATTATTTTTTTGCAATTACATAATATCATGTGTTTCTTTATTTTATATAAAGCCAGTAAAAAAGTACATTCCTTTAAACACCACATAAGTTGACTCATTTAGCAAATATAAAAATCAGTCCTTGTTACTGTTGTAAAATTACATTCAATTACATATCTAGATGATAATTGTGTAAAAAAGTAAAAAAAGTTAATGTAAATGCTAATTCTATTTCAGTTACCATACGTTTAAAAGATGATAAAATCTAAATGTAAAAATAGACTTGTGGTAAACTGGTAATACAAACCGATCTTTGTGGAACACCGTCGTCCTTTGCTACCATTGTTACTCTGTAGTAATTAAGCTTCTCATAGTCTAGTGGCTTCGTAGAAACTAGTCTGTTTCCATCTTGAATATCAAACACGTCAACAAAATTCTGAAGCTCAAATATGATTGAGTCAGCATCCACGTCTTCAGCTGTCAGCGTACCTTCGAAAGGAAACACACTTACCAGTAATTTCTACAAAAGCTTTTGATATGCTAGCTTTAAAACGAGTCATTTAAGAATAGAATTATATTCATTTATGATCGGCCATGTGCATTTCAAATGCTATGATCAAGCCTTATTCTGAATTTTCAGGTCTTTGCCTACTGTCTATGTTTGGTTTACTTTCATGTAAAATTACATTTGCAAATGAATTCCAAATGAAATAATTGACAAATCTATATACCTTGCCAGTCAAAAAATGAATCATATATACCAATTAGGGAACCGACCAGCTGATTCTCTTTGATCATACTTGCATCGATTCTAACATCTGTTGGGGGATCATTTGTATCTTCGATGTATATAGTAAATTTGTCTTCACGATGCATTCTCGGTTCACCATCATCTACTGTAACTATTATAACCGTAACACTGCGTTCTGCTTCGTAGTCTAATACGCAATAAGAAACTCCACAGAGCCGTGGAGATTTTCGTACCTATGTATGTAAAAGATGTATGTTTTACCACTCTTACAGAACTGGTATGTATCTCGAGGTGTTCTAAATTGCACCGTTGAAAACTGCCTCAGTCATTAATTAGAAAAAGTCACTGAGACATCATTTTAAAAGGCAGTAAGACGAACAGAGGAACAAATTAATATAATTAAAAAAAAATTAATATGGTAGATCTATATAACAAATTAGCTTACCATTTAAGAGTCTGTTGAATCCACATCTTTACGATACAATGTAATTAACAGTCTTTCTTACCATGAGAGTATTCCCTTTAAGCTGGAACCGTCCAAGAGAATCATCAGACAGTGTGTACTGGAAGTGCTGTTTCTCTTCCATTAGATTGTCCGGATCAGATGTTATTAGTGTACCAACAACAGTGCCTTCGTGGCTATTTTCGTTGATCTGTAAATAAAAAATATCTCAGAATAACTTCTGCAGAGATTTAAACTTTTTAATTTTCCTGTACTACAGAATAGTACTTTCAAGGCATAATCCTGATGGAAACACATTAACGTTTTTTTTCTTGATTAGCCGAAGTACGCGTCTTTCGAGATGGGAAAGAAACCACTAATTGACAGAACAATGTTATATAACCTATGAATACTTTCTTACGAACAAGTAAATCCGTAACAGAAAGATGCAATACATCTTTGAATACAAAACCCAAAGCGGGATTCGAACTCTGATCTTGGCGCATCGAAGATCAACACTCTAACCACTGAGCTAAAGAATCGAGGTATACACTAGACTGTAACAACTTAAATCTTATAACATTATTCTTTTTGTAACAGTGTTCAATCGTGTAAAGATTTAATTTGTAAAAACAAGGATATTTGATAAATATCAAACAGATCTTACTTGACAATGTTTATAACCTAATCCATCTCATTAAATATTTTTGGAACACGAAATTATTTGCTTTATGCATAAAATATTTTTTCAGACGTTTAGTCTTGAATCTGAAGCCTTTTATAATACTATTATTAATTAACTATAATACAGTATTAGGCGCATTTTAACTACAAATGTAGGGCAAATATGAACTTCTCCAAAACATTATTAACACAAAACTCGGCCATTATGAAGAAACTCGGCCTTTATGAAAAGACTCGGCTATTATGAGATTCGAGCCTTCTCATTGGCTGACCAGCTCGGCCATTATGAAACTGCTTCTATTCATTAGGCCTTAAAAAAAAGTAGCCATCTTGAATTTTATGAACTTAAATTTAGATTCTTGTTATATCAATTTTAACGTCAGGTGTTTTAAGATATCCTAAAGTTGCAACATAATTTCGCGGAATAAGTACGGGTTAAGATCCGGACGGGTTATATACAAGTAATTATTACACCAGGACGACACTTTTCCGGCAGCAAAATAACAATGAACGAAGTTGAGCGTATACTGAAGTTATATTTGTTAACTATCTAATGCTCTTTGGTAAATAATGTATAGTTAATTAATAAAATTTAAATTTTCAATAATTGTTTTCATAGTGGCAGTTGTATTGGGCTTCACACTAGTCATATTAGTAATATGACTATCTTCAGCCCAATAACTAAGCCATTACGAAAACACTTAATTATTAACATTACAATAATACTTTAAACTTAAAAGTTATTATCATGTAATATTTCGTCTTTTGTTCATCACAGAAAAAAATTTGAAGAAAGAAAGTCGGTGCAGTACATTATATGTTCATGCAATATTCAGTTATGTTCATTCGGTGTTGAGGAAAAATAAAAACCCAACTACTCAAGTGATGGTGAATGATGGCCTTCATGTAACGAATCATCAAAGGCATTACGAAAATATTTACATCATTTGATCAGGTTTTGCTGGGCTGAGTATTTTACATATGCAAAACCCCTTTCCGATTATCATACATGCAACAAAATGTTCGATATTCTAAGTTAAATATTAATACTTGATTTTAGATAAAAAAAATTGCTGAACTGAATCAATTCCTAAACATTGCGGAAGGAAATACTTCATAATCACAGTAAAATACTAAATTACTGAATACTATTATATGGAAGCTGCTAGATTTATTGTCATCGTAAACACTTTCTGTTCTGCTTTGTAATGACTCTTTTAATGAAACAAATAAATATACACTTTTAAGGCCAATATCTATAAAGAAAAGAAAAGGTTTATATTAAACGCAATACACGAGAGAAAAAAGAAGTATAGAATTGCTGATGTATTATGAAAAAGGCATGAAATAAAAAACTGTTATTACTTTCTTCAACAAATAACACGCAATTCACAAGAGAATTAATAGTTGTAAGATTGCTGATAAATATTCAATAAAGGCATAAATGAAAGAAAGCCGTTGACCTTTTTTCAACATATCGTATGTCATAAATGAGGAAAAAATAAATTTGTCAATTGCTTAAAGAGAGACATGAAATGAGAAACATGTTGATGTTTTCTAGAAATACCTTTGCATTAGAAAGCACGGTAGAAGAGGGTGACCTCATTCACATCCACAACTCTAACAGTCACGTTGAAATCAGCGGACTGTCTCGGTGTTCCATTGTCTGTTACCGTGACGACTGAGATGATGAACATTCTGGCGTTCAAAGTCAACTTGCCTTGTTCTTGAGGTCTTCGAAAATATAAAATAAAATACTTTTTTGTTTCGATATACAAAAGAACATGCGTATAGGTTCCATATAACTTTAAATCAGCATTTATTTTAAAGAATGGACAGAAATTAATATTCCACTGCAAAATATGAACAAACTGTTTTTTTTCCTTTTTGCACTGCTATTACCTGATAACATTTATTTCTGTAGTCCAAACATTGATAATGATCCTCTTTTAGAAAAAATATTCTGTATTCCTTTCACATATCAGACTCTCTCCGACAAACATTTTCGATTTTCGTTTTTTATCTTTCTTATAAAAGTTCTTTTAAAAAAGCTACTTACTTTGAGAAGATATCCCTCCACAAGAAAGAGTCCATGCGCATGCTCAGTGAGTTTAACTTCATGTCTGTCTGCCTTATCGTCATCAACCACCGTTAGTTCTCCAAGGATATAGTTTAGTTTATTCTCTGGTATATTGACTTCTTTCTGTTCACCGTTTATCAATAAAGCCTGAAAATATTCCAACAATTCAAACTTACTTAATTTAATTGCTGTATCGTCTTGTCTTTATCTAACAAATACTTCTACATTTGCAATATACTGCTTAAATGTATATCTTTTTCAAGAATTAAAGAAAATTCATCTATATTTTACTTGCAACATGAAATTATAAGAATCATAAAACTTTATTTAAATAGTTACATAAAATATTAACTATTAAATTTAGTAACGTGTCTGAATGACACTTAGCTTTTGTAATGCTCTGTTCACTTACGTGTTGATTTCAAGAAATATTTTACATAATTCTTACATAAGGTGGGTCGTTCACATTTATAATATCTAAAGTAATATTTAAAACTGCTGTTTTGCCAGCTTTGTCCGTGGCAGTCAAAGAGAACATGTGCTTCGTATCATCTTCGTAGTTGAAAGGTGTTACAATATTTATAGTTGCGGTGCAGAACTGCTGGTTCATCTGTAAACATGAAATACTGTTGGCATTCACCTAATGTATAGTCTTAAAAATAAATCAACCAATGTCCAAATGTCAAGAACGAAACATGCCCTCTGTGATAATAGTTGTGTATGTGAAAAATAAGCAGAAAGTATTACATCAGCATTTCTGTTCTGTACAATAGGCTATTTAGGTATGATTTCTGCATTCAATAATCTCTGGGAACTGTTATTTAGGTAAGGGAAAAAACCTAAACCTGCTTACCATCACTGAAGTAAAATTGCTGTATACAGATTTATTGTCAAACATTTGTTTATATATTTAACTTTATACAATCAAACCACTTAATGAATATAACATACTAACCATATTTCTGCAAGTGGTAGGCGAAAGTGCAAGATTATCCATCTCATTGTTAAGGCCCTCAATAGAAATCTCTACATAGTCCTCTAAATCTTGATCCTTTACCATAACTGTACCCATAGTACCTGAAGTTTATCGATATAAAGCCAATAAGCCCGTACTAAATATGTTCCGTCATTTAATTTTCTTTCTTTTTTTCTTAAATACGAAATAAAATTTTGGTAACAGTTTTTTATTCTGGTATGAAAAAGTCATACGTAATTACAAAATATTTTTCTTTTTCCTTAAAGGGAAATAAAAATTCAATATTTATTTCGTAAAAGCGAAAACGTAGTTTTTTTTCTTCTAATTATAAAATTGTAAATATGAAGTCTGTTTCTCTAAAATTCAATGTAAATTGTTTCTTTATATTCTTCGGTAATTGTTAAATGATAATTTGTAAATACGAAATGATTATTGGTGTCAGTTAAGTGTCATTCCTTAAAACCAAATTAATATCTTGTTATTTCGAAACACTATTTCGTAAAGAAATAAATGTTTTATCCAAAAAATGAAATGTATGCGTTGTCACTTTAGTGTACCAACCTTAATAGGAACATTTGGGAAAATAGATCTATACAGAAAGTATCTCTTGATCACACTGTACTAAAATTACAGCAAACATTTCGACTAAACCTTATCATAAAATCTGAAATAACAGCTAAACCTTGATTCTGGAACTTGATTGAAATAATATACCTTTAAAGTTTTCAGGCACTCTTGGAGTATTTAGACCAAATGGATGGACCCCATTTAGTGATGATAAATGAAGGTCGAACGGTGATTCATTCATGTCTCCGATTTTCATTTTTATCACTGACACAAGCTAAAGATAAAACAGGCATAGTATACAGGTTATTCATTGTTAATTTAATCTATATCTGATTGTATATTGATGAAATATTCCGTCTTTAACTTAACTAAGACATCTAAACATTTAAAATGGGCTACAAATCAAGGTATTTTCTTTAGAGACGACGGAAAATATTCTTTTATATTCGAAAAAAACTGTATTTAATTGAATCATAATCATATTCTCCTGTGGAAACTTAGTGATCTGTGAATATAGACCTTAAAGAATGAGCCCAATGCTCAAACACATACTCTTTACTAGTTGAAAAACGTTCTAAAATATCCGATTATAAAACACTTCTGTAACAGTGACATGCTTGAAAATAAATCTATCGGATAGCGGGAATTTCATTTTTACACATAAGCTTTGTTTTGTGTCATTTGTGTTCACAAATTATCCAACTTACGACCATTGGTGGCGTTGCATCGTCAGTGGATACAACTTCCAATTCAAACAAAAAATCTCGTTCTTTTTCGTAATCAAACACCCTGTTAGCGATAAGATTGTCTCCCTTGATACCGAATAATCCGCTAGGGTCGTTCGAAATTTGATAAGTGTATCTCTGATTTGTGTCTTCATCCACCGTTACTAACTTAACAAGTGGCTCTCCTGACAAAATAAGAACAATGAACGTTTTGGGATGACGGAAGCGCTTTTTTTAAGGTTCTGATGACTGAAGACAGTCGACAACAATTATTGCTGACAGGCATAAAATATACGTTATTTCTTTTGGTTTGGTAGTAAAGATCCAACTTAGGCAAACAATTTCGGAGATGTATTTCTGAGAAGACCATCTCTTTGTCAAATGTATTTGTCATTTTATAACTATGGCGTGATGCATAAAGACTCGATTGATGCTTTTAATTAGGTGAAATTCATATTTTTAACATATTAGAAAATGGATATTCTGAAAATGAACTCTAGGCTATTTTTTAGTAGTTTAGTTATAGTAATCTGACAGTGAGTTGCAAAATTAATGCATACTAAGATAATTTGACTGAAATCGAAAATGAAGTTTAAATTGACCTGATGAAGGGACATTTTTGAGTTTAGGTATGTCTATTGTTTTTACTTTACATCGATTTATAAAGTAGAATTTTATATAATATGACATTCCTCAGCAACTTGTCCTCAGCTGGATTCGAACTCAGAACCCTTTGCTTACAATGTGGAAATTTACCACGTCGACATAAAATCTAACAAATATACATGGGAGTAGAAAATCCATGTATTTATGTACCATAAATGCATTCGTGATTTTTTTTTGTATTCTTGATTTCTTTGTCCAGAAATTTAGATAGAGATCTGCAGCTCTCTACCCTGCCGCTTTAAAAACCGTGAACTCCGAAAACTGTATCTCTACCCCTCTGTTTAAATGACCCTAACATCGGATTCCGCGGCTATATCTTTATCCCTCCGCTTTAAAAACCTCGAACTCCAAAGCCGAGGCTATATACCATCCTCCGCTTTATATAGATACTAACCAGCTGCAATATTTTCTGGGATCATATCTGGATATATCTTTACAGTCGTCTGTTTGTCATTCACGTCACTTAGATAGATCGGTACATCAAACATGGCGGAAAGGGGCGGGCTCCCGTCATCTGTTACTCTTACAGTAACTCGGTGCTCGTCATGCAATTCTCTATTTAGTATACAGTAAGTACCACCGTCCTTCTCACACAGAGGGTTAGATTCTTGAATAACCTTAAAAGATTTTTTTTTAAATCTCTGTAAAAATGCCTTTTCGTAGTCAGTAGCAATAAGAAACACAAGCTTATGAAATATAAATTTGCAATGTCAAGGTAAGCTAGGGGTATACGTATTGACAATTTATAGAGTAATCATGAAACTGTCTGATATCTTTAAAATACGTTTTTTTAATTAATCGTTAGGAATTACACCCTTTTTCAATACTTAATAGATGTATTTAGGTCACGAAATCAAATATTACCTTTAAACATGTTTGTCCATTTTCCTCGAAAGCTGCGAACGTTTTCTGTAGAGTATTTACTAAGGTATAGGTCAAGGTCTGACCTGGATCATCGTCAAAGCCAACAAAGCACCCGACTACAGTTCCAGCTAGACTGTTCTCTGGTATAATGTCTGGCTCTAACTACAATGTGAACTGACACGTACTAAATAAACTTTTATTATGCTGTTTGCTTTTTTTTGACGCAGATTATGACCAAACTGTACATTTGGGTCGTATCATCATAATCTGTGCCGTGACAGTAATACCCAATAGATCTTTCAAGTTCATTTTAAAAAAATGAAACAGAGTAAGGTTTAACTTAGACGATTCTGTAACATTTCGAGTAAATGCAAGGTAGGTATCGATATTTGTGTACCAGCGGCTGAACTTTGACATCTCTGTTAAAATTATGTTTCAACTTATACATAAAAAGACTATTAACTTATGCTATATATATATTCCTTACAGATATCAAGTATTGTGTACGTATTAAAGAGATTTAAAGCATCTCATATCCTTTAATATCATATGAAACGAAGTGATATGAATAAGTTATGCCCCGTAAAAAATCCAAAGCACAATATTCAAACTGAACGTATGAAAACTAGTAGAGTTGTTATTGTACAGTTGTTTTGTCGACAGCCATTTATTTTAAATGAACGCTTTCTTAGGTTCAATTTGCCCTCAGGAGACATGTGATACATTATTGAACATATATTCTTGTTTACATTACCAATTAAGTTCATTTTTGGCAGAGAATAAGCCGATAAAATAAACATTCAGTGTATCTCAAAGATTGTGTCCCTTAAAGAGCATTCGAAATAAAAAATATCAAACGTTACAAACCAATATTTTTAACTGGAGACATATACATGTGTCACTAGATCATTTATATTTAGCAGCAAAACAAACAGGGAAGATACAAGAGTATCCATAAGGTACGTAAAGACAAGATCAACATTCTATAGGTCTTTTATAATATAATTTTAAAATCACGCTGCTGAAAGACGCCAATGTTTGTCATTAAAAACAAACTGAAGTCATCGATTTAGCCAGTTGAGTAAGAAATGAGTAACAAACCTTTACTGATGATGGAGGACCATTAGCATCCAAAACATCAAAGGTGAAGGTCTCATCTATAAACTCTCCTTCAAAATCTGTGCTGCGAAATGTAACGTCCCAACTGAAAAGTGAGTTGTCTGTTAAAACGTTATAGATACAAACTGAAAGTGTTTTTTTTTTTCAGAGTAAACTCAATGCAATTCTTATTTTTTGTTATTCCAAAATGAATTAGTCATCTTTTCTTGAACAATATTCAGTTTTTAAACATAACAAGACAATTATGGTCTATAATTTTTATGTATCTTACCAGGTCTTTAAAGTCTGGCATGATTTCTGTGCAAAAGACTGTAGAAGGCAAACTCAAGAAATTATGAGACAATCTTTCGTCCTGTCTTATGATCTTTAAGATCATAAATGTTCCACTAAGTCAGAGCGTCAAATCAAATCAAAGTGTATAGGAAAATAGGCATACAACAATGCCTTTAGCCATTAAAACAAGTGAATATAGGACAGTTGACCATTCATCCAATTACAGAGAACATACACGTTCATATATAATAGCAAACGTCGTAAAAGTAAGATGATGAACAACAAACACAATGTAACGATTTTTAATGACAGGAACAAAACTACTATGTAGTTAAAAAGAAGGTAAATCTTCTAGTTGTCTCTGTCTGGTTAACAATGAAGTGTGCACATACTCTGCAAGATTTTTTTTCTATAGTTTTTACTTAACATTAACACAATATTTATCCCTTTAAGACCAATATTAAGGGCAAACTGTATTCTGATTCTGCTGTGATAAAATTTCAACAGTTACAAAATCTATTGTTTCATTCAATAATAGAGTTTATCAGCTCATATCAGTCGCAAACGATTGTATGGACCCTATAGCATAGCATATCTGCAAACCTGTCAGGTTTCTCCTCGTAGTTTGCCGTTCTGTTCAGGCAGACTCTGTTCTCCTTAATATAGAACCGTTTTGTACTGTCTGTGATTATAGTGTAAATATGACTCTCTAACTTCTCGTCATCAGATGTTATAGTTGATAGGTAGGCAAAACATGTGCCCTTCGGTGTGCTTTCATCAATTGTTGTCTTATCTATATCTATCTGGAATGATGATAAAATGAACATTATTAAGTATTCAGTATAATTTTGGAAATCTAACAAAATCATTAAAGATGCAGATTTCTGGGAATATCACAGATTCACTACATTAAAACGACCTCTTCATGCTCTGTTTTTCTGTACGGAAAATTGCCAGTATTATATTTCTGTATATGTACAATTGGAGCGGGGTTAGTGTTATCCAATATTATGTAATTCTGTTTTGATTGGCTGTTAGAAGATTATTGCCGAAGCATTACGTATTTTCACCAAGTACTACCTGTTGAATCAAGTTGCGAAGTTGTTATTCCGGAAATCCTCGGACAGAATCACGTGACTCAAGTCCATTTGAATTTTCCTTGCTAAACAAATTTTCAAAATACAATTTACATAAAACGTATGTTTTAGCGTTTAAGACATTTGAAATTAACAACAGTTATTCTATTACCCCTAGAGGTGGTTTATTGGGTCTGACGCAATAAAGTAAAGGCTGCGTCCAGGAACCATCTTCTCTGCACGTCACTTCCGGAGGCATCCCTTTTAGTGTCCAAGTATCATCAGCGCAAAAGCCGGTACATGTATGGTTGAATGCGTGACCCTGAATTGTAGATATCAATCAAGTATCATTCCTTCAGTATCATTCCCGATAAACCTCTTTGAAAGTTTTCCAAAATGTTAAGAACAGATTAGATATATAGAGACCATGCACTAACAGTATTAGTATAATCACACTCAGTAATAGTAAAGGAAACAATTTCTTGTGTTGTGTATTTTAGGAGTCATATAGGTTTCCATTAATGTTGATGATTAAAGACTGCAGTTTTCTTGTTTCTATGCAACAACTAAAGAATGGTTTTAAAAATGTGCGCCTCTTAGCTTGCCGTTGATGTTTTCAGTTAATATAAACACCGTGGTTAAAATGTCTTATATTCATGACCATCAGGTTGATATGTAGTTGGAGGATGGTAGCTGGCAAGAATTTGGCAAGAAATATAAATACGCTAACAAAACAAGATGAATCTGTTAGTAAGTATATATTTCGAGTTCATTTGTCAAATCAGTTTACTGGCAAAGAACATTTGTATGACTGAATGAATCATTTAAAGGTATTACTGAAGAGCACGTGAATTCCGGGTATCTGCAGTCTGTCAAATGTGTGTGTGTCTGTGGACAATACTTTAGCTGCGGCGGAGGGCACTTGATCTCTGTGCACGTGCTGTTATCTGCGTTAAGATGGAAGCCAAGCTTACAATCACAAACTCCAGCATTACAAAGCTGCTCACAGGTCTCGTGACAAGACCGAATCTCCTAAAATATCAAACACTTTATATGCCGTATGCAGTTCTAACATTGCGCGTTACACGATGGACAGACAACCATACTGATTTCTAACAAGTGTTCCTCTCAGAAACTCGGGCACCTCTGGAACTATATATAAGTACATCGTGCTCAGCTAAGTATCGGAAACTATTTTATACCCCTAGGATAACCACAAGCTTACTTAAAAAGTGCAGTTCATATTTTAATTTCAGCTCTATTTTAATGACAAGTGGAAACGAAAGTCGTAAAGATTTTGTTCAAGTGAAATCGTGAAAGGCGTAACATTTTGAACACATAATATATTTTTGAACTAAACCACACATTTTCTTTCATTTTATTTCCGATAGAAAAGGCCTACCGTTAGGTTCTGACATGGTCTGCCGCCGCATACTTTATCAGATATTAAACTTCTGTTTCTCTGTTCTATGCCACCTTCACAGTTACGGATACATGAACTCCAATCACTCCACTCTGAAACCTGTTATGTCAGAATATTCCTAAGAATGTGACAATTAGTGAAATAAAGCGTACAAAAAGATTTGCCCTCAATAGGGTAATAATAATGATAGGAACAATAGCATTGTAAATTGAAAGTACTTTGCCCTAAAACTCTCGTTCTGTTAAATCAAATGATTACAAATCAACAGCTAAAGTAATAAGTTTATCTTTTTCAAACAAATATGCGCTACTCGATAAATTGAAAAAGGATCTATTGCAAGAATTGACTGATACAGTATAATAACCTCACAGTCCTGCCGTGCAGTATAAGATTCACAAGCCTCCTCTTCATACATGAGTTCATCCTGACACGTACCACCACAGTAGGCGGGACTAATCATGCTTCTGCTCCTCCTTGTCACGCCCTCCCCACAGTCATTAGAGCAAGCCGTCCAAACGCTCCAAGTCCGTAAACTCGCAATTCGTGACCTCTGTCACTAGGCAACCACGTGATTCTAAAAGGTCAGGTGGACATAAAGCTCCCCCACACTGGGGCCATGACTTCAACAGTCCTCGTTCGATTGCTTGAAAATAAATATCAGTAATATGGCAACACAAGTCATAGATATCTGTTGATTGCGTGTATCTTTGGAATAGGTCTTCTCCTAAACCTGTATTACCTTATCCATTAAACTGTAATGTTGCTGTATAAATTCAACAACACCAAAAACAAAACATTCTACAAAAATAAATAAAACGTTTAATAGTCTCGGACAGAGGTACAACGCAATTTATATCCATTTAGGCTTCAAACATACTTCTTTTGTCGAACAATATTATTATTAACTTATTGCTTGATACGAACATATATTCAGCAAGGCACACCTACGTTCTAAATGGAGTGGTGATAGAATTTGTGACATGAGTTTCGACGATGGTAAAGCCTGTAACTAACATTTAATCTCTTGTCACCAAATTTCACTATTCACTAGGCTACTGGCACTAATAACATGCCAGATGGACGAGACTTTTCTCGAGAAATGGTAGGGATGATTTTTTTTCAACAGCAAGTTTTTATCTTTTTTTATGAAATATAGATATATACCCCTTTTAAGAGCATTTTCTGTTTAAAATGAAGGGCACTCTAAATTTCCCTGATATCAGTACAATTTACAGTGCTTTGACTGCTATTGTTTCAGAATCAGTTTTCTGATGTTTCACAAAAAAAGACATTTTCTAAACATTTGGAATTTTATTAGCAAAATGTTATATTAAACAGGCTACAGGCAAACTTTTGGAATATATTATTGAATTTAAAAAGGAAAGTTATAAAAGACTTTACCACATCGCCTATCTTTTTCAAAGTTTTAAAAATTCTGCTGCACCTGCTGCACCTTTTACAAGCCAGTAGAATTTTTACATTTGATATTAAACAACCTTAAGTACTTTGACCTTGACCTAAGGTTTTGTCTTCCCTGAAAAAATATAAACAAACATAGAGAACTGTAATTAACCAAGATACAAACTGGCCGGTAAATGTTTGACGGTCTGTTTCTATTATTACTCTTGACCCGCCGAGATATCATGCTATGGTACATAGTGAACAGGTCTAATGAAAGCTGGACCTTCGAACATTCTGGGCGGATCAGTGGTCAAGTGATAACGCATAGAACATGCATCTCAGGGGTCGTAAGTTCGCTCACGTTCCTCTACCCACACAACTGTCCTTCGGGTGAGGCATCAAACCAAGGCTAGGAATCTCTCTAGAATTGATTTCTCTATCGCCACCACCCGAAAATAACTACACTCTTCTGAGGATGTAGGTCATATTGGTACCGACGATAAATACGTAAGTTCAAACGGAAAACTGGGCCGTGTTTAAAGATAAAAGATACAAAACTACAGCAATACTAAAATACAACGCTTTATAATTATAGATTTTAAATGAGTACATTCAAAAGACAGATGTTTGAAACAATCTGATTTGGTGTTTTTATGATATTACTAACGATATATGGCTTTCATTAGAAAGATTAGAAATAACAACACATTTTCGCATCAGAAATAAATAAATAAATAGATAAATAAATAATTAAATAAATAAATAATGTGGTAACAATGGGTATGCAAACGATATTTACGTGTGTTTATTTAAGCACACGACTGGTTTATCGACAGAACTTTTGTTGTAGTTCATTGTTGTATATAATGACTATGCGGGTTTTTTTATCAGTTCAAAACGGAAAAGAAATAAGAAGTTAACAACAAGTACATTCAAATTGCCGTAAAATCATCATATTGTTTTACAATTACAGAACACATCACTTTGTAAAATTCAAAACTTGTTGATTTCTTTGTTGTCTTTGAAACTGTTTCTTTGGCCGTTAAACTTTGTTCTATAGACTTTACCTGGAAAATAAACACGATGTATATGTAAGGTTAGTATTCATCTATCAACCCTTTTTCAGTTAAAAAATACGCTGGTTAAAATAGCTATGTTTATGCCACCAACAGTTACTTAAGATAAGTCTACAGTGACATTGCACATTCCTCATTCGGCGCGAGTACTGGTTTGAATCCAGGAAGCAGTCATTGAGACGGACTAATATAAGTTGCAAGAACTTGCTTCCCAATCGATGTAAAATAAATAAGTTTAAACTAAGATAAGTCAAATATTTCGTTTGAACGAGTTTCATTAAAAACACAACAAACAAACAAACAAACTACATGTATATAAAACTAAAACTTGTACACTGATTTTCTTACTTTGATAAACGATTATGTTTGAATTCTTACCCTGTATAAAGTTCTCTGTTACAAAACACACTCATTATTCCAAAGAAAGAACCAAATCAATTATCAATTTATTAGTTATCAATGCCAGTATCCAATACGGCTGCAATGTTGACTGGTTTGGGTCGACCAAGTTGGTAGATGATGCATGTGTTGTGGCGCCGAAAGACACTAACGACGATTTGTGTTCAGTGATATTACACTGTCTGCTGGTAGATTCAGATAATTTGGCATCTTCTGGTCTGATGGAAAAAAATTTTGTCCTTGCGTCGGCTACGCTCAAGAAAGGTATGTTTGAAGTGACATCTACATGTGTCTGGGAGCCATGTGGGAAGCGACTTTGCAAGAGTCCTGTGAGGAAACTTGTATAGTGGTATTGCAAGGCTGTTTGTGTGAAGCCAAATTACAAGACTTATAAAATGATTCGTTTCTTGCCAAACAATTCACTGATTCCTTTTTCAGGACTAACTGCTTGAAGTACGCTAAAAGTTCCCGACGCCTTCTTGCAACACTGTTCTATGCTTTTCTGATTTTTGCCATTATCTTTGTCCGATACTTTTATTTCAATCTTTGCCCTCTGTCTTGCATCTATTATCCATGTTTTGCCCTTCAAAGTTGCCAATTCCCAAATCCGAACACACAACTTCTCTTTCCGTTCTGTAATGAGGCATGCAGCCGTGTTCACCACAAGTACAAAAGCTAGTATTGCTTTTTTTATGGTGACGACGACGAATTTTAATGGTTCAGCTTTCTTTGTTTGCTCGGCTTCCTTTTTTGGCTCGGTCTCTTTCAAAATCTATGTCATCTTAATTGGTTTAATATTAGGAAAATATTGAGATACGAAAAGACGTTGCAAAGCTACAAAAAAGATGTAAAGATGCAATATTGGATAACGTATATAAATGAACAGTAACACGATACAAAGGTACGATAACACGATACACAATCAGATATGATATTAATCACTGCTTTGAACGTGTGCCACAAGGCACTGTGAGCTGTGAGTCATTACAATGGGTCCTGCATATTGGTTGCATGGTCATGCAGGAAACTCTTAAGATTGTTCACTAATTTTGGCCGAACACGGATTTATAAGCTGTATAGATATGTTTGTCTTCTTTAAGCCCTAAGAAAGTTGTCGTGGGATTACAGCGCCGGACTTCTGATCCTGAGATGGCTTGTTCAAATCCCACTATGTGTGAGATTTTTCATTAACTTTGCGAGAATTGGTTTGAATATCAAAAGTTCCCACTTAATGAAGAGAAGTAGTGTGTTACACCGTATGTAGCCTTTTCTCACACATTTCCATAGTTGGCAAAACAAATATTGGAAAACATAAAAAATTAGTTTACTTTTTATATTGATGTAAGATCTATAACTTGGCAAAACATCTCCGTAGCGTATACTTTGTATAAACATTTACAGACTGTCAGAACTAGTTTTCATCGTCAAAAATAAAAGTTTTAAGCAGTTAAATCAGATTTTACAGAGCCAAGATTCTTAGTTATTTTCCGACTGAAATACGCAATGCCTCTCGTATCTTTAAAATGTTTGTCCCTATTTATGACCAGTGGATTATGACATCCTTGTTATCTGGAAAGTACTTTATGCAAACAGTATAGACCCTGATTAGACGCCGCATTGCGGCGACTGAACTCGGTCTGCACTGTTTGCCTATGTCTAATTTTGTTGACGCTAGGCATTAATGGGCTAATGGAATGTATTTGAAATTTCTGTATGAAATGGGAATGCTGCCCATAGAATAATCCGCAAGGCAAAGGAAGAGAAGCAACTCAAAACTCGAGAAAAAAAGATACTTTCAAAAATATATACAAAGTCAGTTCAGTACTACAACGGTTTAAGGTTTCAACATTTTCTCTTCATTTTCTTCCGACCATTCAGTCTGTGTGCTCAAAGATCCACCTGAAATAAAAAAAATAGAAATGTAAATATAAATCACACATTTTAATGGGAAGGCAACCACCGTTCTTTCTAACTTTCTTTAGATATAGCTTTTCATAACCTTGGTATGAAGGAAAAAGCAGGAAAAAAGAATTACTGTTTTACCAAATAAATAAATAAACTTTAAATAGTATAACAAAGCTAACCCTGTGTGGAGTTCACTGTCACAGAACACTCTCATGATGCCAAATGAAGAACCAAACTCATCATTGTCAGTATCTAGGCTAACTGAAGCTTCATCTGTTGCCTCGTCAACCAGACTTGTGTGTGTAGTGGCATCGGTAGCACTGGCCAGACCCGTGGATGATTCTTGTGTAGCGGCATTTGACGGATCTCTGGAGCATTCTTGACTACCGGCATTGGCCAGACCTGTGGAGGATTCTTGTGTAGCGGCATTTGCTGGATCTCTGGAGAATTCTTGACTAGCGGCAATGGCCGGACCTGTGAATGATTCTTGTGTAGCGGCAATGGCCGGATCCCTGGAGGATTTTTGTGTAGTGGCATTTGCCAAACCTGTGGAGGATTCTTGTGTAGCGGCATTGGTTGGACCTGTGGAGGTTTCTTGTGTAGTGGCACTGGCCAGTCCTGTGAAGGATTTTTGAGTGGCATTGGCCGCAACTGTGAATGATTCTTGTGTTGTGACACTGGACAGTCCTGTGGAAGATTCTTCAGTATTGGTATTGGCCAGTCCTGTGGAGGATTCTTCTGTATTGGTATTGGCCAGTCCTGTGGATGATTCATGTGTTATAGCATCACGCAGTTTAACTTGAGATGTATACACTGAACCATTGGTTGTGGCATCGTCAAGATTTCTAAAGTATTTGTATGTAACAACATCGCCAGGCTTTTTGGTAGATTCATACATAACTGCATCAAGTAGCCAGCTTGAAAAGTCACGTATAGTGTCTTCAATTTCACTGGTTACATTTAATCTGACTGAAGCTTTCTGTTTCTTGTCACACAGTTCACTGTCTCTCGGTTTAGGGCTGAATGCTTGGGGAAAGCTTGAACATTTTGATCCCTCCATTCTTTCAATATCTTCATACTTTGCACATTTGTCAACCTTATCTAACCATATAACTTCTCTCTCCATTCTGTAATGTGGCGTGCAGCCGTGTTCACCGCAAGTGCAAAAGCTAGGGTTGAATCGTTTAGTGACAACAACCATCTTTGATGACACGGCTTGCTTTGTCGGCCAGGCTTTCTTCAGTAGGTCGACTTGATTTGAAGGCTCATCTTGTTTTGGTGTCTCTGCTTGTTTTGGTGGTCCTATATAAAAATGAGAATATATTAACTCTTGCTCCATCAAATTCAGGGTTTCTGATTCAGGTGTTTAAAGATAAATAGATACATTTTAGTATTCTTCTTCATTTTCTTTTCATTTGTTAACAATTAAAATTATCTGTTTGTTTCTAATAAATTACGAGCTTATATCAGGCATTGTCCTTTGTACTGTTTACATAAAAGGCGTTTTCAAAATCGACATTTTAAAAATTACGGTTTAAGATGAACAATCAAGTTAATGTAGTATTGTAAACTGAAATATTCAAAATGCATAAAGCAGTGCTAATCAGGAAAGATAAAAAATCACTTACTGTAATGAATGTTGTAGAGCAGGTTTGGCTTATACCAGGTATCTCTCGTATCTGTCATATTGTTCTTGCTAGAAATTTAAATTCGTGTGTCTCTTTCTCGTTTCAGTCTTTATATAATACCGTTGCTATTGCTAACTGAACGTCGACGTTGACGTTATTACGTCATTGTTTGCTGACGTCGTTAAAAGACGTCATAACATTGAAACACTTTATTTCAGTACTTTTTTAATCATTCTTTGATGAGGTTGTGACTGTTTGTATTTCTTTAAACTACATTTAACCTTCTCATTTAGTACGATCATCTTCAATTACAAACTTTTTTTAAATAAGGCAGAACAAATCTATGACATTGCAGATAAGATTCCATAATGTTTAGTTTAAAGCTTAATTACTTGCTATTCTAATCCGAGAAATCACTTTACTCCGTGTAGGATCTGAACTTGCAGGCTTAGTTCTTCTCTATAAGCAAACAACCTACCGCGTTCCTTCGCAAGGAAATAGGCAAGGTAAATACAACATTGTAATCCTTCTACATCACATGTTCTGTTCAAAGAACTTTGCTTACGTGGTAACAAAATAATAACATTTGGTGGCAGTCGAATGTTACATTGACAGAGTGAAGTTGTTGAAACCCTTGTAGGTTATAAATATATATACCTTATTCCTTGACCACACGACGAAGAACAAAACCCCCATTCAGACCATTCTGTGACTACGCAGTCTTGTTTGCAACACGGTCCATAACAAACTTCTCTTTCTTTGAGATTCCCACATTGCTCTCCATTGCACACTGGAGAAGTAAGAACGGTTCTTGTACGGAATTTAGTGCCTACTCCACAGAAACCGTTATCAAGGAAACATGAAGACCACGAAGACCAGACCGATAACTAGAATAAATAAAAAGAGAACCACGTAATAATTTCTTTTAAAGTTTGAGATTTAATGTGTCATCTAGTAGATTATTTCATTGTTTTTGTGTAGACTGAGTCAGGGACGAAATATTTGAATACCTGGTAATATCTGCACGACATGTTAACATTAATTAGCATTATCTCTTTTTTGGAGGTGAATAGAAAAAAGAGCCAATGGTACTTCCGAGTTAGAGCCAGTGACTTAAAAAAAGTACAAAAAGATATGAGATCAGTATTATTTTGTAAAGAGGTAAGGAATTATTTAAAATATCCGAACAATGATCTGTCAGAAGTTTTACAATCACAGGTGCTTTGAAAAAGTTCTCCTGTTTGAGTATGGTGTATATGTTTGAGCATGGATAATGTTTTCAATGGTTTATTTTCTCGGGGCATGGTCATGTTGTGATGACATTTTCTGTCTTTTACAAAGCAACGAGGTCTAAACAAGTAAAATGGTTTAGCAATTTAAGGCACTGTTTCTTTAAAGACGATGGAAAACATTCATTTACTTTCACATAAAAAAAACTCCAGTAAATTAAAACAGAAAAATATTAATGCGTTTAAACCTCTTGTCCCCAGTAACCATCAAGTACCAAAATGTATTCAATTGTTCATATTCATTGATAACAATATAATATTGAAACTAAAAGATACCTTTAAGCGTACCGAAGATCTGGTAACTCTGTAGAGACGACGAAAAAAAAATAGATTTACCTATAACATAGGTAAACTGGTTACTAGTCTATCGTTGGTCCGAGTACCTAAATTTACTAACCGATTACGTACTTGCATATTTTTCTATAATTATATGCATCTATTAAAGAAATAGAGGATATTTGTTTGTTTCAGTGAAATATCAATTTTATTTCACGAGAGAAGACCAAAAAGCTAACATTTTTCGTGAAGACCAAAAAACTAACATTTTCACTCGTGGCTACGCCACTCGTGAAAATACCTGTTTTTGGTCTTCACTTGTGAAATAAAATTGATATTTCACTGAAACAAACAAATTTTCTTTTTATTTCATGTTTTCTTGACAAACTAAAATTTAGACTTTCTTGTTCCCTGTGGAGGGTCCCAAATAATAGCTAGCTGCTTTATTTCCAATCTTTATTGATACAGCAATAATAAATAGTTCTGACATTTATTTCTGATACAAGTATCTCAAACATCTTATCTATCTGTATCATCTAAAGAAACTGAAAAAAACATTTACCTTTATTTAAATTTACGCAATTGTGAAATGAAAATTTAAAAAAAATACAATAAAAAAAATAAATAAAAGTAGTTCGGCAAAAACAGTGAAAATAAAAATGGTATTCCACAGTTTTAAAACAGTGGATTATCAATTTTATTTCACTGAGAAAACTCTATAATTCAATGGAAAACATAAATTAAATAAAAAAAAACATATGATTCCCGACTCACCGTGCAGTCGACATTGCCGTAGTGAGAACATGTTTTTCTTTCCTCTTTCATTGGTTTATTTGGACACGGATCCCCACCACACTCTGGCAGCTGAATAAATCTGAAAACGAGGCAATTTGGTCCTTAACAGATCTGAAAATGAGGCTACGTACACTGAACATAACTGAATCGTGACAAAGAGATTCTGAAAATTGTCTGAAAACGAGGTAACGTGGTCTTTAAAAATATATGAAAATGGTTCTGATGTATCTCTGAACAGATTAAAGTTAATGCCAACGTTCCTTTGAGCAAAATTATGTATCTTTTTAACTGTCCAGAAGATATGAAGAGGGAATTGAAATTGATTTCTTTTGCCAGCATTACCTGTTCCGTATTTGTGTTCCTTCACCACATGTAGTATTACAACTACTCCATTCCCCCCATTCCCCTATTACACAATGGATGGGACAGCAGCCTCCCATACACTTGGCAACTTCTTCTCTATGTTCGCAAGGTTTCCCGCCACATGCTGTGTCCTGAATAATTGCGCGCGACCTTCGTTTTAATCCTTCTTGTTCACATCGAGCTAGAAAACAAAGAACTAGATCTTAATACGGACCTAGCAGAATCTCATGTTTAAATTTCAAAGTTGTTCAATGGCTATAGGTTGCTTCATGAATACGTGAATAACCGTGATAAACTGCAGACAGTTTGCCACTTTGATAAAAAGTCAGTTTTAATGACATGTTGATTGCAGATACTTTCTGTAAAACAAAAATAAGCTATTTATGCAAATCTGTAAATATCTGGATCATTCATAATTATGAAGTAGACATTCTTGTAAATGAGAACGGAACAATAACAAGCAAAATGCTAAATATTACCATCACATCCACTCCACGGTGTCCAGAAACCAAGTATACAGTCACGTAAACAACAAAGGTACCCACATTCTTCTTGTGTCGTCTGCTCATCACAATATCCACCGCACGTGGCGTTACTTAGTTTCTGTCTCGTTCTGATACACTTGTATCTCTCCCCATCGCCCTCGCAACCCTCTTCCGTACAATGACACGATTTCCATTTCGTCCACGATGTAAATTTACAATCTACTGGACAGCATTTTCTGTTGCAGGCTTCTGTTTCTTGAATGTCGTATGGACAAGTTCCTCCACACGTGGCAATCCGGAAGAATACGCGAGAACGTGATCTGGTGCCAAGCTCTCCACATGTCTGAGAGCATATTGACCACTGGTTCCATTCGCTTATTACACAGTCTTCCGGTGTGCCACATTCTTGCAGCTTAACGTTTATTATCAAATTCGTCAATAACAAGAGCGACAAAATAATCTTTAAGAATCTAATCATTTTATTGTCTATATTTCACATACAATCAATATACTTCTAAATATTTTTTTTCGCTCGGACATTACGTGCATATCCTCAGCTTTCACAACCTTTTGTTTTCCTGTTTAAACATCAAGGGCTAAAATAATTCGTCAGAAATTTTCCCACTTCTTATCATTTTTACAAGAACTGCTTTAATAACCTTTTTTCACATTTTTTTATTCTGAAAGAACATTAGTTTTATATAGTCTAAAATACACTGCTTGTATGTTTACAATGAAACAAACTGAGAGTGGTGCGCAAAGGAAGCAATTTTGTTGCAAAAACAAGGTGTTACCACTTGGTAATTGATCAAGGAAAGCCCAAGCTTTTTTAATTGTTCCCTTTTTATATACCAATATGTTACCAGAAGCCCTATTGATGTTGTGAATAGAACCATTCACTCTCGTATGATTACTTCCTTTTTATCAAAAACTTAATTAGTTTAATCATGAAATAAGTAAAGTCGTGTTATGTGTTGTAATTTGACGGCGTGGTCGCAATGAGTTGAAAATGCTCTCTTGGTTAATATGTTTATAGCATTTTTCCAAGTTGCTGGGAAGGCAGCTTTTCTAATCTTAATCTTTTGTCTTCTAAATAAATGTTTATGTGTCAGTGCGGTTCAGCAAAATAAACCCTCTTCAACAGGAGTGTTGGCCATTTTCAGTAGAATTTTACTGTCACATAAGACAAGGAAGACCCCCGTTATCTACTTTTGCCAGAAAACAAGAGCAGATTTGAACCTATACCCATGATATAAAGGTCATGGGTCATCATAAAGCAAGAACAGATTTGAAACTATTTCCAAGATATAAACAATGGTAAATACTGGCTATAAGAACAATGACTGAAGAATTATTCAGAACTATATGCATAGCAGTCTTGTTCCATTTCTCAACATACTTTCTTCCTTTATCACCTGGGTTAAATATCAAGGTCAATCTCTGTTTCCTACAGGTATGCATACAATAATTTCCAGTCATTTCTTAATAACACACCTTAATACCATCTCACTAATTCTTTATTATAGGGACTGGTGAGTCAGGCTAATGCTGGACCAAAATGCATGACCCTCTATCAGTAAGCGGTGAGCGACTACCTCAGCACTTGGCAATTATTCTCTATCGTAAACTGCACTGTCTCCTATTCAGTTTCTACTGAAAACTCCATACATAATGATCGAGTCTGTTCATAGTAAGTTCCTTTAAAACTATCTGGGTTTACAACTCACTAAGGAACAAGTTAACCTATTTAAGTCTAATGGATTATGCCATCCTCGTCAGCTGGTTCATTTTAATTAAAAGGGTCTCTGGTATAAATCTTCAATTTCATTCTGAGTAGGGAAGAAAGTCCTTGAGCAAAACAGAGAAGACCCTGATCAAATGCTGTACATTGCAGTGTCTGATCTGGATCTGCACTGTTTGCCATGTCTACTTTTGTAGAAGCTAGATATTAATGGGTTAATGAAGTGTACTGGCCATAAAAATTACATAACTCTATCAAAATCTTACATAATAGTTTATTTTCTTTCACGTGTAACAAAGCAGATTAAAAGCTAGGTTTAAGAAAGTTTTGGGTAGTACTGAATACAAGCATTTAAAAAGTAAGGGGTCAAAGGTTCTACTGGTACTCACATCTGGTTGTCCTGAAATTGAAACAGAGTATCTCTGTGACTATCAACTTGATAAAAGTAAAAATGTGGTTTTCTTTCTCTTAATACAAACTGTTCTTTAATTCACTATGACCAAAGTTCAACAAATAAAATGGCACTCTAATTTCTGTGATTAAAACAGTTTCATTTACAAGATACAAGTAGTTGTAAAACCACAAGAAGTAATACTAAGAGCCATCAATTTAAAAAAATGGAACTAAAATACTTGAGTAGGTTTACTTGAGAAGCAAGAAAGTACAAATATGATATGGATGCATACAGATTTATTTCTTTAAAAATATCTGCATCCTGTTCCAATAGCAAATAAATGTTAACAGTTTAAATCTCTTCAGTCAAACAATATTTCTCCTGAATGTTTAGAGCCTCAGGGAATTCGTTTCCCATTTTCAAGAAAATGTCAAATTCCAGTTACTGAGAAATAAAAGAATTCTACAGTTTCAGTCTTGACTTTCAATATTCACATGATCAATTTTGTTTTAGCCTCTCTTGTAATTCCTGCCATAGATTCTCACCAAAACATTTGTAAGTAACCAAATCAATTTTATCCAATATAAACAACTTTAATAAACAGATTTTAATAAACAATAAAATCACTGCAGTCACCTTTAAAATCAATTTTCATAAAAGTCATATAAACTAAGCCACTGTGCCCAGCATAAGATTAATTAATAAAAATTAAGTTTTTTGAAACATTTAATTAACCAAACACAAAATAAATGAATTTTTTTTCCTCTGACAGGTAAAACATGAAACATTTCTATTTTCAAGTGAAATATAAAAATGTTAATGAAAATCTGATTAATTATGAGAACCAAGTACCAAACAAACAACTGAAGACTGATTTCCACTCCACATATTTGTTTCCAAGCAACACAAAGAAAAATGCACAACAAAAAGCACCATTAACTTGTTACATTACTTCTGCTAAATCATAGAGTATTCAAAGCTACTATAATTTACTTTTATATAAAACAAAAATAACTTGAAGAAAAGATTGTTTTCTGAAAGTATTTCCAGGGGAAAGAGTTCAAAAATGTAAGCAAGGCTTTGTGAAATTTTTCTAATAATCTTAAACTAAATGAAAAATATCAAACATTTGTTAACTATCTTAAGTTTTAGGATCTCCTGTAAATTTGACTTTTTAACAAATCTGGTAAAATAACTGATATTTCCATTAATTTTTTTTTAGGACTTTAAAAGTTGCATTAAAAATTCAAATGTTCTATTTGTTTCCAACTGACAGAATGTTAGATGACTGATACCAAGCTGCTGTGACCTTTGACCTCACACTGAAAGCCAACTGATGCGACCTTGACCCTAAACGGAAAGCTCTAAAGACCAAGAGAGACCTGTTATATTATATTATATATATATACACACAATATAAACCTGATATGTACACTATCTTTATTTGAACTTATGACAGTTATAAGCATAAAAATGATCAGTATGAAATAAAACAAATTAATTATCACAAATAATAATGAAATACTCTGTCACAACACATAGTTATTGTACATTTTCAGACATTCTGACCCTTACAACTTGAACCGAGTTAAGACATTTCAACATATAGGAGTGATGAATAAAAAGGTTCCTTTCTCAAGAAAAAATGCATGTTAGGCAGAGTAAAATTCTTAGATAAGACTTCTTGCTTTCGAATTTGACAATATTTTTTGAATTCTATAGTATAGTGTAGGATTTCTTTTCACAAAGCTAGTTTTTCAAGTTTATGTTTGACAACTCAGTAAATGGATAAAAATATCACCATACTTTGTATATTACTCGTTAACTTTCATCAAGTCTATTTATCAATCCTACCAAGAGTTAATGGAATCACAGTTAAAAAGGACACAATATGATTTAAAAAAGAAAAGAGCAGAAAAAAACTCCACTCCATGTTATTTCTCATGATGCAAACTTATGTTCAGCTAGATGGTTCTATATACATACATGTATAAAGCTCTGAATGGAATATATTGTTTCCCATCACTCAATGAGAATGGAATATTCTTCTTTTACATAATTCATATGGATATTTAAATTTGAGTATCAAAAAATAATGTCAAAATGAACTTATATTTAATGATAACTGTCTAAACACTTCAAAGATGAAAGTAAACAAGAAATGTTTGTAAAACATAAATGCCCCCCCGGCAGCACCTAATTGCTTGTGGTTGGGCCAAAGCCTTCTCTAGTTATTGATCAGAAACAATTTTTAGGATCAAGGTCCCTGTGGCCTTGACCTTTGACCTAATGACCTCAAAGTCAATAGGGGTCATCTACTGGTGATGACCAACCAGTATACCAAGTTTGGTGAACCTAGGTCAAAGCGTTCTCTAGTTATTGATCGGAAACCGTTTTAAGGATGGAAGTCTCTGTGATCTTGACCTTTGACCTAATGACCTCAAAGTCAATAGGGGTCATCTACTGGTGATGACCAACCAGCATACCAAGTTTGGTGAACCTAGGTCAAAGCATTCTCTAGTTATTGAGCAGAAACACTTTTTAGGATGAAGGTCCCTGTGAGCTTGACCTTTGACCTAATGACCTCAAAATCAATAGGAGTCATCTACTGGTGATGGCCAACCAGCATACCAAGTTTGGTGAACCTAGGTCAAAGCATTCTCTAGTTATTGATCGGAAACCGTTTGTAGGATGAAGGTCCCTGTGATCTTGACCTTTGACCTAATGACCTCAAAATCAATAGGGGTCATCTGCTGCTGATGACCAACCAGCATACCAAGTTTGGTGAACCTAGGTCAAAGCATTCTCTAGTTATTGAGCAGAAACACTTTTTAGGATGAAGGTCCCTGTGAGCTTGACCTTTGACCTAATGACCTCAAAATCAATAGGAGTCATCTACTGGTGATGACCAACCAGCATACCAAGTTTGGTGAACCTAGGTCAAAGCGTTCTCTAGTTATTAATCGGAAACCGTTTGTAGGATGAAGGTCCCTGTGATCTTGACCTTTGACCTAATGACCTCAAAATCAATAGGGGTCATCTACTGCTGATGACCAACCAGCATACCAAGTTTGGTGAACCTAGGTCAAAGCGTTCTCTAGTTATTGGTCGGAAACCGTTTCTACCTACAAGGTCAATGTGACCTTGACCTTTGACCCCTTGACCCTAAATTCAATAGGGGTCATCTACTGGTGATGGACAATCATCCTACCAAGTTTGAAGTTCCTAGGCCTAAGCGTTCTTTAGTTATTGGTCGGAAACCGTTTCTACCTTCAAGGTCAATGTGACCTTGACCTTTGACCCCTTGACCCAAAAATCAATAGGGGTCATCTACTGGTGATGGACAATCATCCTACCAAGTTTGAAGTTCCTAGGCCTAAGCATTCTTTAGTTATTGGTCGGAAACCATTTGGTCTACGGACCGACCGACAGACAAATGCAAAGCAATATACTCCCACTTCTTTGAAGAGGGGGCATAATTATGATACTTTCCCATTAAAATTCACAACCAATCAGAAATGAGCAAAATGAAGAGGCAACTTAACAAACAGAAGAAGTATGCTGAAAGCCTGAACAAAATCAAACCCGATTCTTTTTTTACGTTTTTTGTTTAAGCTAATTTTTAAAGAATTTTTGCAAAAAAAGACTTCAAACTTGTAGCACTCAGGAGCTGATTTGTAAATAAAGCCAAACTAAAAAAAAACTCAACTATATAAAATGCATATCTGAATAATGAGTTTTTTTCCAATAAAACTATTTTGGGAAAAAAATTCACTTTATAAGAGTAAGTTTGCATTTCTATTTAGTAACAAAAGAAATAACTTTGTCTGTTTATTATAGTCTGAGCATTCACAGAAGTATTATTTAAAAACTTGATCAGAAACAGAGAACGTATTGCAGCTTTATAATTCCTATCACCTTCCTCATTTAAAGGCAAGATTAAAAAGTCTCTAATTATACATGGGTCAAATATAAAATGTGTTAATATCAAGGAATACAATGATTAAAAAACCTGTCAGAATTAAAATCCCAACATGATTTCATCTATGAAAATACAATTAAACTGAAAAATGCATAAAAATCACATCAATAAAACTGTATAAACCAGCTGATGACCTCTTTTGGCAACTTAAAATCTAATCTGTTTGTTCTAGTGGTAAAAATTATAAGTAAACCAAAGTATTTAAACCTGTCTGTTGTGCCCAAGTTATAAGTGTATAATACAGGGTAAAAATCAATGAATAACGAAATGAATTAAACAACAAATATAGCACATTTAATTGCTCCTTACACACTGTAAAATTTCTCAAATTAATGATTAAACCATGATTTTGGAAGAACTGCTTGCAATTTTCTTAATCAAAGCAAAACCAGGCTTAAACATGAGAATAAAGAAAGGAAAATCCCCAGATTTTATCCCTTGCTATTGCTTGAAAAAACTCTGTATCTTGTACTATAAACACAAATGTCACACTTGTTCCCTATGTTCTGAGGTATAAACTTGTTAACACATTATTCACAAGTTATCTATAAACTAGGGATGTCAACGAATACCTAAATCGGTATCCGGATATCCATATAGACTATTCGGATACTATCCGGATACTCGTATAAAATCGACGACTATACAATCTCAATGTTCCTATTTCTACGCCAAACATAACATTTGACGTTTGTTTTACATATTGTTCCGGTAATCATATTACATCTGTTAAGACAGTTTTACAAAAATAATAACTGTCATTACGTGTAATTAAAGTTAATAAAACAAAGATATGTTGTTTACTGTTTTTATTTTCCTTGTGTGTCTTGAAGTATATTTTCCCGCCAATACGCACGTGCGTTAAGTCTAAGCGTCTAACGAAAACGATATGCGTCCGTTTTTTGTTTTTGTTTTTTTGGGGGGATATTTTTTTTGGCATGTTCTGTCTTTTTTAAAAAAATAAACTTTGTAATTTAAAAGTATCATTTAACATCACCATTGATCAAAAGCTGTTTTATTTGTGTCCTCAAGTCTATGTCACATTATCGTTTTTTGTATACCAGTACATGTACAATGTATTCAGGCAGCTTACGTGACAATGTGAGCGCCAGCAAAATAAGAAAAAACAGTGACTTCAGATGTGTCAGAAGTTTAAAACAGGTTTAATATTTTTGATTTTTTAATATTTTTGAAGGGTTCAAAGATTTTAATGCGAATGCTCTAGCAAAGAATGATTGTTTGACACATTTAAATCATAATGCCTGTTTTAGCAAATCGTTGTTTGGATACATCATTTGAGTAATCACATTTTGATAGGACATACTTTTATAAGTCTTGAGAAGTTGACATCCCTAGTTAAAACTATCACAGAATCATTTGCGAACGTCACCTTGAAACCCTTAATTGGCATGTTTGACACTGCTAATTGATTAACAAAGGGGCAATATACTCTAGTATAGGTTATATAAACACCATGGATTAATGTTATTGCTACAAAATGGGACGTCGCGTTAGGTCCCAGCAGTTTGCAAGACAGATAAACACTTTTAAGGGCGTGCAACAGATAGACGCTTTATCAATAAACCAATCAGGGGATATGCCGCGGGCGGTCAATAGACGCGATAATGTTTAGCGTTATGAAATTGCCAAATTAATTTTGCAAGTGTTTGAATTTATTTTTATCAAAGTTAAATTTCACCGTTGTTTTTTTATTTTGTATACGAATATTCGGATAGCAAATTTGTATCCGGATATCAACATAGTATCCAGATATCCGAGTACTCGTATACTCGTTGACATCCCTACTATAAACTTCTCCCATAATTGCACTCACAACAGACAATTTCGTTTCCATATCCCTTAAGAAGAAGCTTTTAAACAGACTGTTTTAGAAAAAAAATATATACCAAGTTGTTTCATCCTTTCTCACAATATGCAGCCATTTCTATTTTCAGACTACATGTGCTGGATCAATAGAACTCAGATACTTATTGGACTGTCTCATAATTAATATGACACAAAGCTGAAACTATAAAGCCAAATCTTGTTTGATATTGTAAGTTTCTGTTCTCAAAATCCCCAAAGGCCCACCCAATTTAAGATGATGAACATTACTTTAATTTACTGTGTTTTACATTTACATGTAACACAGGCTGCTACCAACCCTCTCCCCTATGTCCTGGTTCCATGTTTACTTGTACAATATGAACTTTTTACATTACAATACAGAGATCTATTTATAGCTTTTTCTTCCAGATATGTGCATAATAATGAGGCATTAATGGTATTTGGGCTAACAGTTATAAAAACAAGAAAAAATATATATAAGTGATCTAGTAAAAATGCTTTCACATAAAAAAAGAGTGACAGAGAGTCAGTTAAAACATGAGTTAATGTGTTTTGAATTTTCACCCATGTTAGAGTAACATTTGTAGCACAAATGCTAGCAATACAATTGCTAAATAAATACACCCCTATATCTAAACTATGGTTGATAATATCTTACAATAAAGCTAAACATTTCACTTTGACCTGTCTGTTAAAAAATGGAAAAAACTGTTCTCACATACTCAAATTTTCACTCTTATACTTTTTTTTTCTTATTTGATCACAACTCCATTTTGTATGTTGTCACAGTTTTCGTTGTGAATGGGTTACTACTGGTACTATTTGTGGTTTGAGTAACTTGCCCCTTGCCTGAATTCTTAGCCGCCCATGCTACATCAAATGGGTCAAAAGTCTCTTGTGTTTGCACTGTAGTTTTAGACTGGTTCTGAGTGGTTGTGTTTGTTGTTGCAGTCTGCTGCAAACTTGATGTCCAGTCTGTATTAGAAGGCCAAACACTTTCTGCTGTTGTGGCATTACCATTCATCTGAAAACTTTGGTGATGGGCCATATCTAGCAAAGTTTGCTTTTTAATGTTTTGCTCTTGTTTCCAAAGGGCAATGTTTCCAGAATCTATGGAATGACTTTTATGATCCTGCAGTGAAGGCCGTGTAAAAACACTGCCACTTGTTCCAGACGCAGGCGTAGGTGTTGAACTTGATGCACTTATAAAAGGGTTGGTTGAGGGTGAGGCCCGTCCCTGATCAGTCTCTATTTTTGCCGTTGTTGTCCCAATGTGACTTGGGGAACCCCATGGATTGGTCTGGTGCAATGGTGGAGCAGGGTGACTTATTACTGAAAACATTAAAGCAAAGAACTTATTTACACAGCAACTACTTCTACATTAACTTACTTGATCTTTTTGTAACTCTCAATATTCATTTATCAACATTGCTGCAAGCAAAACCTGTAATAATCTTGTTTCATTTTTCATCAGTAAATAAAGTGTAAAACATAAACGTTTTAAAAAAATAAAATAAGAATCTCCATTATATACGCTCTTTCTGGACCGAAATGAAGATTACAAGTAACAAGACCTTAAATGCAGAAACATAATGTAAAATCTATTTCAGCATTCAGTGGTTACCTGATAAATTACTCTATAAAATTCAGCTGCAATTTCAAGTCTGAGAAAATCTGGGATACAATTCTCTACCAACCTATCAACACAAACTCCCCACAGCGGTTACTTCCCCTAATCAGTACAGAAACCACTGTCACCACAAGTAAATTTGGTCATTACAGAGCCGAGTATATTTTTTCCACTTTCAATTTTAAATTTTCATACTTTCTATCACTTTAGTTTCCTTTCATTTAATTGTTATGCTTAATGTACAAAAAGGTAATTAAATAAACGTAAAAAAAAAGAATATTTTCGTAAAAATAATGAACGTAGATTGTTTTGGTCACATGATACACCTATTGTCACATTTGTTATAGTGGTGGCAGTGGTTAAAGAAGCATGACATAACCATAGCGAGGAGTTTGCTCTCAACAAAGTAAATCAAAACATGGTACTCACCTGGCTGAGTTATATGGAATGTAGCTGGCATGGACTGTTGTTTTACAAGGTGCAGGTTTTGTGACCCCTGTACTGGGGCCGAGGCAAAGGGGTCATCAGTTAGAGCAGACAAGCCCTGTGTTAGTTGCTGACACATCTGAGAGATAGAATCTTCCTTCTCTGGTGAAGGCACCTCGTGTATCACTCCATTATTGTTCAGACCTAGAAATCAATTTACAAAATACATGGAAAAGAATTAAAAAATAATATTAAAACTATTTTATTCAATTTACAAGAGCAGGCAAAACCCCAATATAACAGAAATATGATAAAAACAGTCATCAGTCCTCTAAACTGTGCTAGTAATGAAAGATACAACAAACAAGAACTGTCACTGAAAGATGACAATGCCCACCCCCTCCCCGCAACTTTCACCCACCCTCCATTGAGGTCTTTTGATGTTTGAGCTGAGAACCAAATGGTGATAACTTTTTTATTCCAATTTGACCTCAAGGGCAAAGTCATTTAGGAGTCAGAGCCAAAAGAATTCACGTCATTTGAAAGATTTCTCCTAAAGGATTGCTGTGTGCTAACTTTAACTAAATCTGTTCATTATTAAGGGAGTTATGGCCAACATTAAGTATTTTTGACAACTTGATCTTCGAGGTCAAGGTCATTCATGAGTCAATATAGGTCAATGGGAAATTTAGGTCAACTGGTCAATTGGAAGGTCTTATCAAAAGGGGTGTTGTGTTCAAGTATGAAGTGAATCTGTCGACTAATAAGGAAGTTATGTGCAATGTTAAAGTTTTTGGATGGAATAACAGACACACTGAAGGGCTGACAGATGGACAGTTAAAAAACTATATGTCTTCTTTTGGGGGCATAAAAATGAAATGTTTACAGAAAGAAAATTCAGGTCTGTTGCCCACATGAAGTGTCATTTGGGTCAGTATTTCTGACATATTATAATCTAATCTGAAAATAAATGGGCAAGAAAAATGTTTTTGGAAACATTTTAAATAATTTGCCCATGCCTTTGGAGAAATTACAGTTTGTACATGGTTTCTCAAAAAACCTGTCAGAATTTTACTCTATTTACATGTTTATATCTGTTTGTCGTAGTAAGTGTGAAAAGACAACAGACTATAAAGGTTATTTTTTTTCCTGTGATATTTCCTATCTCTATACAAACCTGCTGATTTTGGAGGAGAAATTTCCATTGCATTCTGTCTTTGTAAAGTAGAAGGCAACTCATTCAAACGCAGTGACAATGTTCTCTTGAATGGAGATGAAGCTTCCTGAAGTTTAGAGAAACCTCTGAAGGATCCTTGCCTCATAAGTAGGTTGTCACTGGCATGAGGGCGCTGCACTGCAAATGGATTGTCTACTCTCTTTACTGGTACAGGTTCTGTGAACAAATGGATAGAGACATTATCAAATGAATTTGTAATAATGTACCTTCTGTCATTTTCGATGGTAGTGGGTGGTGGAAGACAGTAACAAACAAAAATTAAAATACTTCTGTTAATCAGAATGGTTTGTCACCATTAAGGCAAAAATATATGAAGCAATCACTTAACCTAATTTTGCTATCTGATTTGCTACTGCCCTGGTAGCTTAAGCTCTAGTGAGCAAATCCTTCTATGGAAAATACTTGAGTCATGAAGAAAAAAAAAAAAAAAGTTACATGAAAATCAATTCCAACTCATCCATTTAACAATTTTCACTTTTCATCTTCAGGACAAGAATTACTTTTCAGTTTTCTTAGCTCTGATTGAAATAGCATAAATTTACTTCATTCATGGACCTTATTGCAAGTATTTATGTTACTACTTTTATGCATGTTTTAAAATGTGCACACAGCTATGACTCATGTGAAACCTCGCATTTAAGTCTCTTTTTTTCCAAGAAAATATGGATTCATGTCTAGATCTCTCCTGATGTGAAAATACAATCTCATCCTAAAATACATCTTAAACAGTAGATCTTCAGGGGAAACCCAGATAAAATGATAATCATCATGTGCTAGACTATTCTCCCAGTAATTATATATATGCCCACTCTCTTAGACAGAAATAAGTCTTGGCCTTGGTAATACTGAAATTCGAAACTCACAGTCAGAAGAGACTCAATTATATATAGTCTTTCAAAATCATCTGCAACCACTCTCAGGACACCAGGTGACAATTTCAATAGTTACACTTACTGACCATCTTGTTAATGGTAAGTAACAGTCACCCTCAAAGCAATGCAAAATTATGAAATAACAAAGATAAAAGTCACTTTGCTCAAATGAAACGGTGTCCAGATGACCTTAATAGAATTCACAGGCAAAGGCACATTTTGTAATTATCTATCTTTCTAAAGCTATTATCAGAATGTCAGACAAAGCTGTAAAGGGGGATATTATGTTTTTATCAACTGAAATAACAATAAATGCAACACTGTGATACTAGTTCGCCTCAAGTTATAGGATAAATTTATATACATACATGTTATTCTCATACTATTGACTTAGCAATGTTGAAAGGACTGGGTGAATTGGATTAGCTCGAAACAAAAAAGGAAAATTGTATTCAGCTTGTTTGTCATTAAGTCTGTCAGACTTAACTGCTCTTGATTCTTGTATGTCATTCTGAGAATGCATTTAAGGTGAAAGTTGTAGTTAATAAAAACATTGGACAATTTATCAAATCATGCAACTTTGTAATACTCATCAAGAAATGAGAAAGAATTAATTTTCAACTTATAGCGTTCATATTTTCTGTCATGACATTAAAATTTCCATAAAACTTGTAATTAATTTATCAAGACACAGCTTAACAACTACAAGATGTTAAAAGTTTGTTTTAAAAGTGTTTCTAATTTCAGCATTTAAACAAGACCTACCAGCCAATATTGCACTTTGCGGGTCAGTGAGTCTCTCTGTAAGAGAGGTTTGCCTGAAAGACCCCATTCTTTCAAATGTAGACCTATCTTGACTGTAGGTCACTGTGACATTCTGGGTGGACTCTTTATCTCTCTTTTGCTTCCTCTCTAAGCAAATAGCAAATGCACAACCAACTGCATGGCTAAGCCTTTCTCCCTGTAGATACAAATATGATAACATTACTAATATCTGTAACTGTTATTCAATAAAATTCCAATACCAATCCTAAATTAAGTACACTAGACAATTAATATGGTTATAAACAAATTGTATAAAATGAAGCAATTAAAGCCTACAAGCTTTATTGTAAGTATATCATTTAAAATGACTGCAGAGACACTCTCTTAATTACAATAATTTAATAGAGTACGACTTAATGGTTTCAATGACTAAAATTAAATGCACTTCCTTATCACAAAGTTAATTAAGTAAACAAGTAATCATAAGCAAACAACATGAAGTAAACAACTAGCATTTTTTAAAGTGTAAAGAACAAATCCAATTTGGAAAAATCAAATCAAATGGGAACACTTCTAGAAAATACTTAAGAATCTACATGAACTTGAAGTTTTGAAAAGTTGCAATTCATTCTTAGTCAAGTGCTGTTGCATAACAGACCATTTAGTTCTTAGGTAATAGATTAACAAAATGACCCTCGGCCACTGGGAAAAAATAGATGTTTCAACTGATATGTGATACAATAATCTGTAACAGGCATTCTGAAAATGCAGACTAAAAATCAACTTAATATCTGATGGATACTTAATAGCATCAGCAATAAATGATAGTTTTCAGCCAATGGTAGCTTAACCCTTTACCACATGGTTAAGTGTTAAATCTCATATGCGACCAGTGCAGATCCAGATCAGCCTGCACATCCGTGCAGTCTGATCAGGATCTCCACTGTTCGCTTTTCAGTCAGAAATACTTTTATGGATATATAAGCGAACAGTGGAGATCCTGATCAGACTGCACGGATGTGCAGGCTGATCTGGATCTGCACTGGTCGCATATGCGTTAAAACACGTATCTATGGAGTAAAGGGTTAAGGCTGACATGATCTTCAATTATAATCATAGTTTTACAGGAAATGATAACAGCATGTCAGAGTTACCAAACATGTCAGCTGTAAGTCTCAACCAGCTTTAAGCTTACATGAGCTAAGTACCATATAGGATATGATAACAATATGTTGGAATGACTCAATTTTTTAAATATAGCATCAGTTTGCATGTCAGCTGTAGGCTCATATGAGCTTTAAGCTCACAATAGTATAAAATGATTATCAAAAACTAAAAGCCTGATAAATGTGGCTATAAGAAGGCAATAACTCAAGCAACTGGCATGCAATTATGAAACAGGAGTAAAGGAAGCAGTATTGTGTCTACAAAAGAAGCCAAACTTGATTATATTGTGTCTATGCTATTTTCAGAAGTGTCACAAACACAAGCATAATGTGAAATGAAAATGTGTGAACGCTGAATGAACAACAACAAAGAGCTAGATACCGTCTGGGAACCCAGCAGCAAAAAGAAGAGAACAGTTATGAAGTATATAACAAACTCGAAGTGTATAATGATTACAGCATAATGATATTTTTGTACATTTATATATCATATGTAGTTCTAAACTGCAGTATACTTAAACAATTTCATGCAGTTTTAACTGGGCAACCTACTCAAACTTCCCAGTAGTGCAACTCGGGCATGACAATATACTATAACATTCTACAATACAATTCACAGGAATTTACAGGGCTGATGCTGTCTGATTCCAGTTAAATATTTTTGGTGCTTTTAATTGGTTTTGTTCTGCACCGTATCGACAAATTTTTGGTTCTTTTAGTTGATTTGGATTTGTTCTGTACTGCTCTCTGTCAACCTAATCTGTATTTCAGTAATTCAGTCAGTGTATTTGCCTTGCCCAAAATTCCTTGACTGAAAAATACCATGTTTCTGACAGAAAGAAAGTAGTAAGGCTAAAAACCAAGACCCTCAATTGGGATTTGATAGAACTGGTTTTAAAACTCAACTACCATTAAAATCCCAGAACAACAGCCCCTAAATAGCAGCTGACAACAAAATCTTATTTAATAAACGTTATGGATTTTGCATGAGGGAAATCATTTGACCTATGACTTTATGAAAACAGTAAAATAATTTTAGCACTATTTTTTTTCTTCTAGTCAGATCTCTCAAATGACTATTTTTGCATTTTTTTTTAAAAAGGAACTAGATCAATTTTAAAATTAGTGCTATCTCTTCCCTGAAGTAAAAATGATACTTTTTCTTCATATAATTTGGTCCACTTTAAATGCCTAGACTAGCAGAAAATTCTGTATCACATCACAATCAATAAACTGACTTCATTAATATTTCATAGTTATTATTGAAGATATTTGCTAATGGTTGAGGTAGTCTATTAACTATGATATTTATGGAAAGCAACAATTACCTCACTTTACATAATGTTTCTATGCAGAAATAAGCATTTATTGTTAATTTTAGAGATGATGAGTCAAATGACACATAAGTGACTGAAAATTGATTTTTATATAGAAAGAGTCTTTTATCCACGGCAAAGGTTTAGAAATTCTCAGGATTATATCTTCCACAACCAAATACATATCAAATATAACAATATATCATGAAGATTTTTTTAAAACCCACAACCAACATAACAATAAATCTTGCTTAAGCAAATGATACAGGAAATTTGTATCAAAGCATGGTCTTGATTCTTATGAAACCTCAGTATTAATCAATATCTTAACAAGCCAAACAAATATGAGTATTTCTAGCCAGTCATATAAATCAAAGTGAGAGAGATAAGGATGTTTTCTTTTTGATATCTGAGACATTACAACCCAAAAACCAAATTCTTTTCCTTGAAATAACTTCCCTTTCATGTGTGAAATTATAGGAATTTTTGATGTATATCCTGTTGCCTTTTCTTTAAAGTTATGTCAAATTTCATTATTATTTTGAGAATACAATTTCAGTAAACTGTTACAGTGGCAAAATGGCTACCAGAATACATACCGCATACACCTTCAATTATGCAAATTTCCTTTTGCAATATATTTTATATATGTCTGACCTTTACCACGTACTGTAACTACTGTGTAAAGCAGTTAAAATATTATTGAAATAAAATATCTCAGAATTTCAGTTGTCAGACCAACTTAAACAATACAGGACATTTTATTTTACAGTTATCATCTGATATATATATATATATAAAAGTTCATGCTATACTATTCTACTAAACTAGTTAGATATAATTTAGGTAAATATGAAGCTACCATATATATTTAAAATATCATATATAATGTCAATTATACATGTATGAATTTTTAACATTTCATATAAGGTGTCAAGTTACATGAGAATAAACTAACACATGCTTTGATGTTAATTGTAATGCAGTTAGCAATTACCTTAATCTTTTGCTTTCTCCATAATTTCTACAGAAAATAAAAGCAACTAATATTTAAACAAAAACAATTCTGGGTTTAGTACAAGGTCGGTTTTTTCTCTCAACATTTATGGCAGAAATGGAAACTGTTTATATGACACAGGTACCTATGTATAAGCCAGGATTCACAATGTATTCTTGTTTTCCAAATACCTGCACCCTGGGACTTCCTTCATGTCTAAAATATGCTTTCCAATAATTATTGTAACACTGTAGGACAATGCTATTATAATGACATACTATCTCTAACCTTTTACTAATTCACAAAACTTTCAGTATCAAGTATCATTGCCAATAGATCTTTCCCTGACAACCCTGAAACTTTGGAATTCTATTTTTCTCCATTTCTACCATCAATGCTCTGTTCTTTCAACTGACTTTACAGAAGCTAACTTATTTCACAATGCTTCACTCAAAAAACATACACGTAAAACAATTATACAAAACCAGCAACTGAATTTCTAAAAATCTCATGCATATTTTACACAACAGCAAAAACAAGTGATTAATCTGGTAACAGTTCTTAAGATGCAAGCTATCACTTTAGTACCATTGGCGTTCAGATTATTTAGACAAACATAGCAATTTTAATTTTCTTTGCTAGCAAAATTCAGTTTACCAAAATCGATGTCCATTAGGTAAAGAGGTTATCAGATATTACAGAATATATACTGGCCCTTTAAGAGTAAGGCTAAGGGTCAACTGAGCCTTTTCTTAAGTATTTCAGAAACACCTAATTTAGTACATGATTAAAAGTGATTTTAACTGGTTAGCTACGAAAACTGTGCCATTTTTTTAAGACGAGTTCACATTACATTCATGTAATTCTTCTTTCATTGAACAGTTTTGCCATTAAATAAACTTGAAACTGAAGCACTACTTTTGAAACCTTATAACTGTGACATTTACTGCTTAAACACCACTTTTGCATTGATTAAAACAACCGATTAAAATAGTAATAAAATGCTTCAGTTTACAGGTTATATGATAGTGATGTTGACCAGTTAGGGAAGAGCTATTCAGATCCAGTCACTAATCAGATGTAACCTACAGAAAGTATGTCAGCACTAAGGTGATGGACACTACAAGCCACTGGCAAGCTGTTTTATAATCATTTTGTAAAATATAAGGCCTAAAACTGCAGGTGACAGGCTTAAAAAGGAAGTAAGGAACAACACATGACAGTGTCAGGATATTTTTCCAAGACTGATACAAGATTTCAACATTACAGAATATTACAAGTATTTATACAATTAGGAGGTGTCTGAGTCTTTTTGTTTCTATAGATCTCATACAACTGAAATTTCATCAATCTATTTTAGTTTGGATGTGAGTAACTGCCATTTTAATAGATTTCATGCACACTAGAAGCTCTATCGACAAAACTTTAATCAGTTAATGTGATTAAAATACTGTGTTATTTGCAAATGAAGTTTGATCTGTGGAGGGAAAAAAAAAAAACAAGAGGGCCATGATGGCCCTATATCGCTCACCTGAATATGACTGCTTTAAACAAAGATGCTATGGACCTGGTTAATTGACCCCAGATGACCCATATTCGAACTTGACCTAGAAATTATTGAAACAATCTTTCTGACAAATTTCAAGGTTGTTTGAACTGAAAATGTTACCTCAATGCGTGTTAACAACGTTTTTCCATATTTGGGGTCTGTGATCTAGTTTTTGACCCCTGATGACCCATATTCGAACTTGGGCTAGAAATCACCCAAATAACCTTTCTGACATATTACAAGGACATTTGGACTGAAAATGTGACTCTAAAGTGTTAACAAGGTTTTTCCATATTTGGGCTCTGTGACCTAGTTTTTAAACCCAGATGACCCATATTCGAATTTGACCTAGAAATCATCGGAACAACCTATCTGACATATTTCCAGGATATTAGGGCTGAAAATGTAACCTCTAGAGTGTTTACAAGATTTTTCCATATACAGGCTGTGTGACCTAGTTTTTTACCCAACATGACCCATATTCCAAACTGAGCTAGAAATCATCAAAACAACCTTTCTGACAAATTTCTGGGATATTTTGACTGAAAATGTAACCTCTAAAGTGTTAACAAGGTTTTTCTATTTTTCGGCTCTGTGACCTAGTTTTTGAACCCAGATGACCCATATTCGAACTTGAGCTAGAAATCATAGCAACAACCTGTCTAACAAATTTCCAGATTATTTGGACTGAAAATGTTACTTCTCCTTCTACAAGAAAATTTTCAAAGTTTTCACTATATAAACCAATGTAAAACCAATGACCCCGGGGTGGGGCCAAATTTGACCCCAGGGGTATAATTTGAACAAACTTGGTAGAGGTCCACTAGACAATGCTACATACCAAATCTTAAGGCTCAGGGCCTTGTTGTTTCTGACAAGAAGATTTTCGAAGTTTTTCCTATATAAGCCTATGTAAAACCAATAACCCCAGGGTGGGGCCAAATTTGACCCCAGAGTTATAATTTGAACAAACTTGGTAGAGGTCCACTAGACAATGCTACATACCAAATATCTAAGCTCTATGCCTTACGGTTTCTGACAAGAAGATTTTTAAAGTTTTTCCTATATAACTCTATGTAAAACAAGTTACCCCTGGGGCGGGGCCATTTTTGACCCCAGGAACATAATTTGAACAAACTTGGTAGAGGTCCACTAGACAATGCTGCACACCAAATATCTTAGCTCTATGCCTTACGGTTTCTGACGAGAAGATTTTTAAAGTTTTTCCTATATAACTCTATGTAAAACAAGTTACCCCTGGGGCAGGGCCATTTTTGACCCCAGGATCATAATTTGAACAAACTTGGTAGAGGTCCACTAGATGATGCTTTATACCAAATATCAAAGCTCCAGGCCTTGTGGTTTCTGACAAGAAGATTTTTAAAGATCCAACTCTTAAAATCTGTTTTTAGCTCCTGTGACCCAGAAATGCAATGAACCGGAACCATTTGAACAAATTTGGTAGAGCTTCATGCAAGGAACATTTTAGGCATGTTTCATTAGATTTTGCCCAGTGGTTTCAGAGGAGATGTCGTTTGAATGAATTGTGGACGACGGACGGACGGACGGACGGACGCCGGACAATCAAGGATCCTAAAAGCTCACATGAGCATGCTCAGGTGAGCTAAAAAAAAGGCCAAACTGTACCAATAACGTAACTCCCTTTATCTCACTGTGTTCTAGTGGCAAAATGCGTAATTTACTCCTTAAAGTGTTGTTGTTTAAACCATCACATTTTTTTTCAAAATCAGTGTTTAAATTGCTCAAATCATGAAGAGTTTTATAGTTATACTTCTACAACTACAAAAAAGAGAAGAAAACAATGTTTATATGGTGGGAAAATAAGGTTTAAATATATTAGTAGATTTATAAAGCTCCTAACAGCAGCCAAGTGAAATCAATGGGTTTGGGAACCAGTGAAAAGCAGCACTGCCAAGAACTAAAGCTGAGAAGGTGTATGGAAACAAAAGATGGGCGATCAATAACTGGACAACACCTCCACATACCCTGTTCACATGATACAAACAACTGTTTCACAGACAAAACTAAAGCATGTGTGCTTTTTATGTTTCTTACACAAAACTCAGTACTCTACTATGAGACCGAAGCTGAACAATATGTTTCCTTCTACCAAGTTAGCAGTCTTCCATTAGCATTTTTCTCCTATATTTTTTCTGAACAATCAAATCAAGAAATTTCCATGAAAAAAGCTTGAAAAATGAATTTAGTTCAACTGACTGTAATAACCCATTTTCTGTTACAGTGTCTCCTAGTATTTGCATGATCATAAGCCATATCCCAAGCCCTTTACATAATAAATCTAGAAAACAAATAAATGACTGCTCTTTTACTGTTCAACTCAATAATGTTTCTTTTATAGACTATAAAGCTCCAGTTTCAGCAAACTTATAAAATCTGATTCCCCCCCAGTATGAAGTATTGTTTTCATCGTTAAAAATCTATTTTCAGCAAGTAATAAATACAACTGTCATGACAAAAGCCTATGAAACTGTCGTCTGTAATCATGTATAAAACAACAATCTGCAGTGCAATATACAATAACTCTAAAGTCAAAATGAAGTTTTCAAGGGAGATAAATACCGATTCTTTGACGGCAAGAAAGCCATGACACATCCACCTCCTTGTTGTGCCGTCCCGACAAATGTAAGCGAATCCCTTCTCATGGTTCCTATCTGGTGCACAGAATGAGACCTTCTCTATAGTCTGGTCTACAATCATACTCTGAAATAAAATCAGATACCGGTAGGTTAAAATATGGAAGTAGTCCAACAGAAGTATTCAACCTTGCTTTTAATTCATTTCATACGGCTTTCAGGCAATACCTCAATCCTTTTCTGCTGTATCTTGATTTATATTTTAAAGCAATGGTCTTCAACCGATAATATAAACAATAAAAGCGATATTATACAAATTGAAATGCATGTTGAAATACAGTTCCAGTCTGAATCAAAAGTGAGGCATTTTTTTCTTATCTGTAAAATCTTTCCTTTATTTCTTTCTCAAAATTCATAAAATAAACTACACATGGCAATTAAATTCTCCTGGCTCAAATGTTTTTTATTTTGCTAGACAGAATTATGAGCAAAAGGATCTTCCTTAGAAAGATAATCATTTATTTGCAATTTTAAGTGTCAAGATAATGTTATTCTTCGGTTTTACTAATACAGTTCAACATTTACAGACCTTGCTTATTTCATCGACGACTCTCAGAGCATCACCTGATACATATAGAATAGCTCTCTGGTACTTCCCTTTACATTTCTGAAATAACATATGGATTTTGATAGACAAATGCATATAAAAATAGAAAACCAATCAATTATGCCTAGAAAATGCTATATTCTGAAACTGTTCCTAGACTAATTAGAATTTATGTTGGCATATACAGCAAACTTTCTGACAAATTAAATAGGCCTTTTTTTAATTATGCTTAAACGTGTTCTACAGGTATCATCTAAGCTCACTTATCATCCTTTCTTGTGTTATGAAGCAAAAACAAATATATTCTCCATTTTCTGATATGCCAACTTTTAAAATGATCAGTCAGTAAACAAAATTATATTACATATTTTGTCCACAAACTTTTCTGTATCTGTAAAATTTCTTGACAATTTTCATAGGTTGATCAGCAAAAATCTACTGTACATATTCCATGTATGAAGTTTGTTCGTATCAGTTACACACTATATTGGTCATGCAACACTGACCTATACTCAGTTAGGCTTTTTTGCCATTAGTCGGAAAAAAACAGAAGAAATCCTTACATCTTTGAGAGTCTTTACAGCCTCTTCACACACCTGCATGCCTCGGGACTCAAACACCTCCACACAACCAAGGTACTGTAAAAGTAAGAAGTACAAATGTAATAGTAATTAGAAAAAAATAATGTCACATGATCTTAAACATTCAATCAAACCCACTTTTCATAATCAATTACTTGCTGTACCAATGGGAATGACATTCTTCTATTATCAATCACAGAGTCTATATCTACAACAGCTGATGAATGAATATGTATGTACTATGTAACAGTTAAAACCACACAATTTGTAGGTACATGTATAGTACAGTGTCTACTTCCTGACCTTCATGGGAAAGGTCAACTTATACAGGAACAAGTTATCAATTTCTACATGCATACTAAACATTTTTTAAACACTTCAACTAATTTCTACATACACTATCAGTGGAAGAAACTCCAACATATTTTCCTTGAAGATTCAGCAGAAAAATCTATAGACTAATGTCAATTTCAATAAAGGTATCTTTAAAAAGTGAAACTGACAACTCCATTTTAACAAGTGGTTCTAGTTTATTCAAAAGTAATATGATATACCTTTTTTCTGGTTAATTAAATTCATTTTTGCAAGTTTTAATCATCAAGCACTTAGGAACTGAAACATCAATATACACAAACTGTACCAAATTTATCAAACAGCTGATGGGAATAACCATAATATTATGACTACTGTGCCGCAACTGCAGAACCCTTCAATTATACATGTACAATAGGGCACATCTGTTTACCATTACACTTGGTAATCTCTGAAAGCATGGTTTTAGTTAAAATGACTATTTTTAATTTTACACATTCCAAATATGGTAGTAACACAACCACCTACATAAAATGGAAATGTCTGTGTGTGTATTTTTCCTAATCAGTTAAATTAAGCTGAAAGTTAAGTAAGTCCATCATCATCTAAGTGTAACTTTGCACACTGGCACTTCTCAGAAACTTTGTGAAGTAATTTAAATTATATACACTTGAAAAATCATGCCATAAATATAACATACATGTAATAAATGATTAAAGATAAGCGAACACAGGCAGACATCAGAACAAAGATACAATTCCAAATTCATCTTGTTACCCTGATATGTCAATTATTCTGTGGTTAAAATCCCCCACGATGGGATCAGGTTGGTCCAGGTACAATGTAAGAAAGGAGATCTATTGTTTATAAATGTTTTGTGAAAGTTTGGTTGAACTGAATCAAATGCTTGCATAACACTATGATGCAGGGTAGAAAATCTATTTTTAATCTCTGTGATCTTAACCAGGATGACCTCGAACCCCACCCAGGGGTAGAGGCTCATGCATGATACCTACATATCAAACATATCAATTATCTAAGATATCTGTCATTAAAAGAAGGCTCTGTTAAGTAAAAGTTGAAAAATCTATTTTTAGCCTTGGTGAACTTGACTCTGACCCCAGTGAATGATAGTGGTTCATTCAAGGTGCCAATATACCAAATATCTAAGATACTGTTATCAAATAAAGGCTATATGATGAAAAGTTGACAAGTCAATTTTAGCCTTGGTCCCCAGGGCAAACTCGGTAGAGGTCCACTAGGCCATGTTACACATCAAATATCTTAACAACAGGCCTTGTGGTTTCTGCCAAGAAGATTTTTTAAAGTTTTTTTCCTATGCAGGCTTTAAAAAATCAAGTGGCCACTGGGGCAGGGTCAATTTTGACCCAAAGAGCATAATTTGAACAATCTCTGAATGATGCTCCATGCAAAATATCTAAGCCCTAGGCCTTGTGGCTTCATAGAAGATGATTTTCAAATTTTCCCTATATATGCCTATATTAAATCGAGTGACACCCAGGGCAGGCCATTAATGACCCCAGGGTTATAACTTGAACAATCTTTGTATAAGACCTCAAGGTGAACCTGTACGCCTAATATCAAAACCCTTAAGGCATAGTAGTTTCAGAAAATAAGGTTGTTTAAGTTTTCTCCAAATAAGCCTATGTAAAATCATGTTGCAGGGACAATTTTGACTCTAGACCCGATATAAACAAACTTAATAGAGCTCCATTTGATGACGCTACATACCAAATATCTAAGCTAATTTTTCACTGGAACCATTTGAACATCTTCGAAGGAGTTTTATCGAATTGACTTGGTTGTTTCAGAGAAGTTGTCCTTAAAAGAAAGTGTGGACAAACGGACAGCCATTGACCCTAAAAGCTCAGACGAGCACTGTGTGCTCAGGTGAGCTAAAAAAGTATTGTTACATAAAAAAAGAACTCCTGGCAACATGAAATTAAACAGAAACAACAACAACAAAACCTAACAATTAAACCTAATATATATTATGGGACATACATGTAACACAGTCTATTTCAAACAGGTACATTATGTTTAAAATAATTTATTCTATGAGTTTAAACAATCATATGCAACAACATGAGCACATTTATATCAACATACATACATACAGATTTTCAATTCTTATAAAAAAAAAAAGGTTTTTGAGCTTAAACATTTCATATTTTATTTTCAATGTTCACATAGTTGAACTTACAAGAAGTAACTCACCAAGAAATCTCGTGACAGGTGACTTTGCGATACACGACTTTCACTTTCATTTTAGAGTTTTACTTATTTAAACATGCAGTCATTTAAATTGTAACATAAAAAATAAGAGCTGTCAAAACTAGAACTGCCACTGTCATGGTGTGAATACCCCCACATAGCGCTTTATCAGAATCAACAGGGGTCATCTACTGGTCATGACAAACCTCCACACAATATGAAGACTGTGTGTCAAAGGATTCTTAAGTTATTGGGGGGGATAAGTTTTTTGTAGTCAGACCCCTTTGACCTTGACCTTTGACCCGATGACCTAAGACTGAGGGTTAAAGGATTCTTAAATTATTGGGCGGACAAGCTTTTTTTAGTCAAAGCTCCTGTGACTGTGACCTTTGACCTCAAAATATATAGGTGTTATATACTGGTCATGACCAACCTCCACACCAAAAATGAAGACTGTGGGTCAAAGGATTCTTAAGTTATTGGGCGGACAAGTTTTTTGTTGTCAAGGCCCCTGTGACCTTGACCATTGACCCAGCGAGTGGTGCGGGGGTATAATGACACTAATGCCAAACCTGACATGCATCAGAAATCCCTAGGATCAGTAAGAATAGTGTCTACTCAACAGGATCCTAGTGGGGTATCTGCTTAGAAAGATGAACTATGTTTACAAATTCCTGGAGACCACTTACTGCATTATACGCCCCTGTGAACTTGACACCTAATGCAGTGTGCACAAAATCAGTAAGCTTTATCTATACATGTAAAACCTTCCTTTAAATTTTGAAAGATCCATATATACAATGCAGTTGCCAGGCTTGCAGAAATCCGACAAATCGTCGGTTTTTACTGATTCAGAACATCTGGGACCGGTTCGCATCTCCGAAAATCCAATTTAATCGGTCCAGAAATTCACTGTTTCCTGTTCCTAATGTAAATCCAGACAGTATAAAAATCTGCCAAAAACAAATCCATAACATAAATCCCGGACCGTCTGTGTATATCACACCTCGCTAATCCGTTGCAATGACACCCTTATAAACTTGTCAAAGACCAAATTACCATGAAAAACAAGTTCGATAATTGATAGCTTCTGTCGGTGCCTTCGAATTAATAAATAAAATCCTTTAGCCTAATGTTTGCAGCTAGCACTATGTCAGCCCACGTGTTCGTAGAAGTCGGGTCCTTGAAAGTCAGTTGAAAGATGAACGACCTTTACACAGTTACTTTTGAGCTGAATTAGCAGTGCTTTTTTTATGCTCCATACTGTTTGATGTTTGGAAATTGAGTAACAAAGCAAGTTATTTTCGAAATACACCATTTAAAAGTGTAAATTTTATTTTTATGCAGTTACACACTGCATCAATGTGTAAATAAAACAGAGGGCGGTAGGCAATTATTTTGAATTTGCAAGTCTTTAATACGCATCAAACCAGGGAACAAATTTTTCATTCAGTGACGAGGACCAGTGACCAAAATTTCTACTGGTACTGCATCCTGGAGGTGACCCAGTAAGTGAAAAAAATCAACAGTACTGTGCGGTTTACTGAATTTAAAAAGGCGCAGTGCTCCCCCTTACTCACGCTTCCGGTTTCGTTTTGACATCGTATTACATGGAGAATTTACTGTCGCTAAACTGTGACGTTATGATATACACTTCCATAGGTATATTTTTTGCAGTTTTTGCACTCGTTCTGCAGGACGAGCGATCAGATATATGTCCTCATACAAGCGGGGGTGGGGGGAGTAATCGTCGGGTGGTCGGACCGATTGAGCTTGAAACATTTCTGCAAGCCTGATAGTTGCTCTTGTTATATAGATTAGAAACTATTTCTACCTTACAGACCCCTGTGAGTTCTTCCTTTGAATCAGTTGGCCTCCAAAACAATCCAGAAAATCTACTGATCATGCCTCACCATTCATGATTCTATGGAGTTTGAAGGTCATACATGCTATCACTAAAACTGCTTAAAAATTCAGTACCCTGTGAGCTTGACCTTTGCCCTGGTATGCTAAGTATCAACAGAGATTGCCTATTCGTGATGCTTACCATCCTATAAAGTTTTATGGTCCTGATTCAATTTTTCTAGAGTTATTGACTGGAAAAGGATTTTGAAGAGTAGGCCTCTTTGAGTTTGTCTCTTGACCCTTTGGTTTCACAAACTGTAAGGGTCATCTACTTGCCATGCCAAACTATCTGAGTGGATTCTGAGTGAAGATTTTGTTCAGGTATTGATTCAATACCACTACTCACCTTTCATCTTTCTCCTCCAGAAGGGCCTCGGCCACATTCCCTTAAAAGTGGGAAATCAAAAATGAAGAAAAAGCTTCATCAAAAATTTAATCTGGGCATGTTTAATATTGGAACAATAAATTATTCTTATCTGAGACTAATATCTGCATCATTACAATTAAATCTTTGTATTCACTTCCTACTTTACTTGTCACAGTCTTTCTCCATTTTTAATATGCTCTGTGTCATCATATACTCCAAACACATCTCAACTGAACTTGTGACAGCAGTCCATGAAAGGAAGCATTTTGCAGGATGTTTTTTTACCCATAAAAACACTTCACCTTTTGTCAACCATTCTTTTCCCTAGGCAGTTACTCATAAAATATTCATCCACTTGTGTTGGATATCTGAAAACACACTCTGGAACACTTCAGATGACTATAGGACCATAAAATGACAGTTTCCATATCAAACACAGAAGCCTGTGGGAAAGCCTATATGCAATTACACTTCTGGTGTGGATAACATCCCAGAAATAATCTTTGTGAGAGATTTCTTACTTTAATGATCTGTCTGCTGGAGACTATCAGACAGAAACAGGAATTAAATCTTAGACAACTCATAAGCCAGAATAATCTCTGTCTGCAGTTCTTTGTGTTTTATACAGATCAATAAGCCAAAAAGCCTATAATGGTTGCCAGTAAATATCAACCATTTTTTTTGGACTGAAGACCATGTGGTTTTACTTCTCTTAGCTATGCTGAAAGGTTGTCAGTTCCTGCCTTACCCAGATGCACCTTTTTTTATATAAAATTTATTGTCTTTTACTGTGGCAGATCCTTTTTTCCCCTTAAATGAACTACCTTTAAGCATAGTAAAACTGCTACAAAGTCATATGAAGCTTAAATAAACATGACAGAAAAAAGAACTTCTAATAACATAATTTAAAACATCAAGAATTAGCACCGAATGGCACTTTATATACATAATAGACCAATTTCATCTAGCAGCATGTAAGACAAAAGAGATGAACATGTTTAAATATGACATTCTCCAATTCCTAATTAATACTGGTAAAGTTCTACAGGTACAGAATACCGAATGAACACTGACACTAAGTTGAATAAATTAAACTTCCATCTATCATAAGAAGAAAGAACATGATCCTGTCACAACTGACCAATACTTTTAACACTAATACTGATAAATGACCATTATATCAACAGGTCACAGATCTAGTTTCATACAGAGTACAAATAATAGAAGACAAAGTGACAGCGCTGGAAGATACAACTGCATACATTGCAAGGGGAAACTGATCTGGTTCAATTGTTTCATTTTATTTCAAAGGGATACTTCCAACTTTTAGTTTCACAAAGAGCATGAAGTCTATTTCAATGAAAATAAGTTGGCTTTTTTGACAATATATTATTAAGTCAAAAGTTAACCAACATAATTATGTTCTTTAGCTTTCATCTTAAAACACCTGTTTTACCTAAGGATGATTCAAGTAATGATATATTGAAGAATTTCACTTATTCATGAAACAGTAGACATTTTTGTTATATAATGTCACATCACTATCACAAAATCTTCAACATACTATATATTGAAGAATGACTAGTGTCAAATTGAGAAGTTGATATATACAGTGACTGACATTGATTTTTTTGCCTAGAAACCTCACAGAACTTTAGATTTAACTAGAGACTCACATAATTATTGATTTGTTAAAGACAATATAACGAAGAAGGCAGGATGAGGCAAACAGTTTAAGTTCATAAACAAGGACAAGGACAGAACAGCACAGACTTTCTGTGACAATTATTGCATGTTTTTTCTAGTGTATATCATTATTACTATCTATAACTGCTTCATGTGTGTGCAGGATACCAGCAGGCTGCTGCCCTGCCCTTTACTCCTTTAAACCCTAATCTGAATAGTATTACCAGACATGAAGAAAAAATGGGGGTTACATGTACATGTATTTTGAGGCTGAATTTAAACATAACCATACAATATCTCATTTATTAATTGCAACCAAACTCATCCTATTAATAATTCATGAAGATACTCATTTCAAAGGTCATCAATAAATTCAGGATGTTAAAATAGGAGATAAAACAGGGCATGCCAAGGTCTATTAAATGTATCTGATCACATCCTGCAAATAATTGTCACTGATACTTTTTCGCATAAAAATAAATGCCATATTGTAATTATATACGGCATAATTTATTATTATTTAACTAAAAGTTAATAGCTGTGAAAGAAATGGGAAACTTCTAAATTTCAATGTTTTTATTTTACTTTCAGAAAAAGAAGTTTAAAATCCTAGAAAAAGGTTGTAAGACGGTTCATTCATGTCTCTAGAAGCTTTGCCAACATATGATCAATGATTGCAAACAATCTATTTATTTTATTTAAACCAGACACTCCAGTATGTTATCTGAATTTCTTTTATAATGATTGATAGACATTTGCTCTATGGAAATATATTATTATGTCAAACTGATATAATAATGTAGGATGTATATGTAGCAATAGTAAACGAAAACACATACATGCTTTAAGGAAAGCAAGTAATGTAAAGTTTAAACTTTGGAAGTATTTAGTACAGTCAATATCAAAGCAGTTGCTGTGAGAATTATTTTACACCACACTGATATTACAGTACAGTCAATATCAAAACATTTGCTGGGAGAAGTAGTTCACACAACACTGATATATTACAGTGCAGTCAATATCAAAGCAGTTGCTGTTAGAAGTATTTTACACCACACTGATATTACAGTACAGTAATGTCAAACCAGTTGCTGTGAGAAGTATTTTACACCACACTGATATTACAGTGCAGTCAATTATCAAACCAGTTGCCGCCAGCCCAGCTGAGGGACTCTCTTATATTTATTTTATGCCTACCAATGAAATATAGGGAAATATCAGTGAGATAAAAGTGATAATACACTGTTTTGAATCAGTTAATTACCATTTTGATAATACATGTTTGTGCCCGAACTATTGAATATTGAGTATTAATCCGCTTTTATAATTAAAGTATGTATGGCAAAATTCAATAAATATTGATAAACTGTGTAGACAAAAATAAATATTATTTGAAGAAAGTGTATTCAGTTTATTTCAGCAGAAGTAAAGTTATCATATGTATTGGAGATTGTCTGCACTTTTTTTTGTGCGGAGTAACCAAAGTACGCATTAACTGATTTGAGGCTCACCATGGGGAATTTATTGAAGGCCCTGATTAAAAATGTCATAAAAAAACCCATTTTTGACGTGTTGGCATAAAATAAAAAGAAAATTTGTTTGTTTTTTAGTGGAAGATGGGAATTTATTTCATCGAGTGAACACCATATGTTAATATTTTCACTCGTGGCTGCGCCACTCGTGAAAATATCACATATGGTGTTCACTCGATGAAATAAATTCTCATCTTCCACAAAAACAAACAAATATCCTCTATATAATAAAGACCAATAGGCTAAGTTTCCCTTGAAAAAGAAGAAACAAACCAGTAACACACTTTTCCTAATGACCTGTCTGGTCTGCCTATGTGACTTATTTTCAGCCTTGGCATTTAGGTTGTTTATTTTTTTTTTCTTAGAAAATTGTGGAATGTAACAAATTGAATGATCAAAATGCAGTAAAATTTGTTTTGAATTAAAAACTCCTGAAAGTCTTCAGACTTGCAAAACTGAGAACTAGAGTTACACACACATTTACAATGTATATATATATCGTAGGAGCCGATCATTTTCAGTCACACTGATGGCATTAATCATCTGCTACAAGATAACAGTTACTACAGTAACCTTTTATCACTTCTGACAATGACATTTATAATTAATATGAAAGCTGATCAAGCAACAACCCACCATCCAGAATTCTGAATAATACAAGATAATACTATCATGTTCCAGAAACACAGGGGCAAAAATACACTATGTATTGCTGGTAAGGAATCATACGATCTATGTACATGTACATGTCAAATAAGGACAGCATTATTTTTCTTAAAATAATACATTCCATTTCAGCAAATCTGACACATTGCAATTTACATGTACATACACATGGATCCTTAATTCATACTGTTTTTCATTTGATAAGAACATCAAACATATCAGCACTGATGGCAAAGAGGTTAAAGAAATCACTTGTTTCCATTTCAAACACCGAATTAACAACTTATCCACTGACTACACTTCAGTAGTATTATTTTTTAACTATCTTTTCAATTATTTAACAAACAAGACAACTAGCAAAATTCTCAATCTACATTCCCTTTTCACAAAATTTTGCTAATTAACAATCAAGAAGCAATATCTCTCAGTCTGAATTCCTTTTTCAATACATCTTTGCTTATTCTACAATCAAGTAGCGATAACTCTCAGTCCCTGAGGAACTAGAAAATATTTACCCGAACTTGGAAGCTACAGGTCCCCTCTCGGACCTTTTTCTCATCTTCTTGCCACTGATGAGGTTTGGAACATTCTGGTACTTTATCCTTTTTTTTCTTGCGAAAACTCAGACGTCTTTTCAATCCTTCCATTGGCATTGTTTAGCCACTATGACAGCAGAACTGCAATGTGTCTGAAATAAATATTTCCAGTTTACACATTCTGAAGGTCTAATTAAACAAACTTCATATAATGAGGAAGATGGAAAGAATAACCTGACATAGAGGTTTTAAAACAGTAAATCAAATACTTCTTCTAATTTTTTTCTATGTGCCTATAAGTTTTTATATTTAAGGCAACCAAATGATGAAAATCCTGACTGATTTTGTGCAGTGTTCCAGGCAGTACAAAATAGCAGTGTGCAGCATGCTGACTTCTTTTCTGTAGCATCCTTCTTTTGCCCTTAAGGAGATCACACTGCATTCATGTACAGTACAAGCAGCTCGGACTTTTGACGATGAACACTCGTCCCTGCGATTTTACTGTCTGCCTTGAGGACCAAAATGACCACTGCATCAAGTGTTCATTCGTATAAAACATGGTGGTCAGTGTGGCCCTTCACAGCAGTGTCGCCGCGTCAGATCGCAGTGTACAGGGTGTCCGAAAAACGAAGTCACAACACAATTTTACTTTCAAAAAATTTGTATTTGTTTCAGATGAGCTACAAAGTACATGTAATCATTATCAGTTGAAGTTGTTTCTGGTTGTTTTAAATACCCCAACCAGTTTTACTTTTATTTGTTGATTTTTATGTTTGGTTGTATGATTGAGGGTATTTGTAGAAAAGTACATTGTAACACAGCCGATTATGAATAGATTGACACACATACCTGACATCTTGTTGATTAACTTAAATTGCTGCAATTTATATATTTTAAAATCTTTAATTTGTGCCGTGCTTGCGTTAATCCACTTGAAAATAAATTACAAGTAATAATCAAATTGTGAATAGTTAACATATCTTTTTAAACAGTCAAAATTCAAACAAATGTGGTCTAATTCTGATGCATTTGTTTACGAACGCTCCTATTTTTTACGCAAAGAATAACAATTCAAAACAATTTCTTCACGAAACAGCTGTTCATATTTTCAGAAAACAAACTGACCGATCAACACGTCTTAAACTGCTTTGCTATTTGAAGAAACCATAAACTCTGCTATATGATAACAAGCGTTTTCAAAAAATCAAAAACGAAAGTACACAATAAACCTAGTGTAGCAAATGTATTTGAAATTTGGTTTTAATTTTACCAAATGAAGTTGGCCACAACATAAGAGACCGACTTCTTCATAGATAACTATATGACAGTATAGAAATGCTGACGACATGTTCATCCAACTCTGTGACTGAAATAAGTTGTTTAAGTTGACAGTATATTTAAATGCAGTAATCTCCAAATCAAAACATCGAGGGGACGTGCCACGTTCCACACGTGGTGTTCACATGCTGCGACAAGTCACAGCGCTGGTAATTTTAGCGGACACCCAAAATTTCCGGTCTTCAGTCCACCATGGCTGGCCACCCAGAGACGATACCCCTCCTCCTGACAATGTTAACAATGTCAAAGTCCACACTGCATGTACTGTATTGGTAGTAGAGTTTATGAGCTAATGTGCACTGATCTTGAAATTATAAGTGCCTCACCTTCGAGAAATTAAAGCTTAGAAGTGTATCAGTGAACCATCTTTTTCAATCACTACCTTTAAAGTCTTAAATCTGACACCAGTCTACTGGCTTCCTCTATATTACAGAAAGAAAATCATTTTCAAAATAATTTCATAACTGTAGCAATTATGAAAACTGGATTATCTCAGATTAACATGATTCCCAAGAAAAATCAGCATATGATACAAAATTCACCTACCATCATTGAAAATGGTGTCAAAATGAATGTTGGAAATTGTCTTTAAGCACATGGTCTTGATGCCCCACTTTACAAGCTGTTATGTGCCACTTTTATTTTGGCATATTCAATTTAAATACATTTAACTGAACGAAATGGCAGCCAAGAATTTTAAGCAAAATAGATCAACTGGATGCTTCAGTAATACTCACTAACAAGAGGGACATGATGGCCCTGGATCGCTCACCTGAGTACTTTGGGTGTAGGTTTGCTGTTAAGCAGTATTTCATTTTTTTTATTGAAAATATATGTGCCTACAAACCAAATATGTAAAATATCAGTCAATAAATAAAGGCTCTATGACAGAAAGCAGAAATATCTATTATAAGCTATGGTGACCTTGACATTGACCCAGTGACCTCAAACCCTACCCATGGGTAGAGGTCCATGCAAGGAACTTATATAATGAATATCAAAGATATTGGTCTATAAATGAAGGCTCTATGAGGTACAGTAGATAAATCTATTTTTAGCTTCCGTGACCTTTAACCTAATCTATTAATTTGAAAAAGCTTGATAAGTTTGCTTCATGCCAAATTTTAAAATTCTAGGCTTTGTGGTTTCAGACAAGAAGATTTTTTAAGATTTTCTTCTATATTGCTATTTAAAACTTGTGACCCCTCAGGCGGGGCCAATAGTGACCCCAGGGACATTTTCTAACAAACTTGGTAGAGGTCCAAAAAACCAAAGCTGGATACCAAATATCTAAACTCTAGGCCTTGTGGTTCTGACAAGAAGATTTTTAAAGTTTTTCCTATATAATTCTATGTAAAACAAGTGACCCCTGGGGCGGGGTCATTTTTGACCCAGAGGCCATGATTGGAACAAACTTGGAAGAGGTCCTCTAGACAATGCTACACACCCAATATCTAAGCTCTATGCCTTACGGTTTCTGACAAGAAGATTTTTAAAGTTTCTCCTATATAACTCTATATAAAACAAGTGACCATGGTGGGGGGGGGGGGGGGGTCATTTTTGACCCAGAGGCCATGATTTGAACAAACTTGGTAGACGTCCACAAGACAATGCTACACACCAAATATCTTAGCTCTATAACTTATGGTTACTGACAAGAAGATTTTTAAAGTTTTCCCTATATAACTCTATGTAAAACAAGTGACCCCTGGAGTGGGGCATTTTTGACCCAGAGGCCATGATTTGAACAAACTTGGTAGACGTCCACTAGACAATGCTACACACCAAATATCTAAGCTCTATAACTTGTGGTTACTGACAAGAAGATTTTTAAAGTTTTCCCTATATAACTCTATGTAAAACAAGTGATCCCTGGAGTGGAGCCATTTTTGACCCAGAGGCCATGATTTGAACAAACTTGGTAGAGGTCCACTAGACAATGCTACACACCAAATATCTAAGCTCTATAACTTACGGTTTCTTACAAGAAGATTTTTTAAGATTTTCCTATATAACTCTATGTAAAACAAGTGACCCCTGGGGCGGGGCCATTTTTGACCCAGAGGCCATGATTGGAACAAACTTGGTAGACGTCCACTAGACAATGCTACATACCAAATATCTAAGCTCTATAACTTATGGTTACTGACAAGAAGATTTTTTAAGATTTTCCTATATAACTCTACAGTACGCTCAGCGCGGATTTTGCAAAATCCGCGAGACCCCGCGGATGAGACTCACCGTGGACGAAATTTTGCACAAAATTTGTCCGCGAGACCCTGTGGACTGAAAATGTTCACCACCGCGGACATGAATCTGTGGTCGTAAGCGTTTCCCCCCGCGGAACGCCACGGTAAATCACCGCGGATCGCGGTGAAAACTGTAGCTTTTTATGATTAATTATTAAAACTTTACTACTTAAAATATGTAAAATTTGATTTTGTAATAAAAAAATTATGTAGATACAATGTATTTGTTGTTTGTTCATCATGTTGTTCTCTTGTTATTGAATTACCATGAACAAAAATACTCTAAATCGCGGCATAATCATAGTCGTATTAAATTCGAAAATAGAGTAGATTTGCAAGTTCATGGTTGTGTAAACCACTTTTAAGTCAAATACTGAATAACCTCGCTGTATGGCATGTACGAAAAAGTAACAAGAGACAACAATGAAAACGTCAACTTTTGTTTCTTACACCATGAAAACTTAATCCTTGTCAATATGTCCTTACAAAACTAGGTGTTACTATTTATAGATTTTCCGAAAATGAGAATTGAAAGTAGAGAGCAAGCATCCAAAAGCATGCAGCATTAGATCATGTGATGTGGAAAAGGTGGTAAAATACTGGGATTTTTTTATGGAAAATTACTCAGGCTTGCTGTCAAAGGTTAGCTCTTGAATTACAACCAATAAAAATACGGTGTTGTAACACGTGTAAAGATCATAGGTAACGGGGATTGTGATTGACAGGTTGTCCCTTTGAGGCTACATATAGGTTTCACAACAATATTACGATATCAAAGATTGTGAAATTCATCCCCAAATGATAGAAATATAAAAGGGAAGTGTTGAGCCACTGAAATTTTCAAGTGTTTGTTATGCATCGAAAAAATATATTTATACAAGATCTGTAGATTTCACTTTCAAACCAGAGCTCAGATTGGTTTATAAACTAGTTTGAAAAATGGTGATTTAGTTTGTATTTAGGTATGTTATTCACACAGGTGTCAGCTGTGATTTTGAGTTAATCTGAAGACATGGCACCCTTTGTAAAAAGTTGAAAGCCGCTATTGAGTGACGTAATTTCTTTGACAGTAAAAGCAGTTCACTTAAAATAACCCCGATAATTAGCATGATTGTGTAACAAGTAATTGTTGTTAGGAATGTTCTAATTTGCGATGGTTTGGATAGTTCAAGGGAACAGGGATGCTGTAGTATACTCTGTAGTATGTAGTTTGTGTCTATCGACGCGGTCACTCCAAATTTTACAATCAAAACAAAGGTAACGTTTTTCATTTTAAATGCCGTTTCAGTATTTTTACATCTAAAATTTTAACTAATGTTATAACCATTTAAATATTTTGGTTGATTTGAAGTCATCTTGTAAAATAAAAACACGGTGAAAATTTTATTAAATAAACATTTATTTTTGAGCTATAGTTATAATGGCCGCTGCGTTCCGCCGCGAGAAACAGGTAACCGATTTTATCGATAATTTAAATATAATCTACATTTTGTCCGCGGCGGAAACAACTGGACACCGCGGATCGCGGCGGAAATTAGCCCTCTCATTGCGGACGTCCGCCGCGTTTGTCCGCGATAAGAAAAAATTGTCCGCGGTGGTATCGCTGAAAAGGCAGAATCCGCGCTGAGCGTACCGTATGTAAAACAAGTGACCCCTGGGGTGGGGCCATTTTTGACCCAGAGGCCATGATTTGAACAAACTTGGTAGACGTCCACTAGACAATGCTACACACCAAATATCTAAGCTCTATAACTTACGGTTTCTGACAAGAAGATTTTTTAAGATTTTCCTATATAACTCTATGTAAAACAAGTGACCCCTGGGATGGGGCCATTTTTGACCCAGCGGCCATGATTTGAACAAATTGGTAGAGGTCCACTAGACAATGCTACATACCAAATATCTTAACTTTAGGCCTTCTTGTTTCTGACAAGAAGATTTTCAAGTTTTCCCTATATAACTCTATGTAAAATCAACTGACCCCTAGGGTGGGGTCAGTTTTGACCACAGGGACATAATTTGAACAAACTTGGTAGAGGTCCACTAGATGATGCTTCATACCAAATATTAAAGCTCCAGGCCTTGAGAAGAAGATTTTTAAAGATCCAACTTATAAAATCTATTTTTAGCTCCAGTGAACCAGAAATGCAATGGATCAGAACCATTTGAACAAACTTGGTAGAGCTTCATGCAAGGAATATCCCAGGCAATTTTCATTAAATTTGCCCCATTGGTTTCAGAGGAGATGTCTTTTGAATGAAAAGTTGATGACGGACGGACGACGGACAAAGACCGATCAGAAAAGCTCACCCTGAGCACTTTGTGCTCAGGTGAGCTAAAAATGTATTACTAATTAGAACCTTTTTATCTCTACACGGTCTATTATTTTATCTTTATAAAGGTTCATATGCATTTTAAAAAATGACAACTTGTAGGGTATATACCTTTAAATTGATGAGGTGAATGTTTACAAAACTGTATGTGTATTCTGTGTAAGCATGTTTGTCAAGAAATTAAACCATTTGTGGCTGCCGTTTTGTCGCAGGAAAAGAATATAGTCAAAATAATTCAAGTGACGTCTTGAGCAAATTCTGAGATTGTTATGGGTCAGAATCTCCCTATAACTGTAAGATCTATTTTTAAAATTCAAAGTACTTGGTCAATTCAGTGCAAAACAGTATTTTCAACATGTCGTATGTTTTTTTCCTCCGTAAAATTTCGGTGCTTTCTTTCTGAATCTGTAAGTTTGGACAAACACATTTTTGAGTAGGTTCTTGTTGTTTTGCCATTTTATACCAAAGGTATAAAATAATATGGTATTTTAGGTCTTTGTTAATATTAAATATTCAAATTCGTGACTTGTTTTACGGATATCGGCGGAAAGAGTTTGGCATTTCTTACGGGAATTTAAACCAGACGTGTGATATTTTTTACCCTTTCTCAAAAGCATATTTTGTCATTCAAGAAAAAAAAATGCAGAGAGAGTTTTGCAAACAGCGTGGTATTTAAGTCTTCGAGTTTCGAGGTTTTTAAACATATCAGGTTTCCTATTTCGATTTATTTATTATTACGGACAGTTTCAGTCTTTGAAATTAGACGCCCGGACCAAAGACCCAGTCCACCAAAATGGCTGACTGTCCAGTAAAAAATTACAAATCAGTAGTCCGACTGTCCAGTGAATATTGGTGCTGCTTTTTTTTTTTACTAAATGCAGTAAACAAAGTTGAGAAACAAGTAAAAAGTAGTTTTTTTGAAAATAAAATGAAATTGTTTCTTAAAAATGCATTCTTCTCCATAGAACAGCGATTACATGTAGTAAACCCCAACTACAACATAATGCATTCGTACTTAGTTTACACATAACCGGTGCTCAGGCTATAATCTCCCTTTCCAGTTTTCACGATAAATATGATATTTTCTTTTAGGCAGTGGCTACGGTTACGTAACTGTAATCCTAGTCTCAGAACCCACTGGAAAAAGCTACGGTTACAGAAGTTTTTTAAAGAAGCGTATTTTCAACAGTTAAATATCAAATTGCTGCCAATTTTAATTTTTATTCATTAAACCAACCATTTTACCAAATTTGCGTTATCAGACTGTCATTTTGTATGCCATTTTGATTGCTGTTGTTTCAGAAACGAACTAACGTTAAATATCCTTGTCATCTTCACACTGTCACTTGAGCGTTCAGTTGTAGTTGGACAAGTAATATAATTTTTTTTCGAAAATAAAATGTTGTAATGTAAAATCGTGTAAATCACTTTTACTTGTCATTCTACATCCAGGCCACACCACGAGGAGGCGCTCAAACTATGGCCCGCCAAAATTTGTATTTTTACAATTTTTTTTCCAACGAAATTGTTAGCTCTTGGTTTTTGTTACAGACATTTTATTTCATTTTTTAACCTTGTTCTTTTCCTTTCTTTTTGTCATTGTTTTGTGAATTTAACATAGATTTTGTATAAACATTTTTAAGAATGGAATTATTGTTGTTAAAAGACTATTGCATTATAATTAGTTTGATAACACGAGTTTGGTAAAATGGTTTGTTTAATGAATAAAAATTAATTTGGCATGCTATTTTATATTTAACTTTTGAAAATACGCTTCTTAAAAAAACTTCCATAACTGTAGCTTTTTCCAGTTGGTTTGTCTAGGATTATGGTTCCGTAACCGTAGCCACTGCCTTTATTTTAATTATTGACCAGGTTATTTCTGGTGTGAAGAGAAAAAAGCCAGCCGAAAGTAACACCTTATTTTCATATTCTGTTTAGGTTTCCCAGGGCTCGCGCTGGCGTTCGCCAACGGTGCCAATGGCTCCAAATTGCGAAAATTGGCTCAAAAAAATTAAGATTGGCGAAAACACGCTAAAAGTATGACTTCCGACATTTTAGGAAATCCCCGAGTCAAAAAATAGAATGTTTAGCTCAGATCGAGGCGGTTGACCGGTTTTCCGATATCAGTAGCGGTAAACTAGTAATAAATCAATAGACACAGTCCACGTGTTGTAATATCCGGTAATATGCATGCGAGTGTCAGTTTGTGACAATAAACAGATTAAATATGTGTCAGGTTGTTCGTGAACCAATTAGCTCGATCATAGTCAATAATCATGGATGATTGTTTTACAAACAGCGGCTCAATCAAGTGATCATCGTCGGCACTAACTTATTAAGGGATAAATAATGCGGTTGATGGGATTAAGTGGAAATGTTTGGTAGCAACTGGAATAAATTCTTTCACACGTTTTCGATACGTTTCTTTTGATTTTCATTGTCAGTAAAGGTAATTATGAAAGGTATTTTTTGAGTAAATGTACAAAGGTATACTGAATTTTTACGGAGGCTAATCAGATAGGCATAAAATAAATTTATGCAAAAAATCAAAAATGGCACGTAAACTTCAACTCCTAAAAAAATGAAATCAAACACAGCTAGAAATTTTTAAGATACATGTACTTGGAAAAATGGCAATTCTTGGTTAACTCTTGTTGCTCTGCATTAGCTTGTATCATATGTAAATATCATGTACTTTGTTTTGTTACAGTCCATAAAAATATTATGATAAATAAATAATTTTATTTATATTGATTTGTGCTTATTTTTTAGTAGGAAAACACCAATTGTTTTAATCTGAGTCATTTTACTCGTCTGATAATCAAAGAGCATAATGGTTCAAAGTGCCTCAGACAGCACCATTTACCAATGAAAATTCAAAAAAATTTCGACGCAGGAGGGGGTACTCCCCCTCCCGCACCCACCCCCTTTTCCGCGTCGAAAATATATTTGGCTCAAGCAAATTTTGACCCAGAGCTAGCCCTGGTTTCCTGTTTTTTTTCTTTTATTACATGCATGTATACATTTTCGGAAAGTGACATCCGATCCATTCCATTACACTCATTTATAGACCATGGTACATAATGTAGTCGTACGGAATATATACAAGGGGTAATCAATGGTGACATGTAAATATGGCATTTTCAGAAGTTGGGAAAAAAAGTTGAGATAAAAATCTGGTAAAAAGTTTAACTGAACTGACAGTGTCTTGTACAAATGAATCAATTATACCAGAGCTTTTTTCACAGGTTGGGGAATGTGCCCTTCCCTTAAATTTGGGGAAATTTAATGCAGTTTTTTTGCAAAAGGGGAAGAAAAAACTTGATGTAATTTGAATTTTAGAGGAAAACTATGACTTTAAGGAATTTTCCTAAGGGGAAGACACCTGTAAACGGCGCAGAAGGGGGGAAAAGCCTTGAATACTATTATTTTCATGAAACAATACTATTGTTAGGCTATGAAGCAAGTTCAAAGTATAATTAATATTATTTTCAACATTGTGGTGACAAGTTCTACTTCAAAACATAGTCTTATTGTTTTGTTCATCCTTATAGCATTGTTCACAGCTATTATTCAGTCCAATTAAATGTCATTCGGTCCAGTCAGATTATTGCCTTGGCTGGTCCAAATGTCCAGTGCTTCATAAAGTTATTTGTGAAGACTGAAGTTCAATAATTTTCGTTAAACGGCAATGTACCTGATATAATACTGCTTTCTTTATCTTTCATGTCATTATTAATGCATATATTCATGTTTTCAATATTAAACATAAAAGTGCAAAAATTGTTCTCAAAAGGTACCATTTTAATAATGATACTTATATTTATACTGTGGAAACGCAACCATTTATGTTGCGTAATACTGTTCGCAGTAACCATTCACGACAATGTTGTTATCAACAATAAATTTGTCATGTAATATTAGTGTGGACATGTAAACTTGGATGGTACATGTGTTTATAACTCTGTGAAATTCCTGATTTTAATTTTTATGTAAAATCAAATGAACATTGCATGGAATTGATGTAATAATGACTATTCTTTCAAGGCATGGTAAAAACTTTACTCAGATGTTAATTTTTATATGCTTTTCGACGAGTTAAAGTCAGCGACCAAAATTTGGTCGGAACTTTCACCACAGAAAAGGTACTTTCTATGTTCTACACAGAGGTGAGATATTGACCTATTATTCTAAATTGATTGGAAACCAAGTTCTGGCAGATCAGGAGTGTGGCATTCTAAGCCCTCAAAAACTACTCCTCAGCTACAGTACAGCTCCCGCGATATGTACACATTTTGTGCTTCCTCCGCGATCGTGGTCAGCGCGAATTCTGAAAATCGCGGAGTTTCTCCTTGAAAAAAACGCTCAGAATCTCCGCGATTCTCCGAGTGTTAGAGCGTTTCCGCGGAGATTCTCCGCGAATATTCTTGTGTTTCATCACCAGAGTTTTAACAAACTATTTCCCATTTAAAGGTGAAAAAAATAATTATGAAATGTATACACTTGAAATCCTTTCATAAAAACAGTCAGCAATGTGTGATGAAATTACCATAATGTAACTGTACATTTAACACCTGTCAATTATGTGACTACGGTATAATTCAGTCAAATACATTAATTAATGTGATTTTTTAAACGCTTGTTATTATTTAGCAAATCGATTAATACTTTTTTTGCTAAGCGCCGAGACGATACAGATGCAGTTTAGCACGTGTTGTTCGGAAATCGGTCAACTCATTTTCTGAAAATAAGATCAGCTGTTTCTGACGCAACTTTCTTTTCGTAAACAATTAGGAACGTTCGTACACAAACGCATCAGTATAAGAGCGCATTTGTTTGTATTTTCACTTTTTAAATTAGATATATTTATTTTCGCAGTTTGATTATCATTAGTAATTTATTTGCGCGGCACCGATTAAAGATTTAAAAGTAAATAAATTGCAGCAATTAAAGCTGACATGATGTCAGGTAGGTGTGAAAATCTATTCATTATCGGCTGTCTTTCTTTTCTACCCTCGTTTCACGCATTCGGAATTAATGTTCGATTCTAACGAAACTAAACTTTCTGTTCAGTCAACAAAGCCATCATTGCCTAAATTAAAAAATATCCAGGTATCTGTTAAAGATATTAATTATTTTAATAAGAAAATGTAATCACGGGAAAAGCATGCTACATGACTGTAATTCCCGCTTTAAAGAGCACGTGGAGTCTGAAGCTTTTAAAGTGAGGTGAATATCATTTTCGGAAAATAACTGTCGCTCAATGTTAAAGGTCAAAAGTTATATTTAGGAACCAATTAGCGGTTGAGACGCAATGTATCATGCGTGTACAGATCATAGGCCATGAGACCAACACATGGTCTTGTGTCTGTCAATAAATTAATGTGACAAAACATGGGACGAAACGAAATATTACTATTAGACATCCTAAAACATGAAGATAAAAAGAGTAAGTAAATATAAAATTTAACTTGTCATATATACACGTCAGTCAACTGAATGCATAAACAAATCGCGGAGATCCACGGAGGATTGATAATCTGCAGTTTCACTTCAAATACCGTCACTAACCAGACAAAATTCGTCTCCGCGACGCCTCCGCAATTTAGGGCGTTTCTCGGCGATTTTCCTCCCAAGGTCCGCGGAGTTTAAGAGAAAAATGTACATATCGCGGGAGCTGTACTGTATCAATAATAAGTACTATACAATCAAAAGTGGCACATTAAGTCTTGAAAGTGGCGCATAAAGACTTAAGCATAATGTCTGTCACCTGTCAAAACATCTTATAGTAAACCTCAAATAATAAAACATTGTCCAATTAATGATGTGGTTGTTTGTTCATTTCTGATGAAAATAATTTATTTTGGACTTTTTCATGAAACAAGTCGTAAAAACACCAACATTTCATTTGTTCACTGTTTTTCTGCCCCTACTTTCTATTTATAGCAAAGAACTGGAATGCCCAGTAAAAAAGTTAAGCCCTACACAACAGGGTCAGTTTCACATAAAACTTATAAACAACATATATTTAGAGAGTGTGAACACTTCCATATGAAATGAATTGTATTGAACGATTTTCACAAAAAGAAACTGCGTTTCGTCTGCCCTCAATTTTCGGTCATTTTGAGTCATACACAGAAAACAGACATTATCAGACAAACTTAAATGGAACAAATCACAAAATTTTCGTCTTTGAGTTTAAAAAAAGGAACATTGCATTGCTCACCTGAATAGAATGTAAGAAATGTGTCAACTGCCTGGTCAAATTTTTTCCTCTGTCGATACAAGGGGCATAATTTGCACAAAACTGACCGGTTTTCCGAATGAATATGTAAAAATTACATTGTTAAGTAGTACTATTTCAAAGCTCTATGATATGGTTCATGAATATCTAAGATATCATGTCTGTAGACGGCATACAACCAAAAGAAATCACCGTTTTAGATAATATTTTCAATCACATTCAAAACTTCTAACATGGCAGGTACTCAGTTTACGTTCATCGCACATGCGTAATGACCTACCTTGCCAAGTGCTTGTATGCCCCGCCCTCTTATCTGTTGAACTAAACTTCGGGTACTCTCGGTACATCCCGGAAAGGAAAGACACAACTAAATTAAATTAGGTATCTGGTCATACCTAACTAATTCATTTAACTAACTAGTTTTTAGAGGTCCTGAGTGACTTATATCATCTTAACTAGAACCTAGCTGTGAATCTGAAATCTACGAACAAATATTTGAATAAAATAAACAGAAAAAATACAAAGAAGATAAATAAACTATAATTTTTTTAATGAAAACACAACTTACGGACTTGGCAGAATAAAAAATTGGGTGAACCTTTATTATTGAAAACATTTACCCATACACATAAAATGCTCACCTGTCAGATCAATGGATTGACTAACAGTATCTTTAAAAACACTCGGCTTTAGAAAAAAAGTTTAAAACCTTTTGGCTATTTTTTATTAATAAGGGATCTAAGAAAACGCCATTTGTTTGGTCTACTGTGTTAGTTGTATCTTTTCTGTACAAAAGATTATTATTCCGTTGTTCAAATACTAAGATTTGAAAAATATGTATATTCTGAAAGAAATATTTTGTCTTAATTTAATTTTATGCGTTTCTATCTATCTATCTATCTATCTATCTATCTAATCTATCTAATCTATCTATCTATCTATCTATCTATCTATCTATCTTTCTATCTATCTATTTATCTGTCTGTCTGTCTGTCTGTCTGTCTGTCTGTCTGTCGGTCGGTCTGTCTGTCTGTGTGTCTGTCTGTGTGTCTGTCTGCAGCCACTGTTTGGGATTGATTAGGAGGTCAATATTTTCAAGGAGCTAGGTCCGAAGCCGTGTGTTCTATTCTTTTATTTTAGAGACATTACAAGATGGCTTCAATGTAGCGGAACCCTTAAAGCAATACTAAGTTTACTGTGAGCATGCTTAAAAATCAATGTTTCTTTCGGTTTTTCTTCTTTGGATATTGACCTCATAGCAATTTTCTTTCTCTTTTTAGCCACTACGCGTTTAAGGTGATTTTTTTGTGAAGTGAACGCCTACTGTCTGTCGTACGTCATCAATTGTTTCCTCTAAACATCATTTCCTCGTAAATAACTTTTTTTTAAATGATTAAATTGACAGGAATGCTCCTTGCATGAAGCTCAACTAATGTTGTACAAAGAATTACATTCAAAGCAGATCTCTGATTGCCATAGTAACTTTAATTTCTGAATCCACAAGACCTAAAGGTCTGAAATATAGCACTGGACGTCTAACAAGGTTGTTTAAATTATGCCTGCGACCATTATTGGCTCAAACCCAGAGGCCGCATATTTTACATAAATATATATAGGGAAAAAAACTTTAAATCTCACTTTGTATAAGACCAGAAGCCCAAGAGTTGAAATTTGGCACGAACCTTTACCAACTTTATTCAAATTTGTACCTGCAGTAATTTTTGGCTTCACTGTGGGAGTCAAAATTTGGCGTGTAGTATTGTCTTGCGGTATGTACAGTTCATTCTCTCTTCTTAGAAAGAAAAATAAACAAGAGACAAAAAAGAAAAACTAATTCTGGTGAATACATTTCCCCCATAGTTGATAAAGTTCGCTTTGGTATAAAGAATAATCTTCGCCCAAGTCGTAAAAACCAATTTAGAACTATTTTATAAATAAACATTTCATAATCATAAGATCTAGAAATAAAACGCTTAGATTCTGGAGCTAATCGGGAGATAAAAGACTGTCCCGGAAATACGAAACACGCGGAAACTAATTAATTATGAACAAACGCCTCCTTAACGATACTCTATGAATGTCAATTTATTTTCATTGGCACTTTTACGCAACACTTTGGAGCTTGTTATAAATGGAAATGTAGAAACGTTTTATTTAAATTCTGAAAGTTGGATGGTGTGTTTATTGCATATAACTTAAAAAGCGAACCGAATAGTAAATTACCCCTTTACCTGGCCACTCTCACACATTTTATCAATCATTTAAACATTCGGGAGTTGCTGTTTAGTACCATCAAAGACCTAAATTTAGGTATGTCTTTGGTGGCATATATGATTATTTCAGTTAAAGAATTGATATAAAGCAATCCACCATCTTGTAGGCTCGAACCAAGCTGTTGAAGTACAATTTATTTGTTTCAAGCATTTCTGATTGATCTCTGAAAGCAACTATGAGTATCAGCCTATACACTGGGATATTTCTGAACAAGCCTTTTCAGTGCAACACTGTGGGATGAGATCACTGCATGGACCCGCACAGGACTCCTAAGGGACTCCAAGCTTCAGATTTTCTGTTTTTGAAAATGTGTTATTAATTATAACCTTTATTGATACATGTATTTGAGTAAGATATAATTCTACCCTTTTTGGTGAAGATTTCTTATGTGGGCATCAACTGAGGTCAAACATAACTGAAATAGTAATTCAGTTGATGTGAACTAGATAGTTTACAATGTCTCAAATTCAGAAATGCTTCAGTCCAGTCCAGCACAGCCTCCCAAGGGAACGATAAAAAAATATTCAGTTTGTTTTGCTCGGATGTGAATTTGCGTATATGAATTAATGTATATTTCTTAAAGTCTGGACTTAATTAAGTGATGGCCTGTTATCAGAACGTGGCCGTTTGCACATGTGTTACTGTATTTACATTGTGCAGTGTGGTTCACATTGAATAAACACTACTGAGTTCAACAACCACGTGTCAGAGCAACTTAGGGTTAAAATTTGTAATGGTCACTGTTCACCATCACTCTTATGAATGTAGATAAATAATGAGATAAAAATAATACATGTCGATCAAAGGGTACATACATGTATACTCGGCTGTAATCTGCCATTTAAACTCATGATCTCTACACTTGTATATTTTGCTATTTTATAATCATCTTCACTTGTAATGTTACTGGTCGATACTTGTGAAACTTGAAAGGAATTTTGAGAAAGTAAGTGAAAGTGATTTATAAGTGGAAACGTTCTCAAACTGATAATTAGAGCTTTAATTTATATAAAAATTTATTACTCAGTAGATAGAAATTTGATTTGTTAATTGTAGACCAGTTAAAGCAGTAATGTAAAAATAAACTTGCGAGTTGATTTTATATTGAATTGCATAGGAAAATGCAGCTGCACTATCGATCTTTTCTAGGGAGAATTAATTTATGAGGAGAATTAAGATTAACTCTAAACTGTTCTTGTGGTAAATCAATGTGAACTGTTTCGTTGCAGCGCTGTAACATTCGACCAAGGATTGTTGAAAAAATAAGAGGACTTTCAGAGGAAAACACAGAGAAACAGTCATGGAAATTCCTGAACAATTCTCATTTCACCTATCACGTGAACAAAAGATGCATTTGGTGCCATTTTTTGCAACATGGCTGATATACTATGTTCTCTATATGCCGTTCTGGGGATACCCACCTGAGACGCTTGGTTCAGCTTTCTTCAAAATCCTGCCTGTTATCAGTTTGTGTTTCTACGTTATTTCCGCTTCAAATGATTTTAAAGGATTACCAAAGACGAGTGATTGGATTCCACGTGACGATCGCGCCAAGCACTTTTTATTCGCTCTTTTATTTTCATGTATTGGAGACGCCTTTTTAGTTTGGCGGGAACTTCTTTTTGTACCAGGACTGCTTTTCTTCGCCTTTGCACAAGGTCTTTATTTCATGGGACTAGAGGGCTCTTCAAATAAAAGCAGAACAAGGGAGTTATTTATCTTGGCCGGTTTAGATATATTTCTTTTCATCCAAAGTGGTATAAGTTCTTATATATTATCATTGTTGGTTGGAATGTACATTACTTTAATTTTTGCGGTTGGTTGGCGGGCAACTGCACGTTACGAGACGGAGGGTAGTAAAGCAGGCTTCGCAGGGTGTGTCGGAGCTTTGCTCTTTATCTTTTCAGACTTTATTATAGCTATAGATAAGTGGTGTTTCACTGTTCCATTTGCACCTTCGGTGATCATGACTTCGTATTATCTTGCACAGCTACTTCTTAGTCTTAGCACAACACAGGACCTTCATTAGCGTTAAAATAGGAAATTACAAGAGATACAAAATGGGTCCAAAATTTTGTGCAATATAATTATGACATTGGATTTTGTTGAAATTATGTACTACAGTGGTAAAATGCGCTAATCACCTTTGCTGAATGACTACAATGTATCTCCTCAACATTGACATAGTGTAACCTTCTGGAAAGTTTTTTAGACTTCAAGTTAATGGAATAAGTGTGCCTATTGTTTTTAAATAGCTGCTGTGAATAATTTCAAAATCAGGAGGGAAGTCACTTTTGTACGTATTAGCTTTAGATTGAAGTACTTACATCCGATCGTTCAAGAAGTGAAGCTAGTTTGAATTTGATCTACTTCTAAACAATCTGCAACTCTAACGTCAAACTGATCCGGAGAAAAGTTCTGGTTTCGAACTCAGCTTTTCTGAGTCCTGAGACACGCTTTGGTGCTAAAATATCGCTTCTTTGCCTTCTTCCATCTACAAAAAAATACAAATCATTCATCTGTATATGCGATTGATACAATCACATCTGGTATTATTTAACTGATAATACTTCGGAGTAATGAAAAGCAATATTTGTGACTGTTCTGCTTCGTTTACGTACCTATTATACAGTAACAAATTTATATATGACACTCTTCCTCTGTTCTGTAATGATGACTTCCTACAGCTTTCAGAATTTACAAGGCAGCAACCTTTGGCTACAAGTAAATGCGATGTTTGACAATTTCAGCCTCGCCACATGTTGTTTAAACCAGCATTCACGATTTTTTTCGTTGAAGGTTTCTTTCAATAATTATTTTCAAATTGAAAAAAAAAATGTAAAGATCAGTCAAACTTTGTATTTATCTTACAATTCAAGTGAAAACTAACCACTGATTTATGTCTCAGAAAGCGATAAATTGAATGTTGACTGAATTTTATCAAAACTTGTTCTGTTAACAAATCTATTTGCACTCAGTATAACGTGTTATCATTTCTTTATGGATCAACATTGACCATTTATTAAAATAAGGAAAAACGTTATTGTTTCTGTTTTATCTTTTGTTACACAATATGCATTGTTTGTAAGACATTTTTCTTGGACAAGTAGTTGCTACTTGATTAATATCCATATATATGATATGAATTGAACCTTGTATGGTCAGTTTACTGCAAATAATACTATATCTATAAATTTATGTTATCCTGATTACATAATGCTGGAGTACTTTTGATACATGTGATTAACATTAGTTAGATTTCGTTTTATGATAATGTATAACCCTATCTATGACACACCGAAATTTTATATACCTTCACGGTCATGTATATTGAAAGCGTCAAATTACGGGGACATAAAGAGTACATGACATTCATTTAGGATCTCTGTAGAAAGGTTTTGTCTCCTAATCAATATTCATTAATTGTTTATTTCACTTTATGGCTCTGTTATATTCCCAGGGGTAAGCTGAGCCGAGCTTTGTAATAAACAAACATTTAGGCTTGCAAAGTACTGACCACTTTTACATGGTTGAAACCGATAGCCTACTTGAACAATGCCCATTGAAATTAAAGCATGTTTGAGGGGATGTAAAACCAGATTAGGTCAGTGACCCAGCCCTTTCACATGATTAAGCAGCCACATGTTAAATTGTGTCGACCATTCAATACAGAAACACCCGCGGCCTGCGTCCAGACATGGCTTAAAGTTCGTTTTCGCACAGTGCATCTCAAATATGTTAATGCTATGACAACCTGTTTGCAAAATCAGCCACACAAAAAACAACAACACTTTTTGTGTGTGTCTGGAAGATCAATACAGATGTACAAGCAAATTAAGTGATGTATTTTCCAGTTAAGCATTGATGAATCACTCAGTCTGATCATGTATTGGAATTAGCCTATTTCTGTAACACTGGATTTTTCCCGTCATTGTAGCTTTGTTCATATCGATATCGATCGGTTTTCGGCCTAGAACGGGAAGATTATTACATATACAAACGAAGCGCGACACATCGCTTAAGACATTTTAGCTATAAATATAACACTTAATCTTAAGTACATTTTATGTGCGGTGTAATATCCTGTGTCGATTCGTCTTATTGATTATACTTCTTTCGTCACATATGCACACACACACTTTGAGGATTTTTCAACAGTTATAGAAGGGTAAGTGGGTATTCTTTCTTTTCTTATTTCTTTGTATATTTCAATTATAAACTCGCTTTTAAGCAAGAAACATTACATTTGTTGACATTTTGGGTGGTTATATATATCAAATCACGCCGTAACCTTCACATTGAGTTTAGATTACTAAAGTTATTGAATGAGATCGTTGCACATTGTATAGATAGGCTACCAAATATTTAATGCATGTACATCTGGTATACACTAGTTTTAACATTCGTTTATTTTCTAAGTACCGTTCAAAGTGTATTAATTAATTAGTTTGAATTTAATCATATTTCTTTCTTCGCTGTAGTATGAACATATTTTGCAACCTTATTATCATTTCACTATGTTTCTTGCCAAAAGAGAATAATTAGGCGTAACTTACTATTACAACTAAAAACTATTGCTACTTTACGAGCATACCTGCTTCTAATTTTCATATAAAACATTATGAACATACTCATCATACAGCAGTTATCTACAGAGAAGTTTATGTAATACAAAATATGCCAAATTCCTTTCATAATAACAGTGTTGCTGAAGAACAGAGCTGATTTCTGAACAGTGTCTTCAATTTTCATATCTATTTTCATTTAAGATAATCGAAGAAAGACTAAAGATCAATAACGTACGTCACTGTTGCAAGATGGAAGCGGTGAAAATGGGGTTGTCAGTGTTTAGTCGCCGACAGAAGATTCGGCTACTGCCTTTCGTGGTCACTTCCGTTTTCTTTCTGGTACAACCTTACCAACCAGGCACCACATTCCTTGGCACGATTTTTAAGATTCTTCCAATACTTAGTTTGATTGGTTACATCATCACTACCCGATCGAAGTTTCCTACGAGGACAAAAACTGTAAGTTTGGAAACGGTAATACCGGAAGATGAATACAGTGCGTGTGTCTTACTTGGACTATGTTTGGCGGCAGTTGGTGACATATTTGTTGCTTTGCCTTACACAATGTTTATTGGTGGATTACTCTTCATGGTGGTATATACATGCTACATAGTGGCCATAGAAGTTGATGGACGCCACAAGGGAGGGTACAGTAGCAGCACCTGGCTGTTCGCTCTTCTGTATGTCAACACGTATTTAAGTGTTCAGGCAAGCACGGAATCATATTTCCTGAAAGGGTTCCTTCTGCTATATTTCGTACCACTATTCGTGGCCGGCTGGAAGGCGGCGTCTGCTGTAGAGGAAAACCCAGGGGATACAGCCGTTTTGATGGGCTGTATCGGAGCTTCGCTCTTCATTTTCTCGGATTGTTTAGTAATTTTAGAGCACAATGACTATCCCATACCATTTGCAGATTTCTTTTACATGCTGACTTACTACGGTGCTCAGTTTGGGTGGGCAGCCAGCACATCAAATTACAGTTAAACAGATGGTGTTTTAACGTGTCGTGGATAAGTTATGAATATCATGGACACAATTTTTTAAACTTTAGACGTTACAATTTGCCAAAGAAATCCAACAGAGCTAGTGCATGCATTTTCATATAAAACCATACGAAACGAGTACTTAAGTGGTCGGTTAAACTGAATATCAACATTAATTGAAAATTAAAAAAATCAGTACTGAAAAGAACAGAACATAAACTTCCTTCTCGTAAAACGAGTGGATTTAAAAATTCCAAAATTCATACGCTGGTTTCGGCTGCAAGAGCTTTGCTGTTAAATGGCATTCGTCATAGCCTACTTGTTTTCCATATTTTATAGACTTCGTATTTAAATTTTGCTCATTGTTAAATGCAGTTAACTTTGTATTACATGTACATGTTTTTGCATGTTCTGTGAGTGTTAGTTAATACTAGACCTAGTTTATACACTATTTACATTTTGTACAACTGTAGCCAATATGTACTTGTATTGTTTATAATATAACTTTATATGAATTATGAAACATGTCTTGCTTGCCATTATAGTTTGTTATCATGTAAAATGTTATTTTGCGTTAATGTATTTCCAAAACATATTATTATTATTATACACAGTGAATTTGCACTTGAATTACGCCATCATAAACTTCATGACATTAAAAGCGTGATGAGGATCCTGGTTTACTGAAACTTTCGCCTATCAGTTTAAAGAGCAAATATGCCAACCTGATGTAACGGTTAAAAGTTTTTTTGACTGAATTAGGGCACTATTTTTATCAAAATAACACGGCAAGATTTTGATATTTTCGATTGAAAGTCAACAGGAACAGTGGGCTTTATACTTAAAATTAATATGGTTATTTCACCAACCTAACACAAGTTATTTTGATTGGCAAGACAAATGACTTTTTTAATTTTATCTTGTCACTAATAACACTTTCGAACTGATAACAAGGTGCCGGATATTTTTCTTTATCTACGGCAGTTGGTCACGTGACGTTGATCTACGGCACATGATATGGCATGGACTACTTTAATCAGAAGGAAGTGATAAAATTGATGTTATTACAAACAGAGACTTCTTGAATAAAAAATTAAATATTTCAATATGTAAATCTTACAATATGATCATTTCAGGAAATAAAGTCACTGAAACTTTGGAACTATTTTTTTGTGTGCAAATGTTCCACTGCCGGATAACCTTGACATTAGCCTTAAGTGAAACACTTTAAAGATAGATTTTCAATGTCTTAAGTAAATTCAATGTCTTAAGTAAACTATTTCCAAATGTCAGATGTGACAGGATAAATAGAATAATAGGTAAGTGTCTTAATCTGGCTCGGCTGCGGAATTTATCGGGTTCGCCTGCGGCTCACCCGATAAATTCCTACGCCTTGCCAGATAAACTTTCTCATATTAAGACACTAACCTATATTATTCTCTATTTCTATACAACTGTTTGTTTCATGTTCTTGCTCAACGACCACGATTTTAAGTTTGAATTGGTCCAACCACCAACATTTACCTGTTTGTATCATTTGTACATTACATTTACGAGAGACAAAACGGTATATGCATTACATGAAATGCAAAAAAACAAACAAAAAAAAAACGTGTAAAAATCACCTTTCATTACAGTCACGCATTTTTAACTTAAGACAACATTTGTGTGTCCATTTATTTCTGCAAGGGAACATATCACTATGCTATTCTAGTGTTGAAGTTTTGCAGAAGACGGCACACACATTTTTAAAGGAAGCAAGTTGATAAATACATTTATAACGCACAGCAAAATGAGAGAAGACATGGATGACCATTCTAACAATAGATCTAATAAAGATGTCATAAGTGATTATGCATAATTGTAATGTATCCTTTTCTTGTTTTATTTATAGGGTCGCGTTTTTGTCAGTTTCAAGTGTTTCGTTTCGCTCGTTTACTATAACGTTTTGATCAATTGCAATAAAATGTGGTAATTTCACACGTTTAGATATTATGTATTTGTTCTGCTAGATATCACTCATGAGCTGGCTCCATTTTATACAGTTCATTCCAAGCTATCAATACGTATCCATTGAGTAGACGTATTGTCTATTTAACCCTTATTCTGCTGAATTTCTAAAATGGATTCGTCCAGCTTTCGATTTGGACAGAAACATTTATCATTTATAGGGGGTATTTATTCAAACATTACTGACTGAATAGTGACTAGTACAGATCAATGATCAGACCACACAGACGTGCAGGCTGATCGTGGCCTGTAATGGCCGCAAAGGCTAAAACAATTGCCGCTAGTAACTGTAAGATTTTCAAACTGAAATTTTTAATTCGATAACGGTGTCTTTCGAGACATAATCAATTTTTACGATCTCATCAAAGTGTATTGATTTTGAGGATATGATTTCAGTCGGATCAAATTCTAACACAGATTTTGCTCAATGCTGACCATTTTCTTGTCATGATGAGCTTATTGTATACAAATTGTAGATCACAATTCTGTCTGTCTTTAGTCCTCAGGATGAACGCTTCCTAGAAGTAATGACTATTGATCGTTCCGAAAAGATGCCTTCGTAAGTGGACTTTAATGTTATGGATGAATTCACCTGAAGGACGTGTTGAGTATCGAACATAAACTTCTTAGGCGTACATTTACCCCTATCTAACGAAAGTGCAAAATGACGGGATTAATCTGGTTTATAAGCTCTAGATCGCTGTTTGACCTGAAACAAACGTTTTGATTATTGATTGAAAAATGTACTCTAAATTACTGTAATCTTCAATGTTAACTGCTCTACATATGCATACCGATCGTAGACTTCCGGAAAAAGCAGGGAGATTGCAGAACTGCTACATGAGTACTCCATTGTCCATTCGCTGACCAGACATACATTTAGAATAGACAAGTAAACACATCTCTTGTATATAGGTAAGGTTGCTAGGCGAATGTCTGGCTTATATTTGTAGCGCTAATATGCCATGTTACATGTACGTCAAGTGAAAACTAGTCCAGAAACGCTTTGGTATGCAAGACGATACTCAGAACTGCAGGAAGTAAACATTTCCCTGTCTCAACAAAACAATACTAGATAATAAAAAACACCGAAATATTGAGTCTTCGTCAGTATCAACAAGTGTCGCTACATTGTTATGACTTACCGTACTACCAAGTTTGAGTTTTCAAGGTATAGGCAAGAAATGGAGGTCATTTCGTGATATTGAAATTTCTTGTGATCCGTTTCATTTTTTAGCTTAAGATTTCGATGAACAACTGATTAAGCATTTAGCTTAATAACCGCCAATTACGATATTCCTTCTACATGGCAGCTTCATTCACACCTTGCTCAATAAGTTTTAAGACCTGTCAGGAATAGTGTCTTTCTTATTCTGTGCTCCAGGTTTCAAGATATATGTACGTCGTGTTAGAAAAGTCGAAGTCAACTATTCAAGCGTTTTGTTAACCTTGCTGCAGAAATTATACTCACTGGAAAGGTGTTTCTAAGAAAACGATTCATGTTGTTCCTCGAGTTTTTTATTCATACAAAGACGGTAAGTTTGACAGAAAGAAATCAGCTTTAAGAATGGTGTATGCGTGCAGAATAAAGTACTACTGTCACTCGAAAAACATAAAGAAATGTTCATTTTACGATGCACATTTTACTCAGGAGAAGTAAAAGACGCTCACCTTTCACTGACAGTAACGAGTTTGTTCCTTCCCCCCACCCCCGTATTTGATCCGACTATATGTGTTTATTTATCGTCGGTATCGCTTGCCTCTATGACTGACGCCCTTTGAAAAGTTTACTCACTTTAAATAGTCTGTAATTTAGTGCATCAAAGAGACAACACAGGCACTCCTGCCTATTTCAAGCACGTGATTCGACCCTTCAATGCAATAGATGCAGCCATAAAAGTTTAGGAAGGTAGAACGACAGGGACTTGTGTCAGTACATTAAAGGGAGGATGACAGGGGCTTCTGATAGCAAAAGCTATTGGCCACGGCAAGTAGATGGACAGCAACCGTAGATTAAGTCAATGACACTTTGGTTATAAACTGTATAAAGTTCAATTACAGGAGAACACGAAAGTGTAAAGGAACTGGATGGGTATGGTTGTAATGTGGGAAGATGGAAAGTTTTGAGGCTGCAAGGACCAAGGGTTCTCTAGTTATCAATCAGAATCTGTTTCCCTCTTAATGGTGTATGGACACCGTGACCTTGGCCTTTAACCTAGTGACCTCAAAGACAACAGGGGTCAAGTTTAAGGACCCTAGGTCTAAGCATTCTCTATTTATTTATCAGAAACCATTTTTCAGAGAATGGTCAATATGATCTTGACCTTTGATCTCGTGATCCTAAAAACTATAGGGATGATCTACTGGCCATGACCAACCTGCCTAACATGTTTAAGGAAGCCTGGGCCCAGGCATTCTATAGTTATTAAATGGAAACATTTTTGTTTTACAGGAACACTGTGACCTTGGCCTTTGACCTAGTTATCTGAAAATTTATAGAGGTCATCTACTTGTCATAACAAATCTAAATACCAAATTTGGGAAACCTGGGCTCAAGGATTTCCTAGATATTTACCGGAAAAGATTTTGATTTTCAAGGTCACTGTGACATTGGCCTTTGACCTAATAACCCGAAAAACTATAGGGATCAGCTACAGGCCATGTCCAATCCATTTATGAAGTTTTGGGGAGCTTGTGCCCAAGCATTATATAATATTGATCAGAAACTGTTTTGTTTTTCGAGGTCACTGTGACCTTGGCCTTTGACCTAGTGACCTGAAAAACTTTACAGGTCATTTTCTGGTTATGACCAGCCCACACACAAAGTCTGAGTAACCTGGGCCCAAGGATTCTTTAGGAATCTTTTGGAACAGGTTTTGCTTTTCAAGGGCCACCGTGACCTTGACCTTTTGACCTCAAGGAAAATAGGGGTCATCTCCTGAATAGACCAACTTGCATAGCAAGTCTGAGGAGCAAATGCTCAAGGGTTGTCTAGTTATTGATTGGAAACCGTTTTTCTGTTAGTGGTCACTCTGACCTTAAACTTTGACCACCTGACTCTAAAAGCAATATAAGTCATCTATGGGTCATTATCAACCAGCATAACAAGTTTAAGGACCCTAGGCCCAATCATTCTCTAGATATTCATCAGAAACCATTTTTCAGTTAATGATCAATATGACCTTGACCTTTGATCTAGTGACCCTAAAAACTGTAGGGATGATCTACTGGCCATGACCAGCCTGCCTATGAAGTTTCAGTAAGCCTGGGCCAAAGCATTCTATATTGAGCAGAAACCATTTTGCTATTCAAGGTCACTGTCACCTTGGCCTTTGACCTGGTGACCTGAAAAGCTACATGGTTCATCTACTGGTCATGAGGAGGGTGGGTCCAAGGGTTCTCTAGATATTGATTGGAAATGAAGTGTCTACCCACCAACCAACCAACATTTGCAAAACAATCATCTTCGAAGATGGACATAATAAACTTGGAAAAAATATTTTTAAGGTTTGAGTCTGAAGTTTCCTTTATAAAGTACAAATAATAGTACAAGGCTTGTAACTATCGTATGTATGGATCTTCAGGTCCTGATATAATCCTCACTTTTCTAGAACTTACTTAAAATGTTTTTATCTCAGTACATACCCATGTCGGTAATATTAGAACTGAAATATTCAAACTGTGAGCTTTGGTATCAAAGTTTTTCTGACAATGATATGACTGCTTGGTGATGGTGATCTTATGATATGTCTCCAATTTGTTTCAACAAACATTTTTTTTCACTAAGGAGCCATTTTTCAAAAGAAGGAAACAACCAAACCTTTAAACATTTGTTTTTTTCAAGTTATGAACAAACTTTCATGGCATTTCAAGAATGTCCTATCATTAATTTCCTCAGATATTAACTTATGTATGATCAAAGTAGTACAAAAGCTCATCTAAACAAGGGAAGTAACTTCTGTTTCCACTTGACAGCATTCTGTTTGTAGTAGAGGTATATTAAGGCACATCTACTCACTTGCCTTTCAGTTAGCTTTTCTGGTGAGGTGGTAAAGTGTCCGGTTTGTAATGTTGTGGTCCTGAGCTAGAATTAATTTCAGAGAAAGGTAAAATGCAACATAGTGGGTGAACCCTTGAGATCCCAAGTATCAATTAACTGAGCTTGAACAGGTTCTACATAATTTCTCATTTTTATATAATTAATACTGAAGGTAAACCGTCATTTTTATATAATTAATACTGAAGGTTAACCGTCATTTTTATATAATAAATACTGAAGGTAAACCGTCATTTTTATATAATTAATACTGAAGGTTAACCGTCATTTTTATATAATAAATACTGAAGGTAAACCGTCATTTTTATATAATTAATACTGAAGGTAAACTGTCATTTTTATATAATTAAAACTAAGGTTAACTGTCATTTTTATATAATTAAAACTAAGGTTAACTGTCATTTTTATATAATTAATACTGAAGGTAAACTGTCATTTTTATATAATTAAAACTAAGGTTAACCGTCATTTTTATATAATTAATACTGAAGGTAAACTGTCATTTTTATATAATTAAAACTAAGGTTAACCCTCATTTTTATATAATTAATACTGAAGGTAAACTGTCATTTTTATATAATTAATACTGAAGGTAAACTGTCATTTTTATATAATTAATACTGAAGGTAAACTGTCATTTTTTATATAATTAAAACTAAGGTTAACCGTCATTTTTATATAATTAATACTGAAGGTAAACTGTCATTTTTATATAATTAATACTGAAGGTAAACTGTCATTTTTATATAATTAATACTGAAGGTAAACCTTCATTTTTATATTATTAATACTGAAGGTAAACTGTCATTTTTATATTATTAATACTGAAGGTAAACCTTCATTTTCATATAATTAATACTGAAGGTAAACTTCATTTTTATATAATTAATACTGAAGGTAAACCTTCATTTTTATATAATTAATACTGAAGGTAAACCTTCATTTTTATATAATTAATACTGAAGGTAAACTTCATTTTTATATAATTAATACTGAAGGTAAACTTCATTTTTATGTAATAAATACTGAGGGGCCAAACTGTCATTTTTTATATACTTATACTTAAGTTACGAACTGTTATCACATCAAAGCATTCTGTTGGACACATATGTCGTATGACTTTTATCTGTATTTGACATGATTTTACACAAATATAAGCTATGTGTCTAAGAAAATAACTATAACATCAAAACTCATTTGATTTTTTGTTTATGAGAAAAATATACAAATCCATTTAGATTAACAAGTTATTTAAAAGGATCTTCACAATTCACAACAGTATCAAAGCAATACAAAATACTGCCATCCTAGCCCTGGACATGTTGGTGGTCATAATAGAGAAAAATCAAAACATTTTATCACCTGTTGTATACATATATGGAGTTGAAACTTGAAAGTGTCATCTTTTTTAGAATTTAAATTTTTTTACATCTACAATGACTTCTTTGTTTAATAAGAACATCTAGTAATCAACCAGTCCCATACTCAGACACACTGTAACGTATTATTACATAGAAATTATACAAAAGCTTCATGGAATCTGGACAAATGCAGAGGGGAATTTGAAAACTTATCAAGATTTTGCAATTTCATGGATGAAAGTTGTATGGATGGCCAGCAGGTCATGACTGGTGATGCAAGTTGACAAAAATACTACAACCACCATATTGTGATCATGTGAGGCAATGAAACAAATTTACAAGTACTTTAATAAAAGAACAAACACTCTTTGTTTGGTATTCCATAAAAATCTATGTACACGCAGGAACTGATGAGCATACAATAACCTATTAAGAAAAAATTATTAAAAGCTATAACAGCAACGGGTATAAAAATTTCCATTTAAAATACATATAAAAATAGAAATAGTTGTATTAATATAAACAGCACATCTAGCATTTACATAATGGTAACTTTTACATTACACAGAGTTTACACAAATAACTTTAACAGGTAAACTGTAAATGTCTAAAAATCATGGTTGTTTATATACACGCATATATATAAAATTTAGTGAAAAACATGGAAACAGAAATGGTAAAAGTACAGTCTGAATGTACTGGAAATTTCACGATAAATACATAAAACATGTTCTCCTGTATCACCACAGTCATAAAATGCCAAAGGGCACCATACTCTGAAACTGTTTAAAACAAGTAATACTTATCAGTTATATATTTTGAATTCATTTATAACATTTTATCATTACTATTTTTCTACTGTCTCAATATGGATCATATATAAGTACCAAAAACACATGTACTATATTATGTACGCAAATATCTATTTTCATTCAATCTTCAAGAGAAAAGAATGTTCTACATGTCTTTCAATAATAATATTATTTCTTTTCTTTCAAGCAAACATTCACAAATTTCTTAACAAATTCAACAACAACAAAAAAATTCAGTACCAAGTTGTAACATGTGTAAGGCAGTTCATTCTGGAAACTTTTAAGTCGATTGCTGGATAAAGACTAAATTATAACATAATTTTCTTTCTCCTTCTGTGACCCATGCTTATTAATAAGTAAACAAATGTAAAGATTTTTTTTCTCAACAATTCCTTGACTCTTCAACATTCTACTGAAAGCAGAGAATCAACCTCAGCCACTAGGCAAAGAAAAGTGGACTTATTTCTTTGTATTATTATGTCCATGGTAAAAACTACACTAAGATATACATACATCTGGTTCATTTTATTCAAAATATAATTACTAAGACACCACTATCTGCTTCCCACAGACAACATTTCATTCTATAACCTGGACAGAAGGACAATTCTTTTTAATGGATTGTAACAGTAAGAAATAATCTTCTGTTTTTTTGTTTTTTACATAAAATTATTAGCTCCCTGTGGGTTCCATTCTTTAGTAAAGTTAACTGGTGCATCAGTTTTGAATGATAAGGAGCACTTGACTTGATGATTTTTACGAGCAACATTGTGGGCAAAGCCTGTTCCACAGTATATACACACATACGGCTTTTTTCCATTATGCTGCCTCATATGAGCCTTAAGATTCCATCTTGTGGAACACTCTTTCCCGCAATAGTCACAAGCATATGGTCTTATTTTTAAGTGCACTCTTTCATGCCTTTTTAAGGTTGTTGTGTTTGTAAAAGCTTTCTCACAGCGGGAACATTTGTAGTTCTTTTCTCCTGTATGAATGAATTTTGTGTGTGACTTCAGACCTTCTTTGCTTCTAAATGGCTGTCCACATTGCTCGCAAATGTATGGCCTCTCTCCACTATGAATCAACATGTGACCTTTTAGTCTGTTATTTGTGCAGAAAGTCTTATTGCATTGAATACAGGCAAATTTTCCTTTACATGCCCAAGAATGGTGCTTGAAATTTTCCCTATTGTCAAAACACTTCCCACATCTCTCACATATATGATTTCTCTTGTGTAATAAGATGTGAGATTCAACATTGATATATGAGGCAAAACTCTTCTTACACACAGGACAATTCAGTAAAGTTGGGTCATGCTCTACCATATGACTGTTTAGGTCTAATTCAGATATGAGTGCTTTACTGCACACATTACAACTGTATGGATCTTCATCATTGTGAAAATCTTTTATATGCTGACGAAGATTTTCCTTCCATTTGAAGCATGCTGTTTTTGGGCACTTCCAACATACATGATTAAAACGTAGAGCTGTATCACAGTCATGGGTCATTGGCTCTTCAGGCTTGCTAAACACTATGGAACACTGCTTACATTTTGATGGGTAAGTGTCATGGTGTTTCCCTTCTATGTGTATGCTCCAGCTTTTATGACAAGCAAATTTCTGTGGACAGACAACACAATTAAAATACTCTATACTTGTTCTCTTTGTATATTTCTTCCTCTGCTTTCTGTCTTTCAAATCATTTTTGTCATCATTAACTGACACTGAATTCACTTGCGATTTCTCTTTTTTCCTAGATGTGTGAGATTTCCTTTTTTTCTTAGGCACTTCGCTCACATTATTTTTCATGTCTTTCTTTCCTTTTGCCCTCTTACCCTTTCTTGTTGTCACAAGAGGCAACATATCATCTTCAGAACTACCTTGTTCTTTGTATTCGCTATCACCTGAAGAAAATTCTGCATCACTGTCTTTCAATACTGAGTCAAACATGTCATCCATATCTTCATGATTTGAATTAGGGGAGTAAGGTTCTGTGTTTCCATCACTGGAGTTATCTAATTCTTGCTTGACGACTATGTGATTTGCATTGAATATATCTACATCATTAATCCCATCTTTCACAGATGGTGTCACATTCTGCAACCTTATCTTTCCACAATTTTTTTTAGCAGATTTCTGTTCATCAAACTCATTCAAATTAATGGACTCTTTGTGAGAAGTTGTATCCTGTACATCTGTCTGTGTAGACAAACCCTCAAATCCCTTGTCATCTGTTTGTGTCATTGATGTAGTCGTCTCAACAGACTTTAAGCTGGTGAACACCGATTCAAGAGCAGGTTCTTCTGTCTGAACTTCGTGACAGCGGTAGTCATTTTTTGGAAATGCAGTTCTCAATGAGTGATGATAGAAGTAACTCCCACCTTCTTTGTGTTCTGTTAAGTGACGATGCAAAACCCAGAAAGTGTCAGCTGAAAGAAAGAAAAAAAAACATTATTAAACAAAACAAAAGACTTGTACATGATTTATCATCCAAGACATGATTCTTTCAAAATGTACATGAACTTCTGGAGCAAATTTTACCAAACGGCAGCTGCTCAGGACCAGGATTTTTTAAGATCTAACTGATCAAGCATTGCTCGAAATATTACAAAACAGCAGTACAGCATCCGGCCTCTTTTTTTATGCATCCTGCCCTTTTTTCTGGCACCCTGTTTTGTCCTTTGAACAGGACTTTGCATTTACCTATTTCTTGTTGATTTTATGAACAAACTGGCACTATTCCTTCAATATAGAGCATGAAGAGTTTGAAAGGAATGAAAACATCTCAACATTAGTATCAAAAATCTGATCTGACTGAAGTATTGTAATAATCCAATAATCCTGTGTACGCTCTTTTTGCAGTTTGCGTGATTTCAGGTGCCCTTTTTCCTGCTGCATTCTGCCCTGTTTTTTTTATTCTTTCTGGAGCACTGATCAAGGATCTGCTCCAAGGCAAACATTTCATGTATAAGCCAAATAATTTTGTAATCCTTCAAAGAATGAGCAAGATATAGACCGGACAAATCTGGATGGACGCACATACACTGAACTATAATACGCCAAAAGTGGGGACTAAGTCAAGCTTACCGCAAGCGGGCTCGACAATAATGAGTTTGGTTTACATTATAAATGAAGTTATTATTTGGAGTTTAACAAACAAATGCTACCAATAACAAGAGATGTGCAACTTAAATAAAGGGACATTAAAACAGCTAATTGTTTGATTGGTGGTTTTAAGTAAAGGATCTATAGTATAAGGTAATTACCAACTGGAGACACACAATGGTAGTGTCACAAATAACAAGCGACTGGTTACATATATTAGGGGACATTCTTAATTGCATGTACAAGAGCGGATTTGGTCCAGTGGTAACACGTTGGACTGGTAAACCAGGGGTCCTGAGTTCGATTCCCCGCTCCTCCACTAACATTACTAATAGTCTTTTGGATGAGACATCAGAAGATAAACCGAGGTCCCAAGTATCAGTGCTATACACTGAGCATGCTAAAGAACCAGGGGTGTCTCTGAAATGGGATGCTTTCTGTATCTTGCACTACCCCGACAACATAAAATAACTTATCTCTTCAGGGGGTGTCGGTCATATGGGCAACCGGTACCGACGATAAATAAGCTCAAATAGATAGATTACATACACTTATAGCACACTGTGTCTGCATCACTGATGTCCGGGTCCCCATCTTGTATTTTAGGCAAAAAAGTATTGAGAAGACACCACAACACCCAGTTTGACAAGTGTTACAGATAGCAAAACAGGCTTTTTCAACACCTGTATCAGCCCCAAACTCTACTATGGTGCTGGAAATTCTGTCATTAATTAAAACAGCTTAGAATAGAAGCAATATTAGGTGGTTCACATATATTCAGACTGGTTCACATCATTTTTAAGTGGTTTATATTCATCAGAAGGCATGTTAAAGTTTGACTGTCCATGCCATTCCAAAAAAGATAAAAGTATTCTTTGGCAACAACACAGATAATTTTCTGGCAGTTGAATATTTTAATGATAATCAAAAAGTTGATAAAATAAAAAAAACTTTTACATGTATACAGAAATCTGTAACACATCACAAGGACATTGAAATGGCTAAACTTCATATTTTTGGAAAATGCTGTATCTGGGTCAGAAAAATGAAGGTTTCCAGTACAGTTTGGAAATTACTTGAAAACAAATTATCACAGTTAGGAAATTATTCCAATTCAAGAAATAAGTTTTATTACACTTGCTATCTGACAGTTTAATTGGAAGATCATGAGAGTTTCTCATAAGTTGGCATTTCAAAACAACTGACCTGAATTGTAAGTTGTAACCGCAGCCTTACTAGCCTAATTAATTAGGCTTGTTTGTTTTGGGGTTTAACGCCAATTTCAACATTTGTTATATCTCGGCGGTCAGTCCACCTAACTGGTTTTCCTGGATAACTTACCAGTAATTGCCAATTTCTCCGCAAGTGACTGACTACTGTTCCCACATGCTCTACTCTTAATCAGCGGTGAGAGACAAATGAACATAAGACACAATGTCTGAGAACAATTGTCACAGAGAAATTTTGCCCTGCCCAGGGGTCGAACCAACAACCGATGGATTACTAATGCAGGGCTCTATCTATTGAGCTAAGCGGGCGGGCTAATTAGGCTTTGATGGTTTGATTGATTTTATAGACCTTTTTTTGTTATTGTCAAATTGATTTTAATTTTAACTGTCACTTTTGTGCACAAAAAAATTTAGCAGCAACACTGCCACTGGTTTTGGTTAATTTTTCGTTAAAATATAAATGCACCTTTGATTTCCTCTCAACATCAAATGAACATATATTTTATTACTATTCTATAAAAAAAAAAAAAAAAATTCATTAAAACCTGTCGCCCTAAAGTGTATTTGCCATTTATTTCACATTGGCACTGTCAGAGACATATAAAACAATGGTGGGGTTGTTTTATATGTCTCTGGCACTGTGAAACTCTTTCCGCAGGAAAATGTCGCATGATGTCACCGTAAAAATAATCATGCCATGAAAACTGGTAGGAAAATCACTATGTCTTACTGGTTATGATGGAGTTCATAAGTTATACAAAATGGTAATATTGTTTTCTAATGTATGGCTCTCGATCAGGGATGGGTACCATTATTTTTAAAAGTAATTAATTAATTACAATTAAAATGGAAACTTCCCAATTACATTACAATTACAATTACAATTACATTAATTTTCACATTGTAATAAATTAATTACAATTAAATTTGAAAAAATAATTAATTACAATTAATTATTTTCTAGTTAAACTGCTTTAATATGAAAATAACAAAATTTAAAATTTCCTGTTAAATCCATTGGAAGAATAAAATGTTTTAGTGCGGGAGAATTCATCCTGCCTGCTTTAATGATGTAACAATATGGTGTTGAAACTATTTTGTAGAAAAATTGCAAGATGAGTGAATACTTTTGTGAGACCTTTATTGATGCTTTTTACTTCAGGCAAGTTTTAATCTTAACAATAGTCACCAACAAACACTTGCCAGTATATACCTTAGGCTATATCAATCATGACAATACCCATGAAAAGCTACCTGTATTAAAATCATTGACAGGTGATTATCAATTATCACTTCTTGGAAGATTATATATATCAGACAATACAGGTGAAAAAGTATGCATTTTACCTAAATCAGATCAATGGTTAATGTGCTTAGAATTCAGATTAATTGAATTTAATTGAATTTAATTGACAATTAAATGAAGAATTTCACAAAGTAATTAATTAATTACAATTAAAGTAATTGAGTTTTTGCTCAATTAACAATTATTTTTAATTATATGATTTTTCATACTTAATTGTAATTCATTAAATTATAATTGTAATTGTACCCATCCCTGCTCTCAATGTATTTAATTAAGAGTTAAAAACAACAAACAACAGATATCCTGTTTGGTAGCTCTAATGTTAACCTATGAACTGTTTACCTCATTCCAGCTATTCAAAATGGCCGCCTATTAAGCACTGCGATTGAAATTTAAGTACATTTTGATATCTTAAGTTATTCATTGAAAAATGATATTTCGGAAACTTCTATAAAAATTGTTTCTCTAACAGGTAATGTTAGAGGTGCGCGGTATTACCAGTATACCGGTTACCGTGGTAAAAAGTCTCGCAGTATAATACCACGGTCTTATCACAGAAAACCGGTATTTTGTCAGAATAACCCTTTTTGTTTTACACTTCGAAACATTCTCGGAGTTTCCCATTAAGTGTCCAAAAATAAAGAGTTCTCTTTGATTCTGTTTATGACAGTTATCTAACCGAGTTGACAGTCAGCTCTAGTCCATACCGTCTAAGCCTCACTCTTCTCTAAATTGGCCGGTGAAATGTATAATGAAATATTTTAGGGTCAATTAAAAGACGATCTTGAGTCATAAAACTTGTCTGACATATTTTTAAAAAAAAAAATCAGTCTAGCAGAAATGGTCACATAAGACCGATGAACGTACTGCAGTATGGCCAGTTTAAAAATTAGTTTCGTCGGGTTAATTTTAATCAAGCGTGCCTGGTGTTTACATGTAAACAATATGGCGTCGCCCTAGGATTTCGCGCTGATGAGAAATGAAAAGGCAAAATCTTTTTTTAATTTACTAGTCATATACTTTGTTCTAGTCAAAATAGTTCTTATTTTTAACAAATTCAGTCTTGTTGACCATTTATCGTCATTTTCATCAACCAATATATAGCTGGACGACACATAGGTAAGATTGGGGTATACCAGTACATGTGAACTTTTCCCGGTGCCAAGTAGGGAGATCTGGCTCAGAAAGTAGGGAGATTGGGTCTGTCAAGTGGGAGATTTACCCACACAACATTATTTTGGGGCATGGTCCAAGTACAGATGCTAAAAAATGTATTGATAACAGAAAGAAACTGTTATCAGTTTAATATGTATCAAAAATAAACAGTAAACATTCATTATTTACACTGAATAGTCACTCTACCTTATCAATTAACAGTCAAATTTGTCCTATTTACACTCAAGTTGAACACTGGTACCTTTTCTCTTTACTCTTCACACTCTCCCTTTTGACACATGACTTTTCCGCTACATCACACTAGTTCCTTGGTCACATGGAAGTCAAAACAGTTGGCAACAGAATTTCATGCACAACAAGTACATTCAGAGTCCTATTCGACAGGCTATGGTTCGTTTGACTTTTGACAGTTTTGATATACAGTAACAGTACAGTACAATCTTTCGAGGTCTGTATTGCTTTGTGGCAATGGAAGTACAGTAATTACCAGTTTCTAGTCTCTCTTTTGTGTCTTTGATGTGTGCCCTATCTGCCTGGCAATTAACAACTTCATAACAGTTACTGCAAGCGCTTAAAGTGTCAAACTGACAATATACAAACAATATAACTTTCCAATACTAAGGTCAAGGTGTAATTAGACTGGGTCTCATTTTCCAATACAGCAGCGTGGTACACGTAGCGTTATCGGTAAACCAGTCCAAATATTGTTTACATTCATCAACATCACTTAGATGTTTGTAATTTAATTTTTTTTCTTTTGGATGTTATGAAAAAAGTCGGTAGAATGTAAGCCCCGAGCGGGAGGGGGATTTTGATTGCCCAAAATCGGTAGTCTACCGCCAGAATCGGGAGAGTTCACATGTATGGTATACCGTGGTATTTACAGTGGTATCTTGAAAATACCGTGGTATACAGCGGTATGTTTTTTGCTCGCGGTAAAAGACATAAAAAAAGACATTGCTTGTCAAAAATTTTCTAGATGTCTCCTCGACAAATCTGATTATTTGGACTACAGTACAGTCTTACAAAATGTTGTGAGCATGCTGTTAACATTTGCTTATACACTGATTTTGTATGCTCAACTAATTTTCATAATGAGACAACAATATGACAGATAAGATAAAAATCAAACAGGCTTCTACACATCAGGATAACTTGTCAGTTGCTCCCTGCGGATATAGTCGATTTCAACTCTATCCGTTAATTGGTAAACTATATGGTTTTTCGAGATGTTCACCAAATCCAATCTTGATCGTGAAATTTATAATGTTATTGTAAACATACTTGAAAAATTACAGCCGCCGCATCTAAAGTCATAGCTTTCAGTAAAAATATTCCACCGATGTGCCAGTTCCATTGTTGTTACTTTTCTCCTTACAAATGGCGTTGACCTTCCCAAGGGAGGCGACTGTATTGAACAACATAGATTAGACTCCACTAAGTACTTTACTCTTGGTAAGTTCTTTAAATTTCGTTTAACTAAAATTGCAGCAAATAATTCAGTTTCTTAGATGAAAAATGAATATTTATTTTTAAACACATGTAGTTTGCTGACAAATTATAACAATATACAAGATAATAAATTGGCCCCTTTAATTAAACCCATTAATATGAGATTTCAAGTAATCAGTTGTTAATGTTATTTAAACAAGTGGTGGCCACAGTGCAAAAACAATATTTCTTCATGGATTTTTACCGGAAGGGAACAAAATTCGCGACGGTTTCTTTTCCCCACTAACGAATAAAAGTTAAAAGGAACTTAAGAAAAAAATCAAAAGATGTTTGAGAAACATATATGTCCCTTTTGCCTCCTTGACACGGGCCAATGTGAATTTATCCATAGATCAAGTGGGTGCAAAATCTCCCATCTACTTACCATTCCTAACCATCCTGTAAAATTCGAGGTTTCTGAATAAAGTTTTTCTTGGTTAATTGATCAGAAAATATTTTCGAAGTGCAGACACCTTTGGACTTGACCTTTGACCCAGTGACCCCCGCCCCCAAGCCGGGTCAAAAAAGCTTTCATCTACTAAACATGCCCAACCATCCTATAAATTTTAATGTTGCTGGGATCACTTTTTCATGAGGTGTTAATTGGAAATTAATTTTAGAGTAGAGCGCGATCTTTGACCAAGTGGGCCGAAAGTCAAGAGAGTCGTCTTTTTTCATGCTTTTAAACTTTGAAGGTTCTGACACCATCTCTTCTTGATAATTGTTTTGAAAGTGTTTTATTTAACCCTTTACTCCATATATACGCATTTTTACGCATGTGCCACCAGTGTAGATCCAGATCAGCCGGTACATCTGTGCCGTCATGATCAAGATCTGCACTGGTCGCTTTTTGGTCAGAAATAACCTAATGTAACAAAAGGCAAACAGTGTAGATCCTGATCAGACGGCACGGATGTGCCGGCTGATCTGGATATACACTGTTTGCCCAAGCCATAAAGGTGTATATATGGAGGAAAGAAGGGTTAAGTGCCGGTCCCCGTTGTGCTTGACCTTTGATCCGGTGACCCCAAAACAGTAGGGATATTTTGCTTGTCATACCCAACCTACCTATCAAGTATTAAGTACCTAAAACAAGACGGAAGTGGACTTTGATCAGCTGCATTTGTTGTGCAGATGTTATGTTCTAAAAAAAAACGAACTGCACTCAAGTGTACAAGACTCGTTCATCGTCGTACCCGGCCTCCCTCCCCCCGGTTCTAATGCATTCCTTGGCGTGGACTTAGTTTAGTGTTGATAGTACTGTACACCTGGAAAAAAGTTAAGCACCGCCGGATTTGTTTTACAGTGACTTCAGTAACAATCTTTCTCATAAAATTTTTATGCCTCCCATCGAAGATGAGGGGGCATATAGTTTTGCAAATGTCGGTCAGTCGGTCGGTCTGTCGGTCGGTCTGTCGGAAGACACTTCGTTTCCGATCAATAACTAGAGAACGCTTTGTCCTAGTTTCACCAAACTTGGTATACTGGTTGGTCATCGCCAGTAGATGAACCCTATTGATTTTGAAGTCATTAGGTCAAAGGTCAAGCTCACATGGACCTTCATCCTTAAAACGGTTTCCGATCAATAACTAGAGAACGCTTTGACCTAGTTTCACCAAACTTGGTATGCTGGTTGGTCATCGCCAGTAGATGAACCCTATTGATTTTGAAGTCATTAGGTCAAAGGTCAAGCTCACATGGACCTTCATCCTTAAAACGGTTTCCGATCAATAACTAGAGAACGCTTTGACCTAGGTTCACCAAACTTGGTATGCTGGTTGGTCATTACCAGTAAATGACCCTATTGATTTTGAGGTCATTAGGTCAAAGGTCAAGCTCACAGAAACTTTCATCCTAAAAACGGTTTCCGATCAATAACTAGAGAACGCTTTGACCTAGGTTCACCAAACTTAGTATGCTGGTTGGTCATCACCAGTAAATGAACTTTATTGATTTTGAGGTCATTAGATCAAAGGTCAAGCTCACAGGGACCTTGATCCTAAAAACGGTTTCCGATCAATAACTAGAGAACGCTTTGACCTAAGTTCACCAAACTTGGTATGCTGGTTGGTCATCACCGTAGATGAACCCTATAGATTTTGAGGTCATTAGGTCAAAGGTCAAGCTCACAGGGACCTTCATGCTAAAAACGGTTTCTGATCAATAACTAGAGAACGCTTTAACCTAGGTTCACCAAACTTGATATACTGGTTGGTCATCACCGTAGATGAACCCTATAGATTTTGAGGTCATTAGGTCAAAGGTCAAGCTCACAGGGACCTTCATGCTAAAAACGGTTTCTGATCAATAACTAGAGAACGCTTTGACCTAGGTTCACCAAACTTGGTGTGCTGGTTGGTCATCACCAGTAAATGATCCCTATTGATCTTGAGATCATTAGGTCATAGGTCAAGCTTATAGAGACCTTCATCCTAAAAACGGTTTCCGATCAATAACTATAGAACGCTTTGACCTAAGTTCACCAAACTTGGTATGCTGGTTGGTCATCACCAGTAGATGAACTTTATTGATTTTGAGGTCATTAGGTCAAAGGTCAAGCTCACAGGGACCTTCATGCTAAAAGCGGTTTCTGATCAATAACTAAAGAACGCTTTGACTTAGGTTCACCAAACTTGGTATGCTGGTTGGTCATCACCAGTAAATGGCTCCTATTGATTTTGAGATCATTAGGTTAAAGGTCAAGCTCACAGAGACCTTCATCCTAAAAACGGTTTCCGATCAATAACTATAGAACGCTTTGACCTAGGTTCACCAAACTTGATATACTGGTTTGTCATCACCGTAGATGAACCCTATTGATTTTGAGGTCATTAGGTCAAAGGTCAAGCTCACAGGGACCTTCATGCTAAAAACGGTTTCTGATCAATAACTAGAAAACGCTTTGACCTAGGTTCACCAAACTTGGTATGCTGGTTGGTCATCACCAGTAGATGACCCCTATTGATTTTGAGGTCATTAGGTCAAAGGTCAAGGCCACTGGGACCTTGATCCTAAAAAAGGTTTCTGATCAATAACTAGAGAATGTTTTGGCCCAACCACAAGCAATTAGGTGCTGCTGGGGGGGCATGTTTTACAAACATTTCTTGTTGATATTAAAATCAGTGGAAAAGAAATGCAACATCAACATTGTGGCTACATAACAAAGCAGAAACTGGCCATAAAATACAGCATTTAATACCGAAAACGTTACATATTCAGGTACCTATCACCTCAAGACGTTTTCACCTAAAACTGACGTCGGTTTAAGTATGGAGCTCCAGATTTATAAGAATATTTTTGTTACAGTTTCTTGGCAAAATGTCAATTAGAGTCTTTAGGTCAATACCGGGTGAACCCTCAATGTGCACGGATGACTACATCGACCCTACGTCTCATCTCAGTGGATAGACAACGAATATGGTGAATAGTCAGCTGTCACCACTCGCGATGCAGAGCTGCTTCTAGTTCGTGAAGATTTTGTGCAGGAGGGTCCATTTGCTGTATCAGACGCCCAAAAATGTCACAGATATGCTAAAGCGGATTCATATCAGGGTTTCTAGCTGGCTAAAGCATTATTTCAATTGCGTTACGTTGGAGATAAGCCGTCACGGCCCTTGAACGTTGGGGATCTAGCGCTGTCGTCTGTGTATACAGGCCTAGTAGCGAGAGAATGGTTATCTAACTGAGGCACTCCTACCGGTTCCAGGATGTCTTGAATGTAACCTTCACCCATAAGCTTGTCCTATATGGTCATCAGGTCCATTATGTCGTCATGTGATGTGCAACTCCAGCTCATTACAGAAACTCCACCGTAAGGAACCGTCAGCTTTACGTTTCTTGATGGCTTCAGCTGTGCTTCTGTGCCGCAAGACTCTCATTCGGCAATCTGTAACATTGCAACAACAATTCTGCTCTCATCCGACCAGTGGATTCGCTGTCATTTTCTCAAATTCCAACCTGATCTCGCGAAACACCACCGCAAACTGATTCTTTGATGCTCATCTGTCAACAGTGAGCGCTTAATCAATCTCCTGGAGACTAGTCCAGCTGCCGTTAGGCGATTACGAAGTGTTTTCAGAGAGAGGCGTCGACGAGGTAGCCATTTAAGCTTAAGACGGCTACTCGTACAAAAGGGTGGCGGTCATACTAACCTAACCTCAATCCTCTCGTTGTGACGTTACGTCTTCCTGACCTTCACAGATCCTTGACATCACTGGTGTGACGATGCTTTCTCTCCAACCCACCGATAACAGTACAGTGCTACCCAAGTTGACGCTCGATTACTTGGAAAGACATTCCCGTCGAGTGCATCGCGATCTTCGTCTTCTATCCATATTTACGTTACGATGGCTGAACCATGCAAAATATACGTTATGAATACTCGAATATGATGCATAACCAAAACTGCTTTTTGCGAAAAGCACAGAATGCATGATACTCTTGCCCATATCTACGTGTACAACTATGGCCAGTTTGAGCTTAAATCACAATTACGGAATATCAATCTTGTAAACTGAAAAAAAAGAACATTTCAGACACATTGATTTGTAATGTACTATACAAAATATTAGGGGTGCTTAGTTTTTTAATATCTGTATACATCAAGTTGTGATTATTAAAACTATATTCCAAACAACGGTCTCCTGGGACCGGATCAGTGGTCCAGTGGTTGCGTGCTGGACTGGTAACCAGGGGGTCGCGAGATCGATCCCCCGCTCCTCCACTAACGTTATTAATTGTCTTTCATATGAGACATTAAACCGAGGTCCCACGTATCAGCGTTTATATACAATGTGCATGTAATATAACTAGGAGTGTCTCTGCAAAGTGATGCTTTCTATTCTTGTGTTCTTGTGTTATCCCCCCAAAGCTTCTAAACTCTTCATAGGATGTAGGTCGTATGAGAAACCAGAAACTATAGTCTTTGGAGTCTAGAGACGTTAAAGACCGCAGACCGTTGATAAGTAAACCCTGTTATAATATGACCAGTACCGTGAATTCCTAATTTATTTACCTCGCCTTATATAGTAACTTAATCTTTCGTCGAATTCGCTGGTAAACATAGCTGCAAGGGAGAGAATGCCTGCACAACTGAATTGCCGAACTAAACTGATTTCACCCCTTTCAAATACAGAAAAACTAAAGGCTAACATATATAAACAAACTTCCTAAAAGCAAATTTATTTTGAAATTAATATGCTTGTGTGAACTTGTTTAACTCGAACAAACTAAGTTAATTCGTTGTAACCAAAATTGGTCAAATTTAGATATAAGAGACCGGAAGTTGTCTTTTAAATTTCAAGATTTGTCCGTGTAGTAGCGGTGCTGTATCTTTTTCATACAGGTAGGGATTGCTATAGAACTTTGCGGCATTAGTTCCACGTTACAGTGCCAAGTAGCTAGAAAAATTTTAACCTGACTACTTAGCTACGTGTGTAACGCTTCTGTAATTTTGATAGTGGGCATATCCTATGGTTCTTGCTGCAACAATCCAAACTGACAGCTTGTAATAGCATAATCAACAACAATAAATGATTAATGCTTGGTCTTGTAATGGCGCAAACAGTTGTGAACATGTTCATAGTCATTGGGTCAAGGAGGTAAAATGTGCATTAGCTCATCGAAGCCATAGTTGCCAGATTTTCTGCCTTTATGTTGGTTGGGCATGTTGAGTGGATGAGCCTTATGTTTAGGCTCAACAGGTCAAAAATCAAGCTCATTACGGCTTGCAATCTAAAGGCGGGTTTTGATAAGTAATTCATGACTAACTAAACCCATGACTATTTTCAAGAAGGCATGACAAGCAGAGTAGAATTGTTGATTTTGGGCTCACTCTATGGAGGTCAAGCTCACAGAGGTTTGTAATTGGAAATGTCAAAGATCAAGGCCATGGGGCAATCAATAAGCTTCGAGCTTCTAAACCGAGAACCTTCAGATTTTTCATGGTTGGACATGTTGAATGCACGAACGATTTTGGTCGATTGAAGGTCATTTCAGTTGCTTAATTTACGAAAATGACTGTTGATTATTTGGAAATTGCACCCTCTGTTATGTCTTCAAATACAATAGTCTGCTTATTTCGATAATTCAATTCGATTATTTAATATCTTAACATCTTAATAACATCCTAATTTTATAAACTTTTGGACAATTCATTATTTAAGGATTTATCTTTTTTCAATGAAGTTGTAATGTAATTTTTCAAAAGAGTTATTGTCATTATATTTTATTGTTTTATCCTCTTTACCTATCAAAAAATATTAAAAAAGGAACTTCAATTAATTAACTTCTGCTAAAACATAGGCATTTTTCAATAATTATCAAACATCCACTTTATGAAGAAAGAAGAATACACCTCTTCGTTTTTTTTCACGAGTGGGGAAATTGTCCACCTTGGTCAAATTATGAAGTTGTCCATCTTTGGTCAAATTATGATGTGACATTGTCCACCTTGGTCAAATTATGAAGTGGCATTGTCCACCTTGGTCAAATTATGAAGTGGCATTGTCCACCTTAGTCAAATTATGATGTGGCATTGTCCACCTTGGTCAAATTATGAAGCGGCATTGTCCACCTTGGTCAAATTATGAAGTGGCATTGTCCACCTTGATCAACTTATGAAGTGGCATTGTCCATTAATTGGTCTAATTATGAAGCGACATTGTCCACCTTGGTAAAATTATGAAGCGACATTGTCCACCTTGGTCAAATTATGAAATGGCATTGTCCACCTTGGTCAAATTATGAAGTGGCATTGTCCACCTTGGTCAAATTATGAAGTGGCATTGCCCACCTTGATCAGATTATGAAGTGGCATTGTCCATTAATTGTTCAAATTATGAAGTGGCATTGTCCACCTTTGTCAAATTATGAAGTGGCATTGTCCACCTTGGTCAAATTATGAAGCGGCATTGTACACCTTTGTCAAATTATGAACTGAAATTTCCACCTTGGTCAAATTACGTTTTACTATCACGACGTCATGTAGAGCACTCTCCGTGCATATTACATAGTATATAGATCGCGATTCATATACTGGTAGTCTTTTCGTGCCACTGAATCTTATATTACATTAAGGAGATAAAATGTAAATCAGATCAAGTGTGCCTGACTGTGGACTGTTTTGATGGCTACATTCCCGTCTCTGACAGACAATTTTCTGTATTTGTTTAATTCTGTAACGGAATAGACGGGTTTAAAAAATATGTGTAATGGTTAAATAAATAAAATGTTGCTTTAAAACTTCACCTGGGAGATAGGCATGGGGAACTGTGCGAAATAACGACTGCTTCAAGTTGAAATCTTATGGATTATACGTTTCTAGAATAAATGAAAGGTGGTTGTTTTTGTCACATTATGACTTAGTTTTTTATGTCACATTATGACTTAGTTCAAAAGAACTAAACTGAAAGAAAAAATATTTGATTTCTCATTTTCTGACGCACACAAACGAAAAAATGACCCCATCAAAGAATAACAATTCACCTATAAAAAATAAACAAAATCCTTCTAACAGCACATAATTTTGTACATAATAATGAAGGACATATATGTACTGAAATGCCATTTGAATTATCGCGCTTTGGCATACTTTACTTTTCTACAGAATAACCTTGTGATAACATTTATCGCATAAGTGATAATTAACGGTACCATGGTCTTCTTTTGTTGTATGACCGCCTTCGTGAGAAATTGCGATGGTTAATTATTTTTCTATGCATTATTGCTTTTCTTTAATCAAAGGCTGACAAAGAATTAATCACAGTAGAACGTACTACAGTAGTTTTATCAAAATATGCACAAAATAAATTCAACCAAAATTAATAGCATACTCCTTATGTAGAACAAATCTCGGTGAATTGAAATATGAACAAAAACAATATTACAAATGTATTATAACTTGTTCATACACCCTGCTGCGCGGGTGTCTCTGTAAACTTAGTCTGTGTAACGAGTTTCATTATATATCAAAAAAGTCAGGCCATAACGAAGAAAATCAATTGTCCCAAAGAACTCGTTAAAAACGTGTTGTATTTGTTAACCAAAGTTGTAAGGTTTGAAAGATTAATATAACAATATGTAAAGATTACTAAGTCATATCAGCATAAAGCTTTTTCCTAAGTGATACACTTTTCACAGTTGCTTTACAGAGATTTTTTAGCCTACTTTGTGTACAGACCAACAGTTTCAGGAACATTTATGTTCTGGCTTTAGTTCGAAACTTCAGTCTCATTACTGTTAATTAAAGATTACTGTGCAATTAAGCGATATTGAACTCATAACCACACACTCTCATAATAATAATAATTATAATAATAATTATTATTATTATTATTATTATTACTACTACTACTACTACTAGTATTACTACTATGATTTAAAGTCTGTAGTGTGTGTGCGTGTGTGCGTGCGTGCTTGCTTGCGTGTGTATGTTTTACATGCTCTGTGTGTAGCACAGATACAGATACATTGTTTTCAAGTCTCATCCGAAAGACAATTAGTAATGGTTAAGGAGAAGAGGGGTGATCGAACTCGCGAGCTCTGAATTACAAGTCGTGTGCGTTACAACAAAACAACTGATCCATCTAAGCAAACATTTTATTTACGTAACAGACCAAACTAAATGTCCTCGAAGAAAGATAAACATCCCGAGTAAATAGAACCACTTAGTTCATTAGTTAACATTGCAAAGCTGCTAAAAATACATAAAAATTTGTGGCGAATATGTAAAAAAGACCAACGAATGAATTGTCACGTGACATATTCTATAGTCTTTTCAAATCTAATCATTTATTCAAGTGTCTTTTATGTGTACCATTCAGAATACATCACAAATAAAACAAAAACCTTTATTATACATTTGTTCACAGCCTTTCAAAGATATGAACTTAAGGAGCAATAACAATAAACGTATATATCCGTAATTGTGATAATTACTTGAGTCGATATATATATATAGTGGTATCAGACAAAACTTCACAGAAGTGACAAAAAAAACTAGAACAACCAAACAGCCAAGTACGGCTTAAACAGGGAGACAATGGTACATTATCAATCCGTGCAGCTCCCACTAACATCAGATAGTCTTTGAAAAGATCTTTACAAAGTTATTATTAGCTATTCAACGCGAATGACGACAACACATGTGAAGCTATTGAGATTCAGTGTCCAAGTTATCACTATTTGGTCGCAATTTCCGTTATGATAAAACTGGAAGGAATGTAAGTAATTATGTTTGACATGTCCATGCAAAGACGTCAGAACTCATTCTTAATCTTCCATTTTCAATTATTCCTTTTCTTTCCATTCCTTTCTTACCAAAAACACGTGAAGGGTTTATGTAAATTCAAATATTTTTGAAAGCTATGCGACCTTGACGTAAAAGACAAATAGCCGGCAATCTGCATTGTAGTTCAGTACAAAGAACCAGTTCCACGCCTATGTGTAAAACTGTCAAAATTAAATCGCCATACAATCTTATTTCAAAGGTAATTTTTTAACAACGAGTTTTTGCGTGCAAAAAGACCAGCCAATAAATGGACTAGTTGCTTGTCAATTGAATAAATAATAACAATGTAATGTAAATAAGCGAATACAGATATATCTATAATTAGGTTAGATTAAGTGTTGAATTCACAAAGACGACAGTCATTCTTGATCGTAACAAAGTACATGATTGTTATGTCTGATATTCAGGATTGGCTGTTTTGGTTAATAATTTTTATGGGCTTGCTCCCAAAGTAAAAAAGAATAAAAAATGAACATTGAACATTTTGAGCCTATAATTCTATCGTAATATGAATACACTTTACATATACAAACCAGGCTTTCTCTAATAACTGCTTGTTTATAGTGTGACATGCAATAGCTTTTTTTATTCACTTTACACCATGTGAGGCTGAAGAACACACTTGTGAGAATGTATCTTGTCTTAAAAGTGAACACGTAGCATACACTCAGCAGCACAAACATCAACAGCAACAACAACAACATCAACAACAACATTAACAACAACAAAGAGGTTTTAATTCCATATTTCCCGATTTCTTATTCATCATGCCTGGTTCACACAGCGTCTCTTTTCCATGATTGTAACTCTGGAAGTTAAAAAAGGGACAAATAAGACATTTTCCAGCATTATTGAGCATATTCTAGCCAATTATTCTCTTTTCCAGCATTATTGAGCATATTCTAGCCAATTATTCTCTTTTCCAGCATTATTGAGCATATTCTAGCCAATTATTCTCTTTCTTCTAATTACAAACGTTTACAGTTTCTGTTGACAGTAATATACATATAAACGAAATATACAAGAACCAAACTAAGCGGACAATAAAACGTTTCTAAAATATAAAGTGTGTTGATAATGAAAGGAAGGTCACATATACACATTTCGTATGATATTCTATTATAATCTCATGCATACAAACGGAGAAAACGAAAGTAAAATTATTACTATAGACTTCCATGAATTGCTTTGTTACAGCTGCCTTCTACTGTTGTGTGGCTGTGGGTTAATTTTTCGTACTTAAGTCGCATTCGTTTAAATTCTTGATAGAGTTGAAACAAAATGTATATGACTTATTAAATAAAAAAAGTGCTTACCGGGTGCCGGTGGGGGCGGCCGGATTGACTTCGCTGAAATGGATGCAGTTATCATACATCAGAATGATTTTGTTGTACGGTGTATAATGCTTATCAATAAATGAAACATTAATCGAACTACTGTCTAGTTGTCGGCATGAAACTCGGGACTTCAGCCCTGAGGTCGCTGACAGAAAGCCGTCGGAAGAATTCTCATTTTTTTTTCATTTTTCCTGAACATTTGTAGGCTACTGTAAGAACTTTAGATTTCGAGACTAGTTAAAAGTAAATATGTGTCAAAGAAGTGTAAACAATTGATGCAAAACAAATAGGATGGAACTAAGCTTCAGCTGAACTTATTTAACATACAAACATATATCAATGCGGGGAATCACGTGACTAAATTTGGTGACTTACACGAAGAAATGTCCGCCAGACACCGTCGATTCGCCTTAAAAAATCGGTACTTTTTCAGGTTAAGTCTGTTTTGTTACCGCACTGGTCAGATTTTTACCTATCCCATCATATGGTCCCTTCCATGTACTTTCTCCGGCAAGTTTTGGAGAACATTTCGACACAAAATTAGATCGAGAAAGCACAAAAAAAATCAGCGATCTAATTTTGTGTCGAAGTGTTCTCAAAAACTTGGCCGTTCTATGAAGTGATCTGTATAGCCGGAGAAAGTACTTGGAAGGGACCATATGGTGGGACAGGTGCCGGAGCCATTTCTTTCAAATTTAGTCACGTGATTCTCCGCATTGTATATACACATGTATATACAGTCAATCCTTGTTGACTCAAACTCGCATCGATAGCTCGAAATTGACGATCGGTTTGTCTATTTGAGTTTATTTATTATTTGCCCATATGACCGATGCGCCCTGCAGAGATAAGTTGTCTTATGTTGTGGGGCGTCCTATTTCAAAGACACTCGTAGTTTTTTGCATGTTCAGTGTACAGCCCTGATACATTGGGCCTCAGTTTAACGTCTCATCCGAAAGACAATTATTAATGTTAATGGAGGAGCGGGGGATCTATCTCGCGACCATGGGTTACCAGTCCAGAGTGTTGGGTATATTATGGAGTGATCTTAAATCATATAATTTCCATTACGAGTGTATCCTCATTTTGCTATCTGTCATGTTGTGTGTGGAAATAAAGAAAATACTCTTATATAGTAATTCCCTTTAGGCCTAGAAGAAAATTAGAATCATGAATTACTCAAGACATTCGGGGTAAGATCGAAATTAACATCAGATAAGAAAATTTAGAAGCTATTTAGTTCTAAATAACGAGCAACTCTTATCCAAATAGCGTTTCATTTTATGGCTTGAATTTTTCGAGGCTCGAAGTTTTTGTTGCGATCCAAAGACTTTGATTCCTCGAGGAATGACTGTAAAATTCATGTACACTACAAATACGATAACGCAGTCATATGTACATTTTATGATGTGTTCCTGATACCATGCTGGTAAAATAATCATTGTTTTGTTTTTACGGTGTATTAAAATCCATTTTGACCTACATTAGTAACGAATGAAATTATTAGATACAAAAACTTCAGCCGAAGAAGGAAAATTGCCATAGGTTAAACGTGTTCTGATACGAAATTTTAGGGCAAAATCTGTAATTCTAAGTTTAATCGCCTTTGAAAATAATGGAATAATGATAACATAAATACAGTCGTAAATCAAATCTCAAAACGATTTAACCATGAAAAATTATACTAAATGGAATAAATAAATAATAAATATGACTAAATGCTTAATTTATATTACTGAAAATGATAATGACATGATTTTAGCATTCAACTAAACATTTTTTGGTCATAGCCTAAACTGTTATGGAAATATGGCATTCGATTACTATGAGCGTTTAATATTTGCAAATACACAAAAACTATACACTAATGGGGCATTAATTTTGTGCGCTATCATCATACTCCGATGATATTTCTTGTTTTATTTATTTCTTTTTTAGGCAATAACACTTCTGTAAATGTTTTCCTTCACATTTCAACGAGATAGTGAAAATGAATGCATATACCCAGAGTAGTTATTCTTGTTTCCCTGTGTGGTCTGTTGTCCGTTCTTGTTTCCTGGAAGGAATCAAACGACCCTCTTCTATTCAGTCTGGGCCGGAACGATTTCTTCTTTTGGTTGCATCTGCATAAAATGTTTACCTTCGATCAGTATAAGTGATACGCTTCAAGGTGAAATCAAGGGAGGGAAAGCAAAAGGAAACTAACTTCTTCTCTCGAAACACTGCACATAAATCAGCTTTAGCTTAGTAAATCACATACTTAGTGGCCATTACTGGAGTTCAGTTGTAAGATGCAGAAATCGGCCTAGCCCCAGACAGCTCATAGTATACATAAAACTTAAAACGTTTGAATAAATTAGATTTCATTCTTTTATTTAATTACAGTGCGTTATACAGTTTACTTGACTTCCAAAAGTAATTAACAGACGTGAAGAAGTAAATAAGGTTTCAGTACGAAAGGCACCAAGCGTGTTGGCACGTTTTGTTACCTTCTCTTTGATCGTTCGAAATTAAGAAATGTAAAGTCTGTCATTATGAATTATAATTACATAGAATGTATTTGTTTGATCTTAAATTGATACTGAATACACAAGATGTTGGTTTAAATCTGCAATTTTTCTTTTCATATTCGAAATTCTATGGGCTTTTTATTTCAAATATTGTAAAAACTTTGTAATATTTGTAAGACATTCCTTTTACAAAACATGGGTTGACAGTTCGAAACAATCATTCTTTGTAGATAAAATGTATAATTAAAAAGTATCAGACGAATACAAAAATGCACCAGATCTCGTCTCGTTATATTCATTGTGCGTATGAGTTGTTTCCTAATAAGTTTTTGTCTTTTTGTTCTGAAACATATATTCAAATTCAAATTTTTGAAAGTTTTTTTTTCTGATATACAATTTGTTACTGCTTGTTGACTTAAACAGCAATTTTCAATTTTGAGCTTTTTGTTAAAGTTGAAGTTTTATGTTATATACGAGTGATATAGTTAAACTACCAACGATTTGAAGACGAATGTATTACCGAATAATTTTACGAGGATACAGACAGGCAAATAGTGGTAACCATTCAGAAACCTGTAGTAAACTGCAACTTACAGAGTCCTACAGAATCTTGTGCATCCCTTGTCGCCATGACAGGTATACAAAATATAGAGAAGAACACATAAGGTCACAACCAGCACTGCTAGACAGGCAGACAGCCAGGCAATGTTCCTCGGGTCCTCGATGAATGTGCGATACCTGTCCGTGGTCGTAGTTGTAGTGGAAGTTGTCGTATCTAGATAAAGGGTAAAATATTAAAATTACAAGAATCCCTAAAGTTATTGTTTACGAATTTAGCATAAAAAAAACGATGTTACATTATTAGCAAGCTTTAATTTCCATTAGACTCCCTAAACTTAAAGGGAACTAGGGAATTTTGAAAACAGAAACAAACTAAGAACAGCAACATATTATGTTGTTTTTTTGTACTTTTGAATCAACAATGTACACGAAGTTATGGACGGGAAATTAAAACTCACAAGGGAGACTTTCTAAACTACGCTTTTCTTTTCAACGATTCGAAAAACACCCGAATTGTCAAATTAAAACAAAAACAATTACGGTAACCAAAATCGTGCTACAGCTGTATCAATGTTGCAGTATTTTTTGTGCTTTGCACGGTAGGTCTGGATCAAGAGGTGTGGGGCACGGGGGGATACATGCCCTAGAGGTCTCCAACCCAGTTGGCTTTAAATTGCTGTTTACAATAGCTATTTCAATATTGAAAATATCGGTCTCATGCTAAATCCACGCCAACGTCTATCCCATCCCAGGTTCTTGATTCAAGCGTGTACGGACATAACTTTATATGAGAAAAAAATAGAATTATATTTCTTATGATCTAAGATTAACCGATTCCATTCGAAATAGATTATCATATTGACACACCTGAGACAATAATGACGACTGTTGCTGTATCCGACTGTGCACCTATATCAGATGCTGATGCCGTGATTGTAACGGAAGTTGAGTGACCCATCGCACTGCCCTGTGGTGTTGTCTTTACCGTTATCTCCCCTGCGCTATTTATAGCAAAATGTTCTACTGCCAAGGAGCTTTGATCTAGGGTGTACGTAATGGTCCCATATATTCCGCTGTCGGCATCAATGGCCGTAACAGTACCTACAGCAGTCCCAGCACTGGCGTGATAACTCACGTGGAAACTGTAAGACGTTGGTGAGAAAACTGGGGCGTTGTCATTGACGTCAGCTTTTCAAGAAAATAAGGGGAAACTTTGAAAAAATGTTCGTGATTTGCTGCTTTGAACTGAAAATGAACCGGGACTGTCAAGGAAATAAGAGACAAACTCATCAACAATAGATGTGTGGGCGAGGAAGTATACACTCTGATATGTTGGCCATCAGGGTCATTCTAACAGACTAATAGAGTGTCCATTAAGCATTCCCCTTCAATTTCAATTTATATGATTGTGTAACAGGTGGTGAAAAATCGTGGCTCGACCGGGACTCGAACCCAGGGCCTTCCGCTTACAGGGCGGACACTCTACCAACTGAGCTACCAAGCCACACGGTTTTGCCTTATCGATTTATCACCATATACCTATACCCGGCTACATATACCCCCTCCAAATTTAGAATTCGTCCCGAATTCTCAGAGTCATAGAGAATATTGTGAAACATTCTCGAGGTGCCGAAGCAGTAGCCAAATTATAACGTAGGTTATTTACGTTGGGTGCCAAATGTAACAGGTGGTGAAAAATCGTGGCTCGACCAGGACTCGAACCCAGGGCCTTCCGCTTACAGGGCGGACACTCTACCAACTGAGCTACCAAGTCACACGGTTTTGCCTTATCGATTTATCACCAAATAACTGATTTGGTATAGGCCCCGTTATTTAAATAACATGGAATATAACATCAATTATTTAATGACAATTTTTATTTCATAACAATTCTAGAATTTGATTTTCCTTCGACATGTTCGTGGATCTTAAGTCGTTTGCTTGTGTTCATGACTTACAAACACGAATACCAAACTAAAGCCATACAAAACCTTGGTACTACTAACAGAATAAAAGTTGACAAAACAATTTCAAATATTCCTTAATTCGATGCTATTACTTGGGCAAGCAAATGTCTGCCGTTTAAACTTGAATTCTGTTTCCTTTTTTTCGGCCTTAAGCCATTCAAACTGAGCTTAAAAGGAGCCGAATAACACAACACGTACTTTCATTACTTGTTCATAAAGAAATAGGAAAATGCTCTTTTGACAAACTTTGTGTTTGACAAAAAATTATGTTTTGATGTCTGAAGTTTAACTGTAATAAAACTTTTTTTTTCAACTAATCAAACAATTCAAAACACTAATACTCGGGTTACCTATAGTGATATCCAGACTGGCTGTGTCCTGTAGACTTCCAGAGTCTGTCACAGTTACTGTACAACTGACGGTGGTGGGCAATGAGCCAGTGTCAAGGTCATAATTTGACTGAAAACTGACTTCTCCTGTTGATGAATCCATAAGAAAATAACCAGTGTGCGCTCCACAATCGTTAGTCAGGGTAGCCGTATCCCCGGCATCGTTGTCGATGATACCGAATGTCGGAGTTCCGATGACCGTGCCAGCCTAAAAAATAATGTGAATAAACTACATTATCGTTTGCAATAGTGTAGCTGAAAGCTAAACTCTTATTGGTAAAGTAAAAACTAATTAAATAAAATTATTTGCTCTTTTACCTTATTTTTGTCTTTCTTTCTTTTTTTTCTTTCTTCCTTTCTTTTTCTTTCTTTCTTTCTGTCTGTCTGTCTTTCTTTCTCTCTTTTTTCTTGAAAATTGAAGAAATGAAATTTTATATTCATTGGTTCTAAAACACTGCATGTATCATTGATGCTTGCTTGTGATAATCACTTAATTCTAACACACTAGGTAGTCTTTGGTTTGTTCGACACAAGTTGAACACTGTTTGCTCAAGCTGTCATTTACAAGAAGCCAAACACACAAAATTTAGCTATTTCATTTTAAGCCGGTTGCTTACCGTTCCTTCTGTTGTTGAGAGTGTGTAACTGGATTGGCTGAAAGATGGAGCCTCGTTTTCATTTGCGACTATTATTGTAAGAGTTCCCGTACTGGACGTAACAGAATCGGAAACTGTGACATCAAACTCGAATACTTTATCTGTTCCAATTGTCTCGTAATCTATTGCTGCTGTTGTGGTTACTTCACCAGCTATGCAAAAAGGTGGGAAGAAATTTGGTAACATAAACCTGTAAAACAGTGGGCTTTTGTTTTGGCACAGTAAGAAAAAGATTGCTCTAATACTTTGTGATGCATGGAACTAACATCTGTTTACGCAGCTTCTGAATTTGATAGGAAAGATTATTTTCTAAATGCACGTTTGGTATATATTGATCGATTAACGTACACAGCTGGTGATGTTATTTAATCCCACAATAAACCGGTCTTGATAATAATTACTCAAAACAAGGTCAATGTGATAAACCTAAACATAGAAAAACTAGGAGAGTGCAAAGAGATAGATCTAACATAGGCATATATCGCGTGACCAATATAATAATCGCTCCAGTTTGACATTTTGGTCTGTAAAGAACTGCAGTGTGGTTATAAGCTGTACTGTTTCAGATGGTAACAATACCACACCTAGATCTGTAGTCTTCAAGCTTCAATGTAACTTCTAAACGTAAAGTCGAAACATTTGACTCGTAGATCTAGAATCTATACTGCGACGTCAACTTTAACTTTTATTTGGTATACTACTAAGCGAAGCTGATTAAAAGCCACTCTGTTAAATGAGCAAGGCCTTCTTACTTGTATAATTAACGCTAAAATAGCTACTTCCAGCAGCAGGTGATGACGTCATCGAAAATGTGTGCGCTTGTCCAATATCTACGTCGTTGAATGAGACGGTGTAAATACTTGTACCAATATTTGTATTCTCGATCACAGACAAAGTCACAGGAAGGTTTGTTATACTCACAGCACCATTTATATCTACATTGAAATTTATACAAAAATATCTAAGAAATAATATTTTGCAAAAAAAAAATCTATACTATTCGTATTTCAATCCCCGGTCCCTATTAAGTGATTTTGTCATGAGTATTTAAATATTAGAAAAAATCGTCGCTAAAATGAGATCCGCCTAATCTTGTATTTATCTTGTCTGAGTACCACTCTCTTAACTACTGTTAGAACATTGTGATCAACGCTTAAAGGCGAGTTAATTTATGATGTGGGTTATAATTGTTTTAGAGAATTCTTTTTATGAACAAAACTTTTCAAGCTATAATATATCCCTTACTTCTTTTTATAATCGGTATTAAGGAACAACAAAAATACATTGTTTCTAAGTGAATGACTCATCTGAACGACCATTTGTGAATGGGAAAGTTTAGGGTCAGGTAAAATTCCGAACAAACACATTAAGAAGGTAAACGCACCTGTTATTGTGATCGTGAGAATGCTAGGCCCAACGGTGTTTCTGCCATCACTTACGTTGATATATAAGTCATAACCAACTGTGGTATGGTTAGATAAGTGCTCTGAAACCTGTATTTGTCCAGCTGTATTGACAATTATATATCAATTAATTACGCATCATTCCTTATTTACCATTACTGTCTGCAATCAAGTTTTTTATAGCTGGTATTTGACTAAATATTTCTCTATATAATAAAGCCTTAAAGAGAGAAAGATATTTAAGAGAAAAGTATACTATAAAAATGTAATTTTTCTGTTTTGAAGAATACTGGACATATATTTCGTAATCTTTGATTTCAAAATAATTATAATACATGTAGTTTTTTGGGGAGAAGTTATGTTTCAGTTATATAGTATAATTATGTCATATATAGACATGTTTACGCCAACAAGTTCCTGAAAGATATCAATGATAGACACTTGAAGCACTGTTCAATCATTATAGCTGTCTCAAAAAGAGTCAACAGCGTGGTGGGGGGGGGGGGGCTAGATACCAAGACGTCCTCCGATCAGCGGTGGTTAAAATGACTTACAAATGTCCTCCAGTATTATGGGAATGGTCAACTAAATCTCCGATGGAAAAAGTGATTGATAAAGGGATCTCAACTTACAGCTGAAGATCTGGAATGGGCACGATGCAGGTATGCAAGTCATTGAAAATGTTATGTCATCTTCATCGCTTGCGAGTACGGTGAAGGCCGTCGTTCCTATGGGTGTTGTCGTGGAAACGGTTGTTGAATCTGAAATCAACATGAAATGACATATCTTATTTTCATTCAAAGTTTTATTGCTTTACAAATACCTTTAGGTCAGTTTTTGGGCCAGTAAAAGCATTACATCATGTATATTTTCACTGATAAGGGACAGTCATTTCTGAATTCGTTTTAATGGATAAAAACAAGCAAACTTTGTACATTTTGTACATATAAATTATTTTGCTTAGAATAACTGAAAAGGTAAAGTAAACAACTGCAATTAAAAAGTTAAGTAAAATAAACCTTATTTTTAGAAATTAACATAAAGGAATCTATAGGCTAAAATCAAAAACGTGGTATTCAACTTCTGAATGACGTACTCCAAGAAACGTCGTTGTAATTAGGTGTGTGCAGTTAACTCTCTTGCCATTTCCTTTTATCATCTTTTGCCCATTCTCCTCATTTGATATTCGCCAATTTTCTTGTTTGATATACCCAATTTTATACGATATTCGCCCATTTTCTTATTCGATAATTGCGATTTCCTTTACTGACATAGGGCCATGCAGAACATGCATGGACTTCAGTGTCATTTGATTCCGACACGTAGTCACAAGTGAAATGGTAAATATCGAATAAGGAGACGGCTGAAACAGAATAAGGAAATGGCGAATGTCAAATAAGGAAATGGCGAATGTCAAATAAGGAAACAGTGAATATCGAATAAGGAGAAGGGCGAACAAAGAAAGGGCAAATATTAAATACGGAGAAGGGCGAATGTTAAATAAGGAAATGGAATATTGAATAAGGAAATGGCGAAAGTCAAATAAGGACATGGCGAATACTGAATAAGAAGGGTGAATAACTAATGAGATTAGCGATTATTGAATGAGTTGTAAAAATTGAAAAGGGAGACGGCGAATATCGAAGAAGGAAATTGTCGAAAGTCGAATAAGGAGATAATGAATATCGAATAAGGATATGGGTGATAGTCAAATGTTGAGATAGGCGAAAATCAAGTAAATAAGGAAATGAAGAAAATCGAATAAAGGGATTATATTCAGTCGAATATGGAAAATGGTGAGTGGAAAAGCAGCCTAGGAAAGAGAGCTAACTTCACCGTCGTTATTTTGAGTCCTTTGGATAAATGAATAAGTGATACGTATTATTACTTTGTAAATTGAGAAAGACTGGTGGTGTATTCTGGGTTATGATCACTATGAAGATACTGGTGTCTGTGTACTCTCCGTCCGTGCAGTCTATGGTTAGTGTGTACGAACTTGTTGTAGAATAGTCAAAACCAGGATTAGACTTGCTGTAAATACCATAATCTGCAAAGAAAAAAAATACAGAAATACAATAAAGCAAGTTGCAATGACTATTTTTAATATATATTGGAAAGCACCAAAAAGGGACAGTTCTTCCGTTCAAAATCTACCTTTCACGATGGCTGCCATCTAAGAATCAATCAGTTATTTTGACAACAATTTTAATAATCACTGAAAAAAAACAACATTTTGCAGGTCATTCTGCCAGCAGCTGTAGAGACGGAATCAAATGTCAGTATTGTAGAACTAAACAATTCATTGAAAATTGTGAGGTCATTTCAAATATAACAAGTTATGTGCGATTTCAAGTTATTCCACCTTTATAAAAATGCATTAGATTTATACAGAAGCTGTATAAATAATATAAGAATTTACCCTTCTTTTTCACAATCAATGGGTTCTCGGTTTAAACCCCACCGGAGCCATCTAAATTTCTCCAAGATAACTGAACTCGGAAAATGTGTCGAAAGATTCTTTGTTCCTCGACTCTGAGTCAAGTGAAAAGCAGTCAGTTGCTTGCGGAGAGATTGGTAAATAAACTGGCTGGATACCCCGATTACCCAGAAACACTTATTTGGTGAACTGACCGCCGGTATATGACCAAAAGGAGACTGAAAATGGCCTTTATCCCCAATAAAAATAAGCAAAAAAAGTATCTTTTTAAGAGATTATAGACTATTTTAATAGAAGAAGAAACACCTGTAGCATTGATGGGTCGTACTTCGAACTGGGTTGAAGTGGGTGAGGTAGAGGCAAGGGAACAAGTGACTGGCGCGCCCTCAGGATCTGTCACATCTATTTCATGCAATTTAACTTCAATCGTTTCATCTTCCGAAACAGAATACGAGCCGGGCATGTTATTTATAACCGGAGGCTGCAATTGATGGTAATTGTGCGTCATTACTTCGCCAAATCAAGCATTTATATGTATAAGTTCTATATGTTAAATTGAATATCTCTTATCAACATGGCTTCGCCGTGACAAACTAAACCCAGTCAAACAAAATGTATTACAATAATGTGCAACAAAACATACAACAAAACACAATCCGAAATTTTAGGAGATAAAACTGCAAATATCATTTAATACTAAAAAAATACATCATTAAAGCTATTTCATTTTAGCGGGATTTTTACTCGGACTGTAATATTCGATTTTAGGAGGTTAATACGTATTGGTGTTAACTTATTATATATACAAATCAAATCCGTTGACATACTTCAGGAGAATATTACAGATATTAAATTTATACTGAAAATACGTGTGTATAAATGTTACTTCTTACCTGATTTGTAACAGAGACTGTTAGCGTAGCCGTTCCTGTATTGCTACATTGGTCAACCACCTTGAACGTCAGTTCGTCAACCACGCTGCCCGAGAATGTTGTGTCCGTTGTCAAGATATCTATGAAATATGCACAAAAATCATTCATTAGAAAGACAAAAGAGACCATCATCTAATTACCATTTTACTTTGATAAGTGTGTTTGAGACAGAAAAGAACTTTCGACGCATGCGCAATAAATGCTTTTTTGTTGCAGAACGCCACCAGAATAATGACAATCTCTTACAAATCAGATAACAATCAAAACAAATATAGTGCGATATTGTGTCGCAGTCACTTTCATTCTATTGTAACCTTTACTTCAAAAACAATATCTTAACGAATAGAGAAAGACTGCTCCGAAGCTTCTGTAGAACAAATGTATTCGTCGAAGGACGTTCAACACAGTTTGGTAAAATTTTACTGGAAGGGAAATTGAATATTTACATCTCTGACATTGAACGCCGTATATGTAGAAAGGAGAACTTTACAAACTTGGACGATCTAGCGGTCAGGATCCGATAATCGTTATTCTAAAACTTACATGTCGAAGGATCAAAACTGTAGTCAGAGTGTGCAGTCATCGACACTGTTAAGGTACTAACATCGTACGTGTCATCATCGGTACCAGTCACTTGAAAGATAGAAGTTCCAGAAGCTGTCGTAGCGGGGAAAGTGATCGTGTCCGGTAAGTTTGTAAAATCAGGATCGTTGTCTAAAAAGATATAAATTATTATCTTTGCTATATTAGTGGTAGATTATTTACTTCCACGTCGTATCAGTTTTGGGTCACCGAAAAATGTGTATGGATTTTTTTTCATTTGTCTTCTATACATAAATACTGACCTCAATGACCAAAAAAATAGATTTTCCTGAATAATTCATACGTCTAATCGAATGAAATCAAGAAGATATGTATGAAGAAAAAAATCATGGTTCCATTGACTCCACAACTCCCGCCCCTCCCCCCCCCCCCCCACTCCCCTACAGATACTGAATTTGATAAACACATGTAAATAATATAAAGCTAAACTCAAAGAAATGTAGGTTCGATGTAAAAGCTTTGTATTTTTAGATGCAGTAAGGTTTATTTGCATATAATATATACATGTACAAATACATTCAACATAGTAGTAGTGGCAGTAGCAGATGTACTTGCAGTAACAGTAATAGTAAAAGAAGTTCGGCAGTAACGTACCATAAAGATGAAGCACAGTAGTAGAACTTGCAGCCGAAGCATAAGTAGTCGTCGTCGTTGTCATCGTCAGCGTAGTATTAGTAGTAGAAGAAGCAACAGGAAAAGTATTTGCAACAGCAGTAGCAGAAAATAGTAGAAGTTGTAGAATCAGCAGCATAAGAAACAACAGTAGCAATTTGAGTAGCATCAGCATTAGTAGAGTAGTACCAGCAGCAGTAGAAATAGTAACAGCAACAGTAGTCACAGAAATAGTTCAGTAGTAATAGTAGAAGTATCAGCAGCTGTAGAAACATCAGCAGCGGCAAAGAAGAAGCTGCAATAGTAACAATACAAATAATAGAAGCAGCAGATGTACTAAAATGAACAATAATTTAAACAGTACGAGAGCTTATCGATTATTTCCCAAACCAGCAACAGCAGAAGTGTCATCATAAGTAGTAACATCAGCAATGGTAGTTTTATAAGCAGCAACAGTAGTAGTAGAAGCAGACACAAGAAGCTGAAAGCGGAAGTTGGACCAACGGAAGTAGTTGAAGCAGCTAATAGTAGTAGTTATGTAATAGTAGCAGAAGCAGTCGCATTATTAGAAGAAGCAACAACAGACAAAGTACTTTCAACATCAGCAACAACATCAGAAGTAGTAACGGCAGCAACAGTGAAGTTGTAGCAGCAGCAGTTGTTGTAGCAGCAACAGAAGTAGCAGCAGTAGTAACAGTAGAGGCAGCGACAGTAGGAGTACATACAGCAGCAGCAACAGCATTAGTAATAGTAGCAGCAACAGTATTAGCAGAAACAGAAGTAGCAGCAGCAGTAACAGTAGAAGCAGCAACAGTAGGAATGGATGCAGCAGACCCCACAGTAGGTATATATATATATGCTCGGTCATATGGCTTTTGCCGGTACCGAGGGTAAATAAACTCAAATCTGTCTGACAGTAGGTATTTCTGCAAAAGTGGGAGTAGTTGCAACAGTAGACGTATCAGCACTAGAAGTAGTCTTAGCAGCAGCAACAATAGTAGGCGTACCTGCAGCAATAAGAAAGTACAAGCAACAACAACAGAAGTAGAGGTACTTGCAGCAGAAGCAGCAGAGGTAGTTGAAGCAGTAACATCAGGAGTTCTTGCAGCAACAGCTACATAAAATTAAGTAGAAACAACACAGACAGTAGGAGTCCTTTCAGCAACAGCACAATAATAGTAATAGCAGCAATAAAGATCTTACATAATTAGAAGTATTAGCATCAATAGCAACTGTAGTAGTTCTTATAGCAGAAGCAGTAAAAGAAGAAGTACTTGTCACACAGCAGCAGTATCTGTAGATGTACTTAAACATCAGCAGCAGCAGTATTTGTAGTAGCAGTAACAGTAGTAACAATAGTAATGCTCGCAGAAGCAGCAGCAGTAACAACAACAGTAGTAATAGTACATGTAGCAGCAGCAACATCAACATAAGTAGTACTT